>VDFB02000013.1:105277016-105472814 GCA_007258455.2 Sequoia sempervirens
TCATTGATCCTGTTGATAAACGTGTTAGGGATATAATTTAATTATAGTTGTGAGAAATTGCAGTGTTTTGTTTTGTAATTTCCTCTCTTTGGTTAGTCCTAGATATTCGAAGTGTGAAATTGTAAAAAGACCCTCATTTTTCCAAGATGGCACCACCCAAGCAACATTCTGGCCAAGTTAACTATTTAAAAAGAAACCTGTATGATGATTTCCTAGATCAATTTACCTACTCAATGAATGATAGGAAGAAGGGATTGGTTCTAATGTGAGGGAAAATCTTGGGCAAGGGTTAGTATTTAATTGCTCTAACATTGTCGATGCTAGGGTTCCTCTCATAGGCTTAGAAATGTTCAGATTATGGTATTGGCAAAGGAATTTTCCTCACCCCTTTACAAATGGTTGGATGTATTATTTGGGAAAGTTGGTGGTCCCAAATGTGTTCCCTAACATAGACTTACTTAGGGTAGTGGCTGCAAGATATGACCCTATCACACGAGTAATCAGGGATAATGATTGTAAGGTTTTGTTGAGCGTTAATAGAGAAGAGGTCCAACAGATTTTTGACTTGAGTGAACTGAGTGAAGACTTGGTTCCTATCAATCTTGAGGAAATGAAGCAAGAATATGCAAAGTTGAAGTCTCTTTTTAGAGAAAAGTTGCTTCCACCTCATTTGGCTAGGGCAGGAGGTTCATGATTTCATATCAGCCCCAGTGACTAGGAACCTTTTAGATTAAACTATTTTACAAATCATTTCTTGGCCACTTTCTATTCATTGTGTCAAATTTTGGGTTTCAGTCCTAGTGCAATGATGCCTATTACATACATGTTCATGGGGGTGAAAATACAACACCCTAACTTCTCTGTGACATATGACTTTGCTTCTTTCTTGGCTGAGAGGATACATGAAGGGTTGTCAAAGTTGCAGAAAAATGATACCGACACTCAATTCTTCTGGTATCTTATGCTGATGCATATGTTCTTGTTCAAGAATGCTAACTTTTTCTCTGAAAGATGGAATTAAGGCAATCGGTTGATGAAGAAAGATTGCCAGTACAATTATGGGCTGCAAATTTATCTTGCAATAAGGAAAGCACCAGTTATGTGCAATTTGATAAATTTTTTGCTTCTAGATTGAGGGCTAGGCTGATGGTGAATGTACCCAAGATCCCTAAGGAATTGCATGATTTCCTTAGGCCAAAAGGGAGGAAGCCAGAATTGAAATTTTTCCATAACTGAGGTGACATTATCCCATACCCAGTCATCACTATTTTGAGAGTATGGTTTTCAAGGAACCCCCCATATACTACCATACAATGTGCCACCAAGAGTGGGGATTACAGAAGTTATGTGGAAAATAGGTTGTATCCATGAGGACAACCTCACAGTGAGGGGTAAGGGAACATTTTTCCCTGATTATACACTAGTTTCTGATTTTGCCTTTTCAAAAGGAGGCTAGGTGCATTTTGAGAAATTCTTTGATGATTACCATTTGAGGTGTGGTCCAAAGTGGCAACATGATCCTAAAGGTTTATTTTCCTTTTTTAGAAAAAGAATAAAGGCTGGAAAATTTGTGTATGAGTTCAACTTTCTTGAGGATTTGATCATAAATGAATTTTATCTAAATAGGCAGAAATTGAACAAGGAGAAATGGATAGCTTATGATAAGCTATTAGATATTGTGCATAAGATGGATCCAAAGTATAATCCATTGTTGGAGTTCAATCCATACCATAAGAAGATTGACTTTCTAATGGAGAACTTCAAGGAAATTATGGGAACATTGAGGACCAAAAAGATAAATTTAGAACTGAGTCTGGGTGTATAGGAACAAGGTGCCAAGCCAATTGAAACAAGGCCAGCATACCAGCCTACAGAAAGGTGGCCTATTTACAAGAGGAAAAAGGATGATAGCAGTGATGAAGAGGAAGTGGACAAAAAAGGAAAGAAAATAATGAAGTTTCCTTCACAAATAGGTCCAAAGTTCAAAGTGCCTAGAGCAATTAAAATCATTGATTTATAATCATCACCAAAAGACAGTCCTTCATCACCACCAGCTGAGCCAAGCCCTAAAAGACAAAGAATTGATCAACCACAAGAGGATCTAATGGATGAAATTATTATTACTAATCAGGAAATGCAGGTTGGTATGCCTTCCCCTCCTAGGCCAGCTGAATTGGTTCTATCTGATTTAGATATGAAAGGAAAAAGTGTACAAGATGCAAGAATGGAAGCATGTAAGGAGTTTCTAAATGACAATACATTTGTAAAAACTCTTGTATTATTGCAATTGGTATGGAGAATGAAATTTGAATAATATCAAAAGAAATGTAAGAAGAGAAGAGAACTAAGGCTTGACATGTTAGACCAGGATAATGATGAGGAGGTAAAAGTTGAATTAATGGAGGAATTTAAGAACATCACTCATGAAGAGGGAAGACTACTGGTGAGTTAGGCTGGTGTGTTGATTCTTCGTAAATGGGACATTGCAAATGTTGTAGCATTTAATGTTATTTTAAAGTCCAAGCATCCTTTGTAAGACTCTGAAGAAGAAGTCAAGGTAGCATTGCAAGATTCTGCCTTTAGTGAGGAATATGAAACTTTGGAAATTTGGACATTGGACCCTCAAGGAATAATAATAAAGAGAGCTTCAGAGACCTAAACCACTGAGGCCACTAATTTGACTGTGAATGTGGCCAAATTGGCCCAAAAGACTGCTGAAAGGGAGGAGGTTGAAAAGAAGAGTCTAATGGAGAAGTATAAGCTTTTCATTGAGGAATATAGCAAGATACAATAGAGGAATGTTGAGTTGCAGACTAAGGTGGAAAGTTTTAGGTATAAACAAATTGGAGAGACATCAAGTGCTCTAGGGACCAATACATTACCTTCCACAGTAGGGTTAGTGCCTCTTGCTTCTCCAATTGTTTCCACCCCAGGGTCTCCCAGTCAGAATCTTTCTCTCACCCCTCCTTTAGAACAAATTGGTGAAGAAACAGAGTGCTCTATTGATCCTACGAAGAAGTAGCTCTTGCAAAGAATTGATGAATTGCAGACATCATTGAAGGTAAGTGAGGAGGGATTTCTTTCAAAGAAAAAGGAGATTGTTGTACTACTGTCTGGAGGCATTTAAATGAAAAGGTTGATAGTAAATTTCTATCTATACATTCTTTATATTCTTTGTTGTTAGATGCAATAAATAATATTGATAGGGATCAGGAAGTAGTGATACCATTGATTGAAAATTGGATCCCTAGGGCCAATGATTTGGATGTCATGTATAAGGCTTCAAGGTTTGATACAAATAATAGGCCCCAATCATTAAAGCCTACTCAAGTGTTGGTTAAATCATTGCAAGGTTTTCAGACCCTACCAGATGATTTGAGTAGGAAGATCAGGGAATTGGTGAAGAATTTTAATGATTGGGGTAACACATTGTTACTTGATATAATTGATGAGCAGGGGAAAATCAGGTCACTCCAGTAGTGGCAAGATCAAGCAAGTGAAGTCATCAATGATCAAATTAAATTAATTCGTGATGAGTCAGATTATGACTTGTTGGTGAGCTATATGGATAAAATCATTAGTACCTGCTCATTTTTGGAAGCTTTTGAAAGAGATGCAAATCAGGTAGTGGTAAAATACACACCTTATAATACCAAGGTGAATGAGGTGATTAATTTTGACTGGTTGACTAATGAAGAATACTAGAAATGGATAACTAAATATTTGACTAAGGAAGAGTAAAAGGAATGGACTACTAATAGGTGGTAAATTGAATGTCGCGGTTACAATGGTTTCTAGTTTTTCTTTGATGGCATTCTCGGCATGGGTTTCTTGTGGTTTTTTGTTGTTGCATCAATTTTTCTCAGCTGAAATGATGAGCAAGAATATTCTCCAAGGTGATGGTTGTTGTAACAACTTTTGGAATATCACCAGGTGTGCCAACTAGCTGGTGACATGTGTACTTTATGGCCTGATGCTTGTTTGCTCCTTCATTTTCTATAAGAAGAATTTCAAGGCCAAAAGTATGGGTTAGCAAGTTAGATAATTTTTGGTCGAGTCTAAGTGATGTTGCAAAGAAAATTGTAAAGTCTGATGGTTTTAGAGAGAAATACAATTTAGGTTTTGAGTTATTTTGTAATTAGTTTTGAATTCATGGGGATTTAATGTTGTATAACAGTACTAGCATTTGAGTTGAAATGATAAATTCAAACTCATGTCTCTCCACTGTACATGCATATCTAAATTTTGAATAAGATGACTAAGGGTTGTTTCATTCATCTCACTGTTGTGGTGTGTATAATCCTTAGTAATTCAAGGAATTAATTAAAATGCTTGAATGGGATTAGAGGCAGATATGTTTTGTATAAGGATTTGATAAGTAGTATTGTGTGAGAATGCATACTAATGAAATTGTAATGCAATATTGTCAAGGATCTTATAAGTTATATGTTATGTATTAAATCTATTATAAACCTTTAGATGCTTATGAATTTGATTCCTGCAATGGATATATGGTAGTAATCTAAGTTGTACTTATTTGTGTAGTTCAATAATTGTTTTTCTTTGCCTAGAGCTTGCTACAAATTTCCAATTAATGACTATATTTTACTATGGATTGTGTTTTAGTTATCTCATGCTCCACATAGTTGATATTATCGGTGAATAGCCAATTTTATTCAATATTATCCTATTGTGTTGAGCTATTCAATGGGATTATCTGTTATGTGTTAATGTTGTTTATGATATTGGTGTAGAGGTTGTAAACACATCAAGGCATCACCCTCCTAAGTCTTGCAAAGCCCAAAGTGTAGGAGAATTTTTAAAGTCCTCGTCAGTTGGTCCAAGTCCTTCAAGTTTCCCTTGATTGGAATTGGCAATCCCATAGGTAGATTAGAAGACCAAGCTGGTTACAGTGTAAAAAAAAAACCAACACCCTCTACCTTTAACCCTAAACCCTAAACCATTAACCCTTAAACTCTAAACCCTTAAACCCTCTACCCTCTATCTCTCTCCCACTTTAAACTCTAAACCTTTCCTTGTATTCTTTTATAATTTGTAATATTCTTATTTATTTTGCACTTACATTTACAAATACACATACATATGCATTTACTATTTTCATTTATTTCTCATGTAGTTTAATAATTTGATCGATTTCATATTCTATGTGTTGAAAACTTTAGAATTTTAATTACATTAATTTATGGATATGTTACATCTATAACACTACAAAACCATATGCTCTTTGCATTTACACTTGCATTTAGAAATACACATTTATATACATAGATATAGATTTCTTTAATGATATGTTGCATTTATTGTTCTAGGAGAGCATCCAGTAATTGCATTTACATTTACATTAAAAAATACATACATATATATGTGTGTGTGTGTATGTATATCATTTATATTCAGTGTTCAGAAACAACCCATTAGGGTCTACACATGGATAAAAATTCATAAAATCAGATCTCCCATACATGTTAAATGTTGAAACCTAGGCTTGAACCTCTCATTTCACATGTTTTTCTTCACAAAACTCTTGAGGACAGCAGCTATACCTTCTTTATTTCTCATCCTACGCCCTATTCATGCATCCTAAAATTACAACAGTATCCATGGGGCCTCTTACACAAGATACAATAATCACATAAAGTGTAAGAGCCCTTTTATATCATGTTTGGACTACAAAACCCTCAAAAATAGGGTAATCAGGTTGTATGCAAAGAAATGAAGCTTTCTAACTCAAATCAATACCTTAGGCCCTCAAATTAGATTCAAATAAAATCTAACACATATCTTCATGACCTGGAATTGATTTCACATCAAAATATGGCTGCATGTGACCGTACAGTGTTGCATAATAGAAAAATACAAAATTTTTAAAGAAAAACACAGAGTTTTGAATGTCAAGAGCTTGTATTTTAAATCCTCAACCATCAACAACCATTACAATGATCACTTTATGCCTTTTAAAGGCCTTTACATGTCAACCACTAAACAACCACCTCTACAACTAACTTTTTAATCTTTTATGATCACATGAAACATCAAACACACTAATTTCAAGGTTGTTAACATCACTATTGAAATGTTTTAATTTTTTGACCTTTCAAACATTAAAAAGTACATCATTACATTAATTATGTAATGGCATAAAAATTAAAAACATCATGAATTAATTATGTAACCACATAAGTCAAATATAATTCTATCAAGAAATTAATATCAAATAAATAATATAATTGTATAATTCATACATTTCAATATCATTGATCTTCTTCTTCATCCAACTCTTTGTCTGTATCATCCAATCCAGATTCAACATTGTAACGATTGGTCATATCATCATCATCGTCATTGCTATCAGTTTTGATAATGTCATCATCCACACAGATATCATCTTCATGAACATTAAGTCCTACATCATCATGATCTAGTTCCTCCTCTTCGACATCTTCGTCAGGGACATCATCAACTAACTGATGATCCCGATCATCATCTACATCATCTTTTATTTCTTTGTATCTTCTTCTTCCACCACATTATACTTTACCATCCTTCCTCTTGGATCATGTCTAACAACAAATGACCAACCCGGTTTACCTGGAACCTCTAAGTAAAATACCTGCTCACATTGACTTGGAATAACATAGGGCTCATTTCTAGCTCGCTTGATTAACCTTATATTAACCATGGTAAATTCATTATCATATTCAATAATAGTTCTCTCAGGATCATTTTCATTCAATCGTAGCATGTATCATAGGACAATGAACAAAATTAATCTGAAAGACTAAAAGTCACACTCAAGTATATCATCCGAAATCCCATAGTATCAATTTTTTGATACTTCTGGATGTATGTCTCTTCTAGATGAAACATTAGTCACCTGAAAGACTGCAGTTATACCAGAATCACAAGTTTTCTTCATTTCATCTAACATTTTTATTTGAAATTTACGACCATTGCACCACATAGCCTTGTGGTGTTTCACCTGCAATATGTCAAACATGTAAAAATTATTGCAATATCATCAGTTGATAAACATATTTATTCTTGGCCGAATGTATGCAAAGAAAACAATCTCAACATATATATACATCAATATAAATGAAAATAATTAAATAATATGGGTGATTAATATATTTATACATACATGTTTATCTCTTAAACCATATGCTAAATCAATTTCCCTTTGTGTAACATTAGAATCTCCATTACGATGAGCTTATTTAACCAATGAAGCCACACCTTCCCATGTTAATGCCAACCAGATTGTTGACATCGTTCAATCCATATCATCATCCAATCAATATTGTTGGTGACATACAAATGTATTGCATCCCACTCTCGACCAGCTGTATCAAAAAAAATTGAAATTCACAAACGACGTATAATTAGTTAAATACCACAGTATATGACCTTAATTTATAATTGATGTATATTGAAGATTAAAAATTAAATAAGTATAATATACATAAAAACCATATGTAAAATGTATTCCAATTAATCTCCATGACCATCTTATAATTACCTCACTTTCCTCAATCCACCTTTCCCCATTAGGTACTCCCCTTCAAATTTGTTAATGGAGTTGGGATCCCAAATGCTATCTACATGGATCTTTGCTGCAAACTTAGGAAGATATTCACTAATGTATACCATGGTCTGGTATACCATATATCCCTCCACCATAGAACCCTCAGGATGTGCTCTTTGTCTAACCAAAGCCTTCAAAAATTTCAAATGCCTCTCAACCATCCACATTGACCTTGTGTCTACAAGTCCACACAATTCAATCTCCTCAATTTGGTGTATGAGGTAGTGTTCTTATGCATTGAAAAATGTTGAAGGTAGAAACTATTGCATTTCACACATTAGATGAGAAAATAATTTATATCTTCTTTATGGATTTCTTTAGATGACAACCATCTACAAGTGATTCAAGGCACAAATATATTAACGAGATTTAACAAAAATATATAGTATATTACATAACAAGTAAAACAAATGGAAATTATAAGATGTATACAACTAATTGAACAAATATCACTACTTACCTCATGTATTTTCCAAGATCATATATAACTTGCTTGACATTGTTGTCAAAGCTGTCTAGGAGAGATAGAGGTAGAACGTACTACAACAATTATAAAATGATTTTTTTATTATTTTTTCAAAAGTAGTAAACACAATACACTAAAAATTACATGCATTATACAAGTGTATATAATATACCAGAATAATTACCTTAATGAAGGTATGCCAATCATGTGTTTTCATCCTTGGCCCAAATTCACCTTTATTTGTTATTATATTGTTTATGTTCACGGAAAATCTTGTGGGAAATCAAATTTTTTGTATGACTTCTTTTATAGCATTACTTTGCTACTCTATTAATAACCAAGGAAGGACACTTATATTAATTTGGTCTCCATAGCTATTTAATTGAATGACATTTTTCATTGCATGATTGGCTTCCTAAATGTCACTACAAATTTTGACAATTTTTTCTTTGTCATTCCTTCCATCCAATATTTTCCATAATGTTTCTGTTATATTCTTTTCGATATGCATTGTTTTAAACAAATGCACAATTTATAGCTGCTCATAGTAGGGAAACCTACTAAATTGTCTGCGATAACTTTTCAGTCCTAGTGGAAGTCGGCCATTAATGTCTTGACGACCTTCATGAAGCATATAAGTTAAACAAATTAACAACAACAATCATTTTCAATTACAACATGAGTAAACACAACAAAATATAAAAATATAAATTAAAAACATATCATATATGATAGATAAACAATTTGATGTGATGTATAACCTTGATGATTAATTCTATTGTATTCTAACTTCCATAGGCAAGGTGTCATTCTTTGTGGTTTTGATGTAATCTCCTCTTTCCCATTGAAAAGATGTTTTTTAGTAGTTCAATACTTATGATTTCTATGGAGGAAGTGTCTATACTCATCAAACACTTGCTTTCCTAAACTTGTTGAACGATGAGATTTCATCTTTGGACCACAAATTGGACATGCAAATTTTCCCTTTATTTGAATACCTGCAAGATCATATATAATTGGATTAAATATGTAAATTTTTATAATTATAATTAATGAATAGATTATTTTAAAACCATGCATGATATCTACTTCATCAAATTAAATATTTTTAAAGTGTCGTCGAACGTTATAACATACCACAAAAATGTGTTAGCCCTGGGGCATCATGAATTGTCCATACAAGTATTGCATGGAATTGAAATTTTCTTTGTTCTATTGGTCTAGAGACATCATACATAGTGATTCCATTCCATAACTTTAGTAATTCGTCGATAAGAGGCTCGATATATACATTTATATCTTTAACTTTATACTTACCTAGTTGAATGAGCATAAACATTACATAATTATTATAACCATTTTATTGCAATATATATAAATTAATGTACATGACTATTGAATGAAAAAAAATATGTCATTATGCAACAAATAAGACAAATGGGATGCTACTATGTTAAAGAAAATTGATGTAAACAAATACCTAGAACATTCATTGACAACATTATGTGCTCCCTCTTTATTGACATCCATAGAGGAATGTTATTATTGATAACAAAAATAGGCCACACCGAGTAAATAGATCTCAGCTGTCCAAATGGATTGACACCGTTCACTCCCAATGAAAGCCTGAAATTACGAGGTTATTCTTTAAAGTGTGGCCATTTTTCCTCCATGTCCCTAAATGCAGAACCATCCACAGGAATTCGAAGAATTTCATCTCCCCTTCTATTCAGTGCATGGCAATCCATAAATTGCTCTAAGCTTTCACACCTAAATAATCATTGCATATGTGGAATAATGGGAATATAACAAAGAACCTTGCAAGGTACCTTTTTTGTTAGTTGATCTATTTGATATCTACTGATATGGCATTCTGAGCATTATATTGTTTATGATATATAATATGATCATTGGGACATACATCTATTGCTTGACACTCCATTTTGATATCTTTCATAATGGCAAATAAATCTCAGTATGAGCGAGGTAAAATATTTGATGGTGGTAACAAAAATTCACCAATCAATCTACAAAAAAAAATGTAAATATAAAGAATATTAATGGCACATATTTCATCCTTTATTTACTAGTGATGAACAACAATTAAAATAGATGAAAAAAGATATATATGACATACCTTAACATCTGTGAGATTGCTATGTTCGATAAACCATTCATAACCTTCAAGTTCAACAGCAACAATATAACAGAGAAGATTTATTTGGGAGCCTTCATAAAGGGGCTCGTATGCCTTTTCAAGTACAAGTAAATTATGAACATCATCAAATTTATCTTGATCATCATGATCAACTCTTCCACTAAATGTGTCATGGATCAATGTATTCATACCATCATCTTCAACTGTTTTTTCTAGCGCATGATCATCTTCTTCCATAGGATCATTAACTTCATCTTTGATATTCACAGCTCCATGTTCATCCACTTGCAAAACCACATTCTTCAAGCCATGATAATCCATATCATCTTCTCTAAAGCACCCCACCTTTATAATAATGATAGACACAAATAAACCATGATCATGATCAAGTGATTATATATATATAATGTTAAAATGATATAAAAATTTACAAATTCAATCAATATAAACACATATAATGAACAACTTACCAATGGACGATAATCATGCCCCCCTTCAACATGACCATGCTACCTACAATGTTTCTCAGTTGTGATTAAAAGTTGTCTCATCTTTAAGCCCTTGCAATTATTGCAAGGACAATAACATTTCCCATCACCCTTTCTTTTCAATTCAGCCCACAATCTATCAAGTGTCTCTTCATTTTGTTCTAGACTAATATTATCTGACATGATTTTTCTCTACCAAGCTTGACTATTTAGATGTTCAAAAAATATCAAACTCATACTCCAATAATTTTTATTCATAGACAGGTAACAAAATCTAATAATTTTGATATTTTACACCAAAAAAATTTGGCATGCAACCACCCTTGCAAAAGAAAAGATAGTCTAAAGTTAATGACCCCAAAAAACACTTTAAAATGCTAATTCCAAAACTTATTAAATTTTGATTTTACTATGATTTCCAACTATTAAGACTCTTAAAATCAAAATATTGAACTTGATCACAAACTTCCTACAACGATAGAGGTGGCGAGCTAGTAAGAGCAAGTGACCCATTCCTAAGGATCAACAAGTCAGAATCATCATTGCTAATGTCAATATGGATTTATCCTGTTAGTTAAAGATGCAATGTGTCACTTCTTATGACAAGTTTATCCCTAGGGCCCTCAACATTGAGAGAGCCCTAATCACACAAGGAAGCACACACTAGTAGAATTTGGAAAATAAATGACTATGTGACTAGAACTTTTAGTAACAACTAAAAATGACTAAATTCTACTCATTTTTTGCAACTCAACTATAAATGAGTAAATAAATTACTATTTTGGTCGTTGATTAAAAATTATTTAGTCACACAACTAAAAATGACTAAATAGTTAGTCATTTATTTAGTCACAATCCATTTGAAAAAATTATTTAAGGAATCAAGAATATAGCTTGCCAAAATACTCTAAAACTTTAATAAACATACCCTAAAACTTTTGTCAAAATCTTATTTTCAAGCATAGCCCACCAGAATGGAGTTTTCTTTTTAATAAACATACTCTAAAACCTTCGTCAAAACATTATTTTCAAGCATAGACCACCAAAATGGAGAAGTGTTTTCATAAAGAATGACAGAGAATGGTGAAGAGATGTGTGTGAAAAGAGGCATAGGATTCATTGTTGTTTATCTCATTCCTGCTCTCCTCAAAAAATCTTGAATTATTCCCTCTACTATTTGTAATCTAGGTAGTTACTTGACATATATTTGTATAATCTCAAATTCCTTCAGAGGCTTTTGAAGTATCAATGTATCCTATATAGGGTTTAGAATGATTTTTTTAATTAAATAAATAAATAAATGATGTATTTCTCTGTAATTAGATAATGTGGAGATCTCCTAAATCTGCCTGAGTACACTATCCTCTTTGGCACTGTATTCATTACTCCAGCTACTAGGTTTTTGCATGTGACATCTTTAATATCTTCATGACCGTGGCTTCTAAATAGATCTTAGTCTTAGCTTTAATCCTTTTCATGGTAACCCTTGAGTTCCATAATCCACCTTCAATCTCTTCTAAGAATGGTGTCTTAAACTAGACTGCATAGTATGCATATAAAGCAAGTCCTTCATACATGCCATTGTTCCAAACCACCACTCACTGCCTTGCTTAAAATGTTGCCTCCATAAGCACAATAACATGTTTTAAAATCATGGTTTCCAGTGATTGACCATTAAGGTTACCACTTTTATCATTAAGATACAATGAGATTTTTTTCTTCAAACTCAAAGCATTATGCAAGATAACATTGTAAATTGTTTGTTGTGTACGATTTTATTTTCTTGCACATTTACTACTTTGCTAACTTCCTTTAAGACTAGGTATTGCACCCTCAGCTACAATCTCAAACAGCTCACTCACTATCACTTGAAGATTCCTTTCATGAGCATCCTTCTATAAAATCAAATTATGCCCTATAGACTGCTTACTTACTACATGGGACTCATTGTTTTATGGCATTGTAGTTATTAAGATCCTTCAACCTTACTGACACTACTTCACAGTCCACAAGGTATTATTCATTATTCTCCCATCTTTGATGAGTCTCAAAACACTGCTCAAACATGCAATCCACTACCTCCATTATACATTAATGGCTAAGAAGAAACATTGAATCTATGATTACAACTATTACTTCATTTGGACAGTCATTCCCTGATTGCATTTTCCTTGTCTAACACTACCAAAAGTATTTGAAAAACCCTTAAGGTCAGCAAGGGGGTAAGGAAACTCACTATTAAAATCTTCACTTTAATATGCAAGGTTTGAGCTTTATTATCTTGTCACTGCTTAGCCTCTTTTTGACTGTCACATCTCAAGTGACTGTCATTCTTCTTACTGTAGATTGCATTTTCAAATGTCACTAAGCTACATAGTGTGCTTTTTATTGGCTACAATCTTTAGATTGAAAGATTTTTTTATTAGCTACAATGTCTCAATCTTTCTGGTATTGCAACCTCACTAATCCGCTATAGTTATTGTTTATGTTTCTATGGAGGCCTAGGGTTTGTACCCTAATCATGCTCTTACTAATGCTTATGTTGGTATTAAAAAACAACCTTAAATTTTGGGTCAGAAAATTAGTTGTCTTGAAAAAGTTGTGGTATGATCTTGGATTGTATCCTAGAGTGTGTGGGAAGCTTGTGTTTGATCATTAAGGCATGTAAACCTGATCAGGAAAATGTATCCTATATATCATGGGTCTTGCTTTAATACTTTCCATAATGGATATTAGTAAATCACATTATTATAGTTTGTGATAACCAAATATTGTATTCAAGTATGTAACAAACTTGGTTTGTAGTTTAAGCTATACACTTTTAAGTAACATTCATAAGGTTTAGAAAATCTTGATCACTCTCTAGAATAGCCCATTAAACATGGGTTTGCTTGAATGCACTACATAATTGATATAACACAACCACTCTGCATATCAACCAGAGTTATAGGCTCTTTATTGTAGCAAGAGGTAATCACTCTTCGATCATGCTATAATTACATCCTAATCTGTTAAACTTGAGACAACCTGAATGCACCCAATGATGATTGACACCTACATTATACAACCTGAATTAACTACATTATATGAGTTCCTCCATTTCTATCACAACATAGCCACATTAAACTTGGGTCACACACGAATGCATCCTATATTTTTTATAGAACAACTGTGCCACATGACCAATAGAGTTATGGATCACATAATTATAGACAAAATAATCTGTTCCTTGGTTGTGATCTTATGGTGATTCCACACAACAAAATCTGGACATGAAATTTTCAAAACCCCAAACCTCTAAAAATGAAATCTAATGAGATGTTTTAAAATATGATTTTTGAACCTGGAACTACAAATCTAACTTCACAACTGAATTTTGCAAAAAGACAATGACTACCCTCAACCTGGCGATATCTTCTTGAATTTTTTCTGATTTTTCCCAAGAAAATTGTCCTTAGTTCTCCACAAACTGTCTCAAGTAGAGCAAAACACTGTTGCAATAAATCAGGGAACTCACTTTTCTTTATGTCGGCCACAATTTGATTTTTTTCTATTTTTCATGTTTGTCAAAATGTCAACGAAACTGATAGTCAAAATTTTGACGAAACACAGGTTCATTGAAATTTTGATGAATGTTGCGGATAAACTTTCAAAATTTTGAAAATTACACATCAAATTTTACAAGCACCCGATGATACATCAAATTATACATATTTTGTTGGACATTTTTGTCGGATTTTGCAGTCAAATGAGTTAGTGTGGTATTAAATAAACCATGTGCATCAAAGCTATAAACTCATTAAACCATGGCCCACAAAGAAATATTTGGTACTATTTTTTTCCAATGTGACATCCACATTAATATTTATTACAATTTCACACAAAATGTTTACAAGTGTTCCAAAGACTATCCAACCCATGTGGTATTCACGTCTCTAAGATACACCATAATTAATTATTACTTTTATATTTTAGAATTATTATTTTATTATGCACTTAGGTGTATAGCATACCTTTCCTAATATTATCATTATTAGCCCCCATCTACAATTAAATACACTTATGAGAAATAATATTCCACATCAAATAAAAAAATTGCTACTTATAATAGGGAATGAGAATATTATATTCAATTACATATCAACATTGATAAAAATAAGTGTATTCAATTTATTTTTAATCCTATTTATTTCATATGTAGGTCTATATAAATTAGTTAATTATTTAGGGAAGGTCATTATCCTTATGCTTTCTATTTTATAAGGAGCCTTGAGATAATATTTAAAGAGAATGTACAAAAATATCCCTAAATTCACAAATTGAAATTCTCTCAAGAAAATATAGTTAGCAAAAAAAATAGATACACATAAATGAAATATATCCCTTCAAGGTGGAAAATTTGATTGCTACAAACACCTTCAACATGCCCCTATAGTAGTTCAGTGATCCATTCACATTTTTAACAATAGAAGCATCATGTTTGGCACATAAATGATCATCAATTCAACCACAAGAAATAGTAGTAGTTAATGTGAGCCCATCTCTAGATATGGTATTGAAATACACTTGAACAAGAGAATTGACCCCCAACAATTATATACATAGCTAAAAGATACACCCTAAAAATAAATCTAGCTACACATGGAAAATGTATAGCTCCACTAAGCACCAATAAGCCTAAAAATTTCACCACATGCCAAGAAAAAACATTTATGTAGTGTAGAAAATTGTATGATCTTGAAAATGGTACAATTTCACACTTAATTTGGACCTATAATTTTAGTACACCCTTGCTTTAAATACCCTTTAAACCATCATTAATAGGCCCCTAAGACCCTTTCTTTCAGATTTCTAGGCTTATTTCAACTAAAATCCTGACAAAATCAACAAAAGCATTAAATTTTCTAACAACCCATGATTGGCCCACCCCAAAAAACTAGGGTGGGACTCATATGCCACCTTGGACGTATGAGTCCCTTAGGTGGGACCCATATGCTAAAAGTAGCGTATGAGTCCTATGTGGCTCATTTTTAGGGTTTGAGTGGGAAATTCAAGTTTTTAATTCAAAATTTTGGTTGATGTCAACTTTTGAGATCTAATAAATGGTAAATTAGGTGTAATTCCTATATAAACAACCTTTCAAGTTATTATTTTCATCTAGAAAAAGTAATTCAAGGTCTAAGCATTCACAAGCACTCAAGCATACTTTCACAACGACATTCAAGTTTTCAAGAGAAAGCAAGGTTGAAGTCTTGGATTAGCATAATTGTGTTTTTTTAGGTCTTCAAGCTCACTTTCATTCAAGATCTAGCATTTTCAAAGATTTATTTTGGTTTCCTATGGTGACTCATGATAGATTCTAGTTTGGGGAGATGCAACTAGCCATCAAACCAACTTTAATGACTCGTTTCCTAAGTGATTCCATCCTCCATTATCACTCTACTTTCATCCTAAAGGAAGGTACATGCATCATTATATCTTATTAGGGTGATTAAAAATCTCCCAAAGTGAGTCATCATCTTCATGCTTCATTCATGCATCCCATTCTAGCACATTAGAATAGGGTTACATTGCATTTTAGATTTCCTAATCTTAGATGCACTTAAGATTAGGGTTTGTATTCACATTTACTTTCAATATCCATTATTTCTATCAAGTTTTAACTATTGAACTAGGGGTTTGATTGAGGCAACCCCCCATAAGACAATCAACACTATATTCAATTTTACAGGTCCTTTTAGAGGTTCAGATCCAAAAATCAAATTGGGAAGAAAGAGAAAAGATTGGAGAGCAGATATGGACTTTCAATTTCCAAAAAAGTAGGATAGGACTGATACACCATAAGTGGTGTATGAGTCCCAATATAAAAAAAATTCTTGATTTTTGAAGATCCTAAATCAACACTGCTAGATTCTTGTTTCAACCCAAAAACCCTAGACTGGGACAATTGATACTCCCGACCTAGGGCATGAGTCCTAGTGTTCCCTAAAATCAATATTTCTAACATTTCAGAGCTTGTTTGAAGTTGCTACAGGTTTCCAAGTGCACCTCTCTGATTTCTTAGTTTATTGTTTTGATTTACACTTATTTCTAGGTCTTTTAGTGAATTTTTGCATATCATTAGGTTTTGACATTAGGTCTTTCATATTTCTTGTCTTTTTAAGCCCTACCTTGGTGGTGAACCCCTTTTTAGTCTCTAATCAAAACCCTAGGACATCCCTATTGTAGATCTCTTTCCTTCATCCCATCCTTGGATTGAGATCTCTAGGGTTTCCTTGAATCAGAAGTGTAGAAAACTTGTTCTATGTCCTAAACCATAAATTAAAAAAATTATTCCTTTCATTTTGGTGAACCTACATTTAGAACACATTATTTCTAATTTTGAGTACATCATAGTCCTAGATTTATCTTATATTAAATTTTCATTAAGTTTTGCATTAGTTAATTTGCATCTAGGCTTTCAAAATATTGTAGTAGTGAAAGCGCATATAGGTTGCATTTTTGCATCTTGCATCATTTAATTTGATCTAAAAACTATAATTTCACTTAACCTAGGCATAATTCAAAGCAAAAAATATAACATTCACACATAATTTGTTGATAACAATGCAAAAACCCTAATTTGGGACTCATACGCCCTTCTAGGCAATTTAGTCCTAGTACAGGAGATTTTGCCTGATTTCTAGGTATTTTCTGGTGACTATTATTCACTATTTAAACCCTAGAAAAACCTTTATTGGGACTCCTAGTCCCCTTTGGGAAATTTAGTCCTGTTTCATATTTTAAACTATATTTTCTAGCATTAAATTCTCTATTTATGTGTTTCTATTTGTTGTTGTCAGTTATTTGTTTTAGTTTGCAAAGTTTTTGTTACAATCATTTTATTAGATCTAGCTTAGTTTACATTCATTTCAATTGCGGATAGAATTATATTACTATACTTTTCATTTTCAGCGGTATTTCAAAGTTTAATTAGACTAGATTACATTTGGCATTCATTAGAAAACAAAAAATAGAAACACCTATAAATCGATGAACCACTTGAAGAAAGCGTAGCTATTTGAGTATGTCAAGTCTCTATTTCCAAGTTAACCAAACCCTCAAGCCTTTTAGTAGTGATGACTTCAACATATGAATCCCTTGAGGATTTCATCTCACAAGGTTTTTCCACTAAGGCTTGTTACAATAAACTAAAACCAAGAGAACTTATCATGATTCAACCTCAACTTTTCCTATACCCACCTTCACACAAACCTCAAACTCAAAACACACCTGTTTTCACCCTTGAACCACCTAAGAATATTTTTTTGTAGCAATCATGTTATAATACCATTGCTCACACATATAATACTTGAAACAATCTGCAACCAAGATAACCAACTCCAATAACCTTACCTTTTTCCTAATCCCATCTTTCCTAGTGCTCCTCATTTTCCTTCACATATTGGGAAGGAGTATGATCTTTTAGAACAACTTAAGAATACTCTTGCAAAGGTATCCCTATGGGACCTAATTCAAAATTTTCCTATCATACTATACTTCAAACATCTCTACAACAATTTTTGATTTCCTCTAATACAAATGCAAGTGATGTAGTAGCTTTAAATCAAGGAATGAATTTAGTTAACATAGATATTACTTTTCACCAACATGAGCTACCTCCCTTGGAGATGAGAAAGAAAAATGATTCCTTCATGATAATAGCTAGATTCAATAGGATGATAATAAAAAGGACCCTTGTTGATAATGGATCTACTATTAATGTGTGTATTGTGAATCTTTTTGATAGACTTGGCATGGATAAATCAAGAATTGAACCTAATTCCTTATCCATTCGAGGATTTGATGATGTAGGAAAGCAACCGCTTGGTGTGATTACTTTACCTATTACAGTTGGAAAGGATACCTTAAAAACTCCTATTCATGTCATGCCTCGTGATCTTTCATACAATCTTCTCTAAGGAATACCTTAGATTTATAAGATGCATATGGTGCCTTCGACTCTTCATCATATCATGAAGTATGTCTATAACAATAAAGTATACCAAGTTGAAATAGACCCCAAGCATGAAATTTCTTACAAGTTGAAAAAGGAATGAAAAATCCCCTAAGCACATTAATTCCAACGTTGAATATAGAGCCTATGAAAGAAGAGAAACAAGAGATCAAAAAAGTGTCATAGTTATTGGAAGATGATTGGGGTTCCTTATATTTCACACCAACATTTATGGAAGAATGAAAAATTACAACAAAGGAAACCAAGAATAAAAAGAAACCAATGGTAATGTCAACATAGAATTCAAAAGAAAACTCGCAAACATCTACATCATCTACTCTAGAAGAAGACACAAGCTCTACAACAAACTTTTATTAGATAGATTATCAACAACCACCAAACCTGAAAGAAATGGAAATACTTTATGAGATAGTTATGAGCTTAGGAAACAACTTGATTATAGTGGAAAAGTATGTGGAAAGAAAGAATGAAGCATTCATGTTCCTGTTGAGCCTAACACACGGGAGAAAAAAATTGGTTTGGGGTATTTCCCTTCTAAGATAACACAAGCAAACAAAAGGTCATCATTAAACATAAACACCATTATGTGTAAACCTAAAATAACTCTTACCTCGAAGCATCCTTAATTAATTTATACAAATTGCAAAGAATCATTGGAATACTTTAACGATGATGAAGCCTTGAAAGAAATGTTAGGAGTTTATGACAATCCATTTACTCCTAAAAAGAAATAGGTTACATGTGCTATGATTAGTGCTACACAAGGAGATGGAGAAAAATAAAGTAAGGAGATTGATATAGACAACAAAGAATGCAACCTTGCCATCCAAAAAGAGGTTGCACTTCCTTTGGGAGATACAATTGACATACCGATGGATATTAGTTCAATTATGAAAAAGTGATTAAGATAGGAAAGTTCCTTGACAAAGATGAACAAGAGGACCATGCAACTTTACTTCATGAATTTTCTGAAATTTTTTCTTGGACTTATTTGGATATTTCAGGAATTGATGCTAAGACAGTAACACACAATATAGTTCTTATCAAAAATGCTAAACCAATTAGACAAAAGATACAAAATATGAATCCTAAGATAGCCTTACTAGTTAATGATGAGATCAAAAAACTCCTCAAAGCTAGTTTTATGCCACCTATATATTATTCTCCTTGGATCTCAAACATTGTTGCAGTCGCAAAACATAAAAATCATATTAAGATGTGTACAGACTTTCATGATTAAAATAAATAATCTTTAAAAGATGATTTTCCCCTTCCTAATATTGACATGGTAGTGGATTTGACTGCATGACATGTTTTCTTTTCATTCATGGATGGATTCTCTAAATACAATCAAATCTTTATCAATTCTCAAGATCAATATAAAACAACATTTACTACAATTTGGGGAACATTTTGTTGGGTAGTCATTCCTTTTGGATTGAAGAATGTAGGTGCAACATATCAATGAGCTATGACATTGATATTTCATGATTAGATACATAAGATTTTGTAGGATTGTGTTGATGATATTCTTGCTAAATCTTTAAATAAAAAAGACAATATGAATGTCCTTCAAAAATCTTCGAAAAAATGAAAAAATATAACATGAGATTAAATCTAAAAAAGTGTGTCTTTATTGTAGATATTGGAAAACTTTTAGAACTTTTTATCATATCTTATAGAGGGATTGAGGTGGACATGAAAAAAATTGATGCTATAGTTAACATTCCACCTCCTAGAAACATTTCTCAATTGTGTACTTTACAAGGAAGAATTTGGGCTATCCATCATTTTGTAGCATCCCTAGTAGACCAAACATTACCATTTACACATATTCTTAAGAAAGAAGTGGAGTTTAATTGGAATGAGGATTGTAAACAAGCTTTTGAGTTTTTGAAAGATTATCTCACTACTACACCTATTTTACAACCCACTATGCAAGACAAACCATTCATCCTTTACACAGTAGCATCGGCCCATGCTCTTGCAGCATTGTTGGCTCAACAAGAGGAAAATGGTAAAGAACATCCCATTTATTACATTATTCAAACTCTAATTGACTATGAAACATGATATACAATGATAAAAAAATGGTTGGATCTTGTATTCACTCATTACTTACTGAATTCTAAAATACATTTGATGATGAAATTCGATCCTTTAAAACATCTTTTGGCTAAAAAAAAATTATCAGGACATTTACCTAAATGGATTATGTTGTTAATTGAGTTTGACCTTAAGTTTGTCTCACAAAAATCAATTAAAGGACAAGCCTTGATTGACCAATTATTTGATTCTCCTTATCCCCTAGCATTACCTAATATAGAAGCATTTCCTGATGAGAATGCGTTGACTATTCAGAAAGATGAAGAAACATGGAAATTATACTTTGATGGCTCTAAGTGTAGAATTAGATTTGGTGCAGTGTTTATAATAGTTCCACCTGGATGAAATCCTATTCCCTTTTTCTATCGCTTAAGCTTCCTATGTATGAACAAAACTGTAGAATATGAAGCATTAATTGTTGGATTATGCACTGCTTTAACTCTGGGAGCTTGAGACATTAAGATATTCAGTGATTTCCAATTATTAATTAACTAAATAAATGGAAAATATCAAGGAAAGCATGACAAATTATTGAAATACAAGGATCTCACAATGACTTTGTTAGAGAAGTTTGATTCGTTTACCATTAATAGCATCCCATGAAAAGATAATCAGCACGTGGATGCAATGGCAAGTGAAACTTACCTTATATCCCCTCAAGATACTTCAAAAGATTTTACATTCATTATCTATACAATTATGAACCCATCGATAGAATCTAAAGTTGAATAAGTATTATCAACAACTATGGAAAGCTCTAGTGAATGGTACACCTTGATATTTAATTATTTAAAAGAAGGTACATTTCCTAAGCCAACAACTAAGAATAGTCAAGACTACATTCACAAAATTGTATCTAGATATACAATCCTTGATAGCATGCTATATTGAAGATCCTTTGATGGTCTTTCACTTAGATGCCTTAAACAATCATAAATCCCCATAGCACTCGAAGAAGCTCATGCAGGTGCTTGTGGAGGTCATTTGGAGGAAGATCACTAGTTCAAAAACTTGTCCACATAGGATAGTATTGGAGACATATGGAAAAATATTTCTTTGAATACATTAAGAAATGTCACAAATGTTAGGAACATAACATTTAATTCATTCTCTTGCTTTTTATTTTCATGCCCAAGTTCCTATTTGGCCATTCTCAATATGGGGACTAGATCTAATAAAAAAAACTCACCTCCTTCTTCTGTAGAACATACCTTTATAATTACCACAACAGATTATTTCACAAAATGGGTGGAAGCTATTCCCCTTTGTTCAACAACTGCTGAGGTAATATGTCATTTCATATTGGAAAAAATTATTGCTCACTTTGGACTTCCTTCCACATTGGTTTGAAATAATGGGACACCATTTAAGAATAATGATGTGAAGAAATTCTTAGAAAAATTTAACATTCAACATCATTTTTCAACACCCTACTACCTACAATCTAATGGTCAAGCTAAATAAACTGATAGAACCCTTGCCAAAATATTACAAAAAATAGTAAACAAACATAATAAGGATTGGCACACACAGTTGACATATGCATTATGGGCCTATCATACTAGTATAATAAAATCCACTTGGAATACTCCTTATAACCTAGCCTATCATACTGAGGCAATAATACCCTTGGAGGTAGAGATTTCTTCATTAAGAATCACTCTTCAAGGTATGTACAGGATCATCATGGAAAAAATAGGGCCTTAAGTGGCAAAAAATTTAGAAAAATCAAAGTTAGACAACTTGACGTAAAAATTTGAATAAGTTATCTATATTATTTCAAAAATATGTAAGAATAGAATCTATAGAAAATTGAATGTTGTTTATAAACTACTAGGTTTGTTTAAAAAAGAAAAAATCTATTTGGTGAAAATTTGAAATTTCAATGCTGGTACTTAAATATTAGGGGAAAAATAAGTAGGTGTCTGTCTAACCACCCTAACCACAATAAAATGATAATATTTTTTTATAATATTTTAGATATAAGTAGAGGACTCATGCCCGATGTGATGCATATTTTTTTGTAGTTTTTTTCCAAATAAATAATTAATTATGAATATTTTATTACAACTTTTAAAAATATAAAAACTTATGTTTGACCACCTTAACTTGGTGAAAACTTCATGAAATTCAATTTTTTATTTTTGTAATCCTATAGTATGCAAAGCATAGAATGTGATGCATGTTTTGGATTCAAAAATTGTGATACTGGATTTCAAAGCTATAGATGTTTTTAAATCAGCCTATCAATTAGGACTTTTATCTTAATTTGAATAGAAAATGAATAATAATGACTTATTAAATTAAAAATAAAGCATAATTTATATCAATGGAAATTTGAGAATCTCCTTTAAAAACCCTTTTCGTTTCATTAATTTTGAGTAAAAAAATAGTCATCAACCACATACCCATCATATTGCCACTTTTTAGCCCATCATGATCCTGCACATACCATTCAAGGACTTATTGATGACAATATTTATAAAGAACAACAATTGCATCAACCTGAAATTCTTTACAAACAACACATTAATGCTCTTGAGCATATCCAATTTTATTATAGAAAATTGCAATGTAGTAAAAATGATCATGTTGTTCCTCAAGTATTCACTAAAGTTGATTTGGTGTTATTTGAAAATCAACATAATGTCAATGTCACCCTGACTAAAAAAGGAAAATTCAGCCCTAATTGGTTAGGACCTTATATAATTAATGAAAGTTATGGGCTTGGAGCATATACATTAACAAAAATGGATGGTACACCTCTTAAGGAGCCTATTAATGCCACACATTTGCATCAGTGCTTTATCTAATCTTCTTGAATAGAGTGAATGATAGAGAAGTGGTGTTAGATTTAATAGATAACATTCTATGTTCTCTCACATTGCTTCATCCTTGACAAACAATTGTTTGTGTGTCATGAATACTAAAGTAATTATTTAAATTAATTTTAAGTGTCTACTTTAGGTTTCATACTATTGAAGATAATCTTGTATGTTGTGTTAAATTATATCCTTATATGAATTTAATGTTATACAATTAGATCATAGGTGTATTTAAGTTAGGATAAAATACTTAATCATAATGTTACATCTAAAAGAAACTAGAATAGTTTTAACTAGAGCACATAGAACATGTTAAATCATTTGGAGACATTTATTAAATAGTCTTACAAATATTATTTGATAAATCACATTGCTATTTAACTTGCAACTCATAAGCATAAAAAAACAACCAAATGCAAAATTATCATTATATATATCAAATTTGTGTGTACATGAAATCAAATATACAATGCTAGGGTGGCTTGTGGCTACTAGATCCCTCGAGATCTGGTGATTGCATTTGTCTAGAGATAGTTCGTCAAGAAATGGTAGTATGCGATCATGACTGGGAACTAATAAAAGAATTCAAGGCATACTATAGACCCTATGCTTGCCCAACAGTCATAGTCTCCCATCCAACAGCCTCTAGGAACTCCTATTCTATGTTGTCTTTATCTACCTATAGCCTGGCTACCTTTGCATGAATTCTCTTGACCTCCACTGGATCTCGAGATGATTGAATCTCCTCATATGCAACCTTAGATTGATATGCACATCTAGTAGCACCTTCATATGTTTCTCTTAAACTGACATAAGGATCAAACAACTTTGGGTCCCACTCCATGATGGGTAGGGGCACATAGTCTATACTAATATCCTAATCAAAGGCTGAAGGGGACACTATCACTGCAGCTACCTATCGATAGAGATCCTACAAATATCTCACAAACCCTACAAGATAGAAATCATAAATATAATCAGTACACATCATGATATACATAGATAAATTAAAACCATAAGAATGAACATAAGCATAAGCATAACAATAAATAAAATTTTATCACCTAGATCTCCAGTTGACTATTTGAAAACAACCTCATCCTATGTAGGAGGCATGGAGGATGTGCTAGCCTCTCCATGCTCATAAGTACTAGTACATTTCATGGCTACTAACTATGATCTGGTAACACAGGTGGGAGCTAGATCTCCACACTTATGCTAAACTAGACCCTCATCTACCATGTCACTACCCTCACTCATCAACTTCTCCTCATCCTCCTCCTTGTCCTCCTTCTCCCCGTCAAACTATGGGTCTACCTCCTCATCGTATTCCTCATCTATCTCATCTACAAATGGGTCTACAAACCTAAGCCATGTATCCTCACATATCTCCTCCTCCTCATCCCTCTAGTCTAGAAGAAGTCCTACAAAGACTATAGTTGGTCCATGAGAAACACTAGAGTTGGTCATGCTACTGCCTACCACTCCTTATATGCATCTTTAGCACTAACATCATCAATGTCAAAGATCAGGGGCATATCAAGTCATCATCATCTGAGTCACTAGAGACAACATCATTTGAGGTGAATCATCTTGTATCTTTGGGCCTCTAAGCACTCCACACTGATCCCCTATAAAAGGGTCATGCTACCGGTGGTACCTATATCTACCCAAACTATCACATGACACGATTCTAGTAGAATGGTCTTACTACATAATCGTGTCTACCCAGTAAAAATCTAACCCTCTGCATCCTCCTCAACTATCAAGTCTCATCCAACCACTATGGTATCAGTTGATACAGTCTCCAAAAGTTCTCCTCTTGATCTAGGTGGTCAAATTGGTCTCTCCAAAAGTGTAAATCTCCATACTACCACAACCATCTCAGTGGATAATTGAAAGTGTGTGGGTATTTGAGGGTGGATATCAAAGGGTAACCTATCGTTCTAGTGCATGTTCTATGCTCTAAACACCGTACTTGTAGCAGCATACAATGTACCATGTTATCCACCTTGTGATACGTGAACCTCCCTATATCATAATATAAATGTTCCAAAATGTTGAGGCCCCAAGCATATATAGTCTTGTGGTGCTCCATCTGCTTGATCATCTGAACAAGACCTTTGTCTAAGTGTGCTCCCCTACCATTAGGGATGAGTACTAGTGCTACTATGAACATCATGATCTATCTCAAGATTGGTTATCATGCATAGAGTAGCCAGGCTATCTCAATATGTGGCCCTACGATCTCATATCGAATCATTCCTACTAGGAAATATCCTATATCTTCTCACATATATGCATATGTATGATCCCCTATGACGTGCATGATTCCATATCATATGGGAACTTGAAGGATGCGATGTACATCCTCCAGGGTGATCGTCACCTCACTGATGGGTAGGAAAAATGTGCAGGTATGAACATCCCATCTATCTATTAGTTCCATCAACATGGCATCATGGTACCTCATGGGAGGCATGAGGTATGCCCAGTAAATCCTAATGGTCTGGAAATCCAAGTATCTACCTCTGAGAATGTCGAGACTACATTTTGTAAGCAACAAAATTTCCTACTGCTGAGACATTGTCATGACCGAGGTGTAACCTAACAAAAAAGAAAAAATGTGTCTTATAAGCATTCTAATATATTAAATCTATACATCAATAGTAAAAAAGTGTACTAAGGTTATTCTAGTGTACTTTTTTAAGGGTCCTAGACACTTTATTCCCCTTTTGGGACACTTTGCGAAGAAACAAGACACTTTGCAAAAAAGTGTGACACTTCACAGCAAAAGGGGACACTTCACAAAAAAATGGGACACTTTGTGAAAAAAGGGATGCTTTGTGAACTTTTCTTCTAGGGTCTTAAATCTATCTAGAAATGCGTAAAAACATAAAATACATGTGTAAAAATGAAGCAAAGGTATAAAAAATCAACTCACCTGATGTTCAAGGTCGCCTTGAGCTACCTTGTCTCGCATGCTCTCGAGTCTCAGAGGCATGTATTCTCGAATTCTCGGTATTTTCTCTCACTCCCCAATAAAGTCAAATTGCAAGAAGGTAAAAGAAAAAATGATTACAAACTACTTCACTTTTTACTCTTATATATGTTTAGATTAGGTCATTTGAATATTAGGGTTAAAAAGTGCATTTTCATTCAAACTATCATATCAAGGGCTAGCAAAATTTGTTTTCAATGCCATCTATTGCATTGGAATCACAGTTCTATTCTCGTTCTCATTAAATGTCTATCACTATGTGGTATGGTACTTGGAAATACCCTATAATCATACTTATCTAATTCAATGTGGTTAGACGGCCACCTTGATTCCACCTCCATAAAGCATGAAAAATCAAGGGGGGGCATACATCTACCCTCAAATTCAATTTTTATGAGAAGTTAGATAAGAGGATTTTTTAGCAACTAACAAATTTTTGTTGCAAGATGCAGTTCCTAACATTATGGTTCTACAGATAGCTATAGTGGGGCCTTCATTCTCCCACATTGTGAATGAATTCATATGAGTATCCTTTTATGAAATTTATTGTTTGGATTCCTTTAGCTTGCATATGCACGTAGAGTCATCTGGATGCTAAAGTGGGGGCTAAATTTAGTGTAGAAAATTGTACACTCTTGAAGATGGTACAATTTTACATTTAATTTGGACTAATTTTAGTACACCCTTCGATTAAATACCCTTTAAACCATCATTAATTTTCAAATCTTAAGGCTTATTTCAACTAAAATCCTAACAAAATCAATAAAAGAATCAAAGTTTCTAACAACCCATCATTGGCCCACCCCAAAAAACTAGGGTGGGACTCATACACCGCCTTGGGCATATGAATCCCCCTAGGTGGGACACATGCCACAACTAGAACACGAGTCTCGTGTGGCCCATTTCTAGGGTTTGAGTAGGAAATTCAAAATTTTAATTCAAAATTTTAGATGATGTCAGCTTTTGGATCTAATAAATGGTAAATTAGGTGTAATTCCTATATAAACAAGCTTTCAAGTCATTATTTTCATCTAGAAAAAGCAATTCAAGGTCTAAGAATTCACAAACACTTAAGCATACTTTCACAAGAGCATTCAGGTTTTCAAAAGCAACCAAGGTTCAAGTCTTGGAGCAACATAATAATTTTTTGTAGGTCTTCAAGCTCACTTTCATTACAGATCTAGCATTAACAAGGATTGATTATGGTTTCCTAGGGTGAATCATGATGGATTCTAGGTTGAGGAGATTCAACTAGCCATTAAACCAATCCTAATGACTTACTTCCTAAGTAATTCCATTCACTATTATCACTCTAATTTTAGCCTAAAGGAAGGTACATGCATTATTATAGCTTATTAGGGTGATTAGATATCTCCCAAAATGAGTCATCATCTTGATGCTTCATTCATGCATCTCATTCTAGCACATTAGAATAGGGTTGCATTGCATTTAAAATTTCCTAATCTTAGATGAACTTAAGATTAAGGTTTGTATTCACATTTCATTTCAATATCCATTATTTCTATCAAGGTTTAATTAATAAACTAGGGATTTGACTAAGGAAAACCCCCCATAATCAAATCAACACTATATTCTATTTTGTATGTCCTTTTACAAGTTTAGATCTAGAAATCAAATTGGGAAGAAAGATAAAGATTGGAGAGTAGATCTAGACTTTGACTTTCTGAAAAAGTGAGATAGGATTGATATGCCATGAGTGGCATATGAATCCTAGTATAAGCAATTTTCTAGAATTTTAAAGATCCTGAGTCAACACTGCTAGATTCCTATTTCAACCCAAAAACCCTAGGCTGGGACTTATACACCCAACCTAGTGTATGAGTCCCAATGTGCTCTAAAATTGATATTTCTAGCATTTCAAAGCTTTTTCTAAGCTGCTACAGGTTTCTAGGTGTACCTCTCTAATTTATTAGTTTATTTTTCTGATTTGCACTCATTTCTAGGTCTTTTAGTCAAGGTTTTCATATCATTAGGTTTTGACATTAGGTCTTTCATATTGCATGTCTTTCTAAGCCCTAGCTTGGTGGTGAACCCCTTTTAGTCTCTAATGAAAACCCTAGGACATACCTATTGTATATCTCTTTCCCTCATTCCATCCTTTGATTGAGATCTCTAGGATTTCCTTGAATGAGAAGTGTAGAAAACTTGTTCTATGTCCTAAACCATAAAGCGACAATTTTCTTCCTTTCAATGTGTTATCAAATTTACATCATAACTAAAGAAATAAAAAAGTATCCAATTCATGGCCCCTAGGGCACAACTAAACACATGTACTCAAGGCTTGAGAACATGCATAAATAATCACCAAGAGTGTGGGGTATCCACTAGGGAAATATAACACTAGAGCTTTAGGAGGATTTGATGGACTAAGTAACTCAAATATTGGCACAAGGATATTATGAATTAGATGTGAATTGGGATTTGGAATCACTATGGAACTATCACCTAGGTGTATAAAATTGAACTTTGAATTAGGATTTGGAACTAGTATGAAACCATCACCTAGGTGTATAAAATTGATCTTAATAGAAATAAGGTCAACCCAATGGATCTTATTAGGTATTGATCATCATTATAGAAAATGGTATAATAATATGCCTAGACCAACTAGAGACAAAGATATACAAAGACAACCCTAACATCATCAAGACCAATGCCAAGAATCAAACCCCATGAATACACATACTTTAAGCACAAATTTATTTTTTTATCATTACTTAACATAGGGCTACAAGCACATGGAAGCACAAAATTATTTTTTATCATTACTCTATTGTGTTATGGAGACAAATCAGACTTAGACACAAAATCTTCATATTATTTTTTATTAAATAATTTTTTGCACTATTAAATATTTTGCTGCATTTGTATTTAAAATAATAGTTACAAATAATTATTAAATCCTATAAATGATCAGTTATAATATTTAATTAAAGACGGTTTCATTTAGTTATTGTAACCACCCAAAAGAAAATGTGTTATTGGACTCATGAGAAAAAACCAATGACCATGCTTAATTTTTAATTAATGGGACATGTGTGGGAACATATTCCAATACTTGAGTTAGAGTTTCGAGGGCATCAAGGCATGAAAAATGTTACCAGAAACTTACAATTTTACGGCTAGAAAAATGCATCAAGTGTCATAGGTACCTGCAACAAAGGCTATGTAAAACAAGTAGTGTTAAAACATCATGAAAAATGTTGCTATAAGTTGCATATATTGTTGCATGTCTTTGCAAAGGTTTTTTCTAGAAGTTTAATATATATTAGACCCTCTTATTGGTGGATGTAGCCCAGTTTTGGGTGAACCATGTTAAATAATTGTGTTGTCTTATTATTGTCTATTATTTTTGTGTGTTATAACTAATAGATATCTACCTCCAATCCATAACAAGTGGTATCAAAGTGGGTTGTGTTCAATTATCCTTTGCAGGAAGGTCTCACCATTTAGTGGGAGTTATGGAAGATGAGGGTAAACTAAAGGTAGACAAATTTAATGGGAAAAACTATCAATTATAGAAGATGTAGATGGAAAATTATCTTTATTTGAAGGATTTATGGTGGCCATTAGAAGAGAAATCCAAGAAACTATTAGCAATTTTTGATGAGGATTGGGATATTCTAGATAGAAAAGCACTTGGTATTATTTTTTTATTCTTAGCACAATCGATGGCGTTTAATATTTCAAAAGCAAAGACAATGGCAGATTTGATGCAAACCCTGGTAAAGTTATATGAAAAACCTTCTACTTTGAATAAGGTTTTTCTTATGAAGTGTTTATTTAATATGAAAATGGTAGAAGGTGGTTTGGTTGTTGATCATTTAAATGAGTTTAATATGGTTACCAATCAATTAACTTCTATAAATATAAACTTTGATGAAAAATTTAGGGCTCTTTTGATTCTATTTTCTTTTCCTAAAAGCTAGAATAGCTTGGTAATGACGATTAGTAATTTTTGTTTTTGGTTCAAATACACTAAAATTTTGATGATGTTGGTGTTATTTTGAGCAAGAAAATTCATAGAAAAATCTGAAGTGGTTCATCCACATCAGGCAATGTTTTGAATGCAGATAGAAGGGGGGAAAAAAAGAGAGAAAATAATTATAGAGGTTGTGAGAAGTCATGAGGAAAATAAAAGGACAAGAGGTCTCAATCTAGAGGAAAGAAGGATTGCTAGTATTGTGGGAAGTTATGTCATTGAAAGAAAGATTAGTGGTCTTAGAAAAATAAAGGAGACAAAAGAAAGGTAGTAAAGAGGAAAATGTGGTAAGTAATAAATTTAATGAGGATTCTTTAATTCTTTCCCTTGATAATGTTTATGATTCTTGGGTGTTAGATTTAGGGGCTTCATTTCATGCTATGCCCCATATAATCTATTTTTTTATTATTTCCAAGGGGATTTTGGGTTGGTATATTTAGGAGATAATGAACCCTTTCAGATTGTTGGAAAGGGAAGAATTAGGATAAAGTTGCAGAATGAGAATCATTAGCTACTACAAGAGGCAAGGCATGTTCCAAGGTTAAGCAAAAAAATAATTTCAACGGGGCAACTAGGTGACGAAGGTTATGTTGTTACTTTTAATGATAAAAATTGGAAGGTTACAAAAGGTGCCTTAGTAGTAGAAAATTGTGTGAAAGTAGGAACCTTATATATTTGTATAGGTCATACTATTCCTTCTACTTCAGTTGTTGCAAAGAAAATTCAATGTTCAGGAACAGTTATTGCAATTTAGTTGGAAGAAAATCAGACATTCGATGTGGGTTCAAAAACAACATTGTTGCATAATAGACTTGGGAATATGAGTGCAAAAGGTATGAAAGTACTTCATTCAAATAATGTTTTACCAGGTCTAAAATATGTTAATATTGATTTATGTGAAAGTTGTCTATATGGAAAGAAAAAGAGAGTTAGTTTTCTCAAGGATGGGAAGCAAAAGAAACATGAGAAATTGGAGCTTGTGCATATGGATGTATGGGGACCAAATAAAGTATATTCTCTCAGTGGCTTTCAGTATTATGTTACTTTTATTGATGATGTAACTTGGAAGGTATGGATTTATTTTCTTAGGAAAAAATCTGATATATTTGAAACTTTTAAAAATTAGAGAAGCTTGGTTGAAAATGGGACAGGTAAAATATTAAAATGTATCAAATCTAATAATGGTGGTGATTATTTCTATAAATAGTTTGAATATTATTATTCCTCTAATGGAGTTCGTAGGAAAAAATGGTTCCAAGGACTCCACAAGAAAATGGATTGGTTGAGTGCATAAACAGGACAATAAGTAGCGTGCAAAGACTATGAGAATCTTGTATGATGGGCTGCCTTTAAACATGTGGGTAGAGGCTATAAAAAACCATTTATTTAATTAATAGAGGTCCTTCTAATCCTTTGGTTTGTGGTATTCCAAAGGAAGCATGGACAAGTAAGAAGGTGGGACAGATAAGAAGGTGACTTATTCTTTTCTCAAAACCTTTGATTGTGAAGCATTTGCACATGTAGATTCTGAAAATAGAATCAAGTTGGAAGCTAAGTCAAAGAAATGTATATTTTTTAGATATGGCATTGATGAATTCGGTTATAGGCTTTGGGATTTTGAAAATAAAAAAATAGTAAGAAGAAGGGATGTCATATTCAATGAGAAGGTGTTGTAAAAAAATCAATTGGAGCAGCATGAAAAGAAAGAAAATAATTATGTAGTGTTAGATGATATTCTGAACAACAATGTTCTAGTGGTTTCTTGTACTCCATAACAATAGAAACAAAAAATACTACAAACTCCAATGAATGTTAGATGATCTTCAAGGATAAGTAGACCTCTAGAAAAAATTTCTCCCTCTTTTTATTTTATTTTACTGACTAATGCCGGTGAACCAAAATTTTATGATGAAATTATGTAGATGTATACCAAGGTTCAATGGGAGCACATAATGGAAGAAGAAATGGAATCCTTGCTGAAAAATCAGACTTGGGAATTATGCAAGTTGCCTGTAGGTGAAATTTTTTTAACAAACAAATGGGTTTATACACTGAAATAGGAAGATGGGGGTAAGAAAATATTTAAAGCCATATTAGTTGTAAATGTATTTGCATAGCAAAAAGGCATTGATTTTGATGAAATATATTTTCTTCAATTGTTAAAATGACTTTTATTCGTATTTTTTTAAGTATTGTGGTTGTTGAAGATTTGCATTTAGAACAACTTGATGTTAAAACTGTCTTTCTCCATGGTGATTTGGAAGAGGAAATATATATGGAACAACCATAAGAATTTGAGGTCAAAGGTAAGAAGAAATTGGTGTGCAAATTGAAGAAAAGTTTATATGGCTTGAAGCAAGCACCTTGGCAATGGTATATTAAATTTGATAATTTTATGGCTAAGCATCGCTATAGCTAATGTAATTTAGACAATTGTGTTTACTTTAAGAGGTTAGATGATGATAGCTACTATAGACACATAAAAATGACCTAGGCCTGCAAGCTTCTATTTTTACCACTTTCGTCCTAGCATAATTATGACATTTAATTATATCCTTGGTCCACATTCGACTATTGATTAAATAATTCATAATTATTTAATTAATTCATGTCATTTATTCTTCATGACTATTAAATAAATAAATTTTATTTATTTATTAAATACGTCATTAATTGTCTAAGTCTTCCCTTAATTAAATAAATTTCTTAATTTATTTAATTTCCTTTCAACATTTAATTCTTCTTGATTATTAAATAAATAAATTTCATTTATTTTATTTAATAATGTCACTTGTCTTAATTAAATAAATTGATTAATTTATTTAATTAATTAGTCTTATCTGCTAAATTAAATAATTAAATTTAATTATTTAATTGCCAATTAATATTCTTCTCATTTTAAATAAATTAAATTATTTAAAATGTCATGTCAATCTTAACTGTCAGTCCTTTTTGATAAATAATCTGAAAAAGATTATTTATTATCTCTCAAAATCTATAATTTGAATTATTTTAATTCAAATTAGTAATTAATATTCTAAAAATCAAGTAATTGGGCAGATTCTTGATTTTTCAAATCTTATCTTCAGTCCACATCTTATCTCTTTGATTTTTTGAATCTTGCAAATCAGGCAATCTTATCTTTTTAATTTTTCGAAAATCTTTATTTCTTTAATTAATTTTCTCATTTATTCTCCACCGTCGATCCAATTTTATTCTGACCGTTCGATTAAAGATTTTTCCCTAACCCTAATTAGGGATTCTCAGGTTTAATCTGGATCGTTCATTTTAGGTTCTCACCAATAATTTATCTCGTCTGTCCATTCGAAATGGCATTTTCTATAAAATGCCAGCTTCTTCTCATTTTTTCGATACACACGCTCATTTTGACATTTTACGTAATTATTATAGGCATTTACTTAGTTTCACACTTATTGTCATAGGCAATTGTAGTATTTCAATATTGGCATTTGTTTTAAGCATAGGCATAGACATTGGCTCTTAGACATAGGCATTTAGATTTCAAGTAAATCCTTCAAAACTTGCTTTGGTCTTGTCACTCGTCATAGTTGCTCATACAAATCTGAGGGCATCTTCATTTACTGCAAGCTAGGAGGTGTAACGAAGGTCAATCATGGAAGATGGAGAATGCAAGTGATATAATTGCCTTTTACTTTCATTTTTCCTTTGTGCTTCGTTATTTCAATGGATTTTAATGTTATTTGATCTAACCATCTAACAAATCTGATTTTTCCCTTGATTACAGCTACATTATTTTATATTTATATGTTGATGATATTCTTATAGCAAGGTATAATATGGATCACATAAGGGAGTTAAAAAAATAGTAAGAAAATTCATTTGCTATGAAGGATTTGGGGGCAGCAAAAAAAATCTTTGGTATGACAATTACTAGAGATAGGAAAAATAGAAAATTGTTTTTGTCTCAAGCTGATTATGTTGAAATGGTGTTGCTGAGATTTCATATGGAGCATGTAAAAGTTGTCAGCATACCTTTTCCTAGTCATTTTAAATTGACCGAGGATATGTGTCCAAAGACACAAGAGGAGGACGACAAAATGTCCAAGGTACCATATGCTTCAACTATAGGTAGTTTAATGTACGCCATGGTATGCACGAGACTAGATATTGCACATGTCATAGGAATTGTTAGTAGATATATGATTAATTCTAGATTTGAGCATCTAAACATGGCAAAATGGATTCTTAGGTATTTTAGAGATACATAAAATTATTTTTTATTTTTTTGGGGCTCTAATATTGATTTAAAAGTCTATGTTGACTCATATTTGGTAGGGGATATAGAGAATAGGTGTAGCACAGGTTATATATTTATTGTTGATGGGACAACAGTGAGTTATATTTCTTAGTTGTAAAAGGTGATTTCTTTATCCGCCATGAAGGAAGAGTATGTTGTTTCCACAAAGGAAATAAAAGAGATAATGTGGATGCAACTTTTCATAGAAGAGTTGGGAAAATAGTAGGCTAAAAGTTACTTGTTTAATGATAGCTAGAGTGTTATACATCTTGCAAAGAATTCTGCCTTGCACTCAAAACCAAACACATACATCTGAGATATCATTTTATCCTTTCAATGTTGGAGGATGGACAAGTAAGGTTGGAAAAGATTCATATAGATAACAATCCAATGTATATGTTTATTAAGGTGGTGACAAGGGATAAGCTAAGCTCCTCTTCAGCTTCAATTGGCCTTCAAGGTTAAATTTAAATAAGACAAAACAATAGGGTCCGCGGTGCTTATTTCTAATTTGGGTTGTAGGGGTGGTGGTGTTATGATCAATCTCTAAGTGGGAGATGGTATGGAGTGGAGTTTGATTTGTCTCCAAGTGGGAGATTGTTGTGTTATGGAGATAGATCAGACTCAAACACGAAATCTTCATATTATTTTTTATTAAATAATTTATTGCACTATTAATTTTTTTTTGCACTTGTATTTAAAATAACTGTTACAAACAATTGTTAAATGTAAAAAATGATCAATTATAATAGTTAATTAAAGATACTTGCATTTAGTTATTGTAAACACTCAAAAAAAATGTGTTATTATATTCATGAGATAAAATCAATGGCCACACTTCATTTGTAATTAATGGGAAATGCATGGGAACATAATCCAATACTTGGATCAAATTTTTGAGGGAAACAAGGCATGAAAAATGTTAGGAGAAATTTATAGTTCTATGGATGGAAAATGTAGTAAGTGTTGGAGGTCCCATAGCAAAGGTTGTGTAAAACTAGTAGTGCTAAAACATGATGAAAAATATTGCTGCAAGTTGTAGATATTGTTGCATGTCTTTGTAAAGGTTTTTTCTAGAAGTTTAATATATATTGGACCCTCTTGTTGATGGATGTAGCCAAGTTTTGGGTGAACCACATTAAATCTTTGTGTTGTCTTATTTATGTCCATTATTTTTTTGTATTTTATTTCTCTTTTTTATTGTTCAAATATGCATTTAACTAATAGATATCTACCTCCAAACCCTGTTGAACAAGAAAAATTAGAGGGGGGTTGAATCATTTGTAAAAGACTTTATCCTTTAAAACTTTCACCAAAAATTAAATCAATCACAAATCATTTATTTTGCTAATCTAATTAATCATTAAATGCAAATCAAGAAACTAAAAAGCATCACACATACACAATAACACAAAATTTATGTGGAAAACCCAATGAGGGAAAAAACACAATGAATATTAGCTCACAATATAGAGAATATCAAAACTAATTACAAAGGCTCGCTGCCAAAGAAGGCTCACTACCAAAACAAGACTCACTATTCGGATTAAGACTCACTATCCAACAAGGGTTAACCACTTGAAGGGATCACTACCATACAGATACAAAGAAGATGGAAGAGATATGTTACAAAGAGAAGACAATCTCAATGCAATAGAGATTTCCACCATGATTCACTCAACCACTTGCAAACATGCATGAATGATAGAGTACACCTTCAACTCACTACTTCTGAAAACTTGTCATTTAGATTTCATACTAATCTACCAAACTCGCATCACATACACACTGATTCGCATATATTTCACATTTGTCTTGCTTTCTTTCATTGTATCACTCTTTGTACATATTTCACCAATATCTCATCATGTATTATACCATCTTCAACTTTGGAACATATCCAAAGTCGTTCATCCATCATTTAAATTCAAGTAAGGTCGGTGCCAAAACATTCTAGGGTGGAATTAGAATGAGGGACACCCAAACATATGCTTGATGAGGACCCAAATGAGTCTGAATACACTTCATGAACTTCAAAAGTAGTGTTTAACACAAGGTCATCCCAACTAGTGTAAAAAACATAGAACAATTAAGAACACACAACCCTTGACACAATCCAATCTTTCTAGACAATAAAATTATCTTCAACATGATCATAATAGCTTAACTCTAGAACCACAATTCATAAGACTCGACCAAGAAGAAATATAGAGCAGCTACATTTCTCCTAGACCTCTACAAAAAACCCTGAAAAATATAGTTCACAGCTGGTGAAATAACTCACACTGTACAACAATCTAGAAACCAAAAATCTAGATATAGCAGCTTCTAACAACCATGGCCAACTTTTTTGAACCACAAAAACATAGGAGAAAATATAGGAGCAAGAATACCTACAACATTTCTTCATTACAATTTTCTCAATATCCTTGACATATACAACCAATAACCTGCAACCATGACATCAATGACAACAACATCTAGTTGATAACCAATTGAAATTAATGACAACTTCATTCTTGAAAAAATCTACCCCTTTTTCATTGATGGAAATACATGATGCGAAAAACCATCAAAGACAACACAATAGCTTTGAACACATTTTTCATGATTTTACTTTTTATTTCTCCCCCTTAGTAGATAATCTCTTTTTTTCCCACATCTTCCTCATCTCCCCCTTTGAAATCAATGATAAAGGAAAAGGATATTTTACATTGATTTCCTCTTTGATATTAAGAACAAAATAATCTTTCAGTGACAATACATGACACTACCTGCTCCCCCTGAGAGGTAGCCACCAAAACATCATTCCAAAAGAAAGATAGATATATGGACCCACCGGGCTGATATATCCCCATATGCATCTAGTTCGAAAAGGGAGGGGAATTCACCCCTAACCTCTCCTGAAGATACTCAAAATTATCTTTAGGAAGAGCCTTCATAAATATATCAACAATTTGATCCTTCATAGTTACATACTCAAGTTTTACTTCATTCTCCGCAACCATCTCTCTCAATAATTGATTCTTGATAGATATATGCTTTGTCCTTGAGTGCACCACTAGATTCTTTTAAATGGTAATTGCACTTGTATTGTCACAAAAAATAAAAATAGGATCATCATAAATTATTATGATATATTTCAATGTCTATTTCATCCATAAAACTTGTCTATGTAAACAAGATGCAGCAACAATATACTCAACTTCAGCAATAGAAAAAGAGATTGAATCTTGGTTTTTACTCAACCAATCCACCAATCTGCAACCAAGAAAGAATGCACCACCCCTTGTACTTTTTTCTTTCATCTACATATCCAACCCAATTTGCATTTGTATAAGAACTTAGTGTAAAGTCAATATCCCTAGAATACCATAAGTCATAATCTAGAGTGCCATTCAAATATATGAATATTCTCTTAATAGCAACAACATGTGTTTCTTTAGGATCTTCTTGAAATCTAGCCACAAGATAGACTGCATGCATAATATCTAGTCTACAAGCAGTCAAATACAATAGTCCACCTATCATAGATCTATATTTACTTTGATCATCCTTAGTTGAATCATCTTTACTTGAATTGCAACCAGTCACCATAAGAGTCCATACTAGTTTGGAACCATCCATCCCAAACTTCTTCAACATCTCTCTTACATACTTTGACCATGAAATAATAATCCCTTTCTTTGTTTGATTAATTCATAGCCCAAGAAATAAATTCATCTCATCGAACCTGGACATCTCAAATTATTTTTGTATATCTTCCACAAACATTTTTCACATAGTTTCATTTCCTCCAAAGATAATATCATCAACATATACAACCACAATCAATATTTTGTCATTTTCAATTTTAAAGTACAGATTACTATCTTTCGTACCTTTGTTGAAACCTTGTTGAATCAAATAACTATCTAACCTTGCATACCAAGCTCTAGAAGCTTGCTTTAGTCCATATAAAGATTTCTTCAATATGTAGACCATATTTGATTGATCTAACAACTGAAATCCTTTTGGTTGTCCCACGTAGATGTCTTATTCTAGGTCACCATTCAAAAATGTAGACTTAACATCCATCTGATAAACTTTAAAATATTTTTGAGCAACAAATGCTAAGAACATCCTAATACCTACCATTCTTTCCACTAGAGAAAAATTCTCCAAAAAACCTATGCCTTCTACTTGTGAGTAGCCCTTACACACAAGCCTTGCTTTATTTTTTACCACCTCTCCATTCTCATTCAACTTGTTTCTAAATACCCACTTTGATCTAATTATGTTTTTATCTACCAGTCTAGGGACTAATTTTCATGTTTGATTCTTCTCAATCTATATAAGTTTGTATTTCATAGCTTCCATCCAATTCTCATCTTTACATGCCTCAGTTATAGTCTTAGGTTCAATCTCAAAAAGTAAACATAGATTTAATCCACTAGTAGCATCTCTACTTCTTGTCAATATTTATTTTTTCTTGTCTCCAATGATCTAACTATCTGAATGATTTTTCTTCACATATTTAGGTGTCTTAAGAAACACCATCGTAGCTTCTTCTTGCTCTTCTTCATTTTTCTTCTCTTGCTCATCATTTTCCTATTCTTCCACAACTTCTTCAATCCTTACACAAGTAGGTTCATCAGATACATATCCATAATTAAATTCTTCATTACTTCATCAACCTTGACATTTGTGCTTTCTTTAATCTTCCTCGGTATTTTATTGAAACATTTGTAAGCTTTTATTTTAGTACAATATCCAAGAAATATTTCATCACTTCTAGAATCAAACTTTCCTAAATTTTCTTCATCCCGTCTAATATATTTGATTCCAAATACCTTGAAATACTTAATAGTAGGAATTCTTCCACACCATAGCTCATAAGGGGTCTTTGTATTGTTGAATCTTTCTTGAACTTGATTGAACACATAAATAGTAGCATGAATAGATTCTCTCTAGTAAAATTTCAGTAGACCAGCTTCAGTAATCATTGATCTAGTAGCTTCTTTAATTGTTTTGTTCTTCCTTTCAACAACTCCATTCTACTGAGAAGTTCTTGGAGCAAATAACTATATTTTTATTCCATGAACTTCACAAAAAATATTAAACTCATGGGAGGTGAATTCACCACCACTGTCAGACCTTAAGAATTTTGTTCTCAAATTTATTTCATTCTCAACCATAGCTTTGAATTCCTTGAATCTATCTAATTCATCAAATTTCTCTCTAAGAAATGTAATCCATGTATACCTAGAGTAATCATCAGTCAAAAGCATAAAGTACCTTTCACCTTGTAGACTTATCACTTTTCTAGACCACGAAGATCTATATGAATTAAATCTAGTAGTCCGATAGTAGATTGTTCATTTTATCTAAAGTTGTTTCTTTCTTATTTTCTAAATTGGAAATACTTGCAAATAGCATTAACATGATTTGTAATCCTTGGTAAATATCTCACGGCTTGTATTGCACTAATCCTTGTTAGGTTATCAAAATTCATACAACACATTCTAAAATGCCCCAACCAACTATCATTAACATAATTCATAAAGCAATGCACATTAGCACCCTTAAGTTGATATATATTTCCTTTATACTTCTTACCTATAGAAATCACTGTTTTTGATCCTTTCCTAATTTCACATCTTTAATCCTTAAATACAATATTATATCCTTTACTACACATCTTTCCAACACTCCAAAGACTATGCCTTAATCCCTTAACATAGTAGACATCATCAGTATTATGCTTGCCATCAAAATTTACTAAACATATCCCACAAATATTAGCACCAATATCATCTCCAAAAAAAACTAAGCCTCCATCATATTTTCAAATTTAAAAAACTTACTCTTATCACCAGTCATGTGATGTGAATAGCTAGTATCAACAACCCAATAGTTATTTTCATGTTTAGCATGTAGGGTAGAAATTACAGTATCTTTGTCTTTCTCTTTCTCTTGAGGACATTCTTTCATCTGTCTTTCAGAATTAGCAGTAGGTTCATCTTTTTGTAGAAGAGGGAGATTCAATACTCACAAGTTCTCTTCATTTAGAGAGCCTCACGGGGTGAACTTCCTTAATCTACCTCACAAACAGTTTCGAGAGTTTCAGAATCTAAAAGAGCAGGTCACAAATATTTTCTAGACAAAATGACAAGCTCTTAGCCAAAGGACAGTAGTGCAGAACATAGATGACAATGCAGCACGCTGCCGTCCCAGAGGCATGTTGGTGTCTCGTATGGACCAGAGAATGAGTTTATCACTGAAAATTCCTAAATGAGTGCTAGCTATCTAATTGCTAAGAATTTACAGAATGTGATAAAGTAGTAGAAAGTGATAGAAATGAGATAAAGTAAAGTAGAAAAGATAAAGATAAAGAGAAGAAAGGAAAGGAAATACTTACAACCACATAAGCAATGAATCCTCCAGTAAGTGAATATCTTAAAAAATTGCATCTATATGATCTGGAGAAATTTTTAGGGTTGTGTATGGGTTTGCCTCAGTCAAACCCCCATTTTGGTGTTTCCACCTCCATGGATAGCCAAGAAGATAGAGAGAAAGAGTGAAGTGAATAAAGTGTGTGGTGAAAGTAACACCTAGTCAGGAGTAGAACCCACACCACCAAGTAGGAGTGATAAAAGCAATCCCTGCTCGAGGAGGGGAACCTGTATCACAAAGAAAAAATGCAATAAGAAGGGGATATGGAATCCCAAGATGCTCACAAACATAAGGAAAGGGAGATATAGAGGAAAAATGGTGTTGTGAGAGCTTGGAAGTGATTGAAGCTGATATAGCAAGCTATATGGAGTTGTTTAAGCAAGAGTGAGATGGTAGAATGAAGCTAGAAGAAGCATAGTGGAGTTAGAAGAAGTTAGAAGATGCAAATGGAGTGAAAAGACCACTTTTAAAGAGAGAGAAAAAGCAAAACAAAGCTTCCCAAGAAGTTACAAAGCATCTTGAGCCATTACCACTGACCAAAGGAGGTGACAAGTGGAAAGAATTCTTGAAAATGGTCATTTGAGTGTTGAAACGTTGTAGGACACTAGCGTGGTGCACAGACATCCGCACAATGGGCTAGTGTCTGGACACATCATGCTACAAAACAACATGTGCAGGAAAAGCCCAAAGTCTGATGTAAAGCTAATGCACGAGGGTAGCTACTAAAAAGGGGAACTAGAGCATCTTGAGAAGGGAAAAAGGCTAATGCAAGGGATAAAATGACCCTACTCAAGATGCTAAGGGAGTGGACACCAAATCAGATGAGGGAATGTGTGTGAAATTGCAAGGGGTGCAATTTTACAACTATACACTTTTATAGCCAAAAAAAAGCATTCATTGTCATCAAAATCATCATAATTACAATCCTCATAAAAAATACTAACATCCTCATTCACATAATATTCTTTGTTGATCTTCTTACCTTTGTTTTCTTTCTCAAATATTTGTGTGTTCCTCTTAGCTCTTTACGGACATCTCAAGCCATAATGACCTATTCCTACACAACTAAAGCATTTAAAGGGTAACTTACCTTTATACTTGTTGGAGCCTTTCCTCATCCTTCTCATTAAGTTAGCTTCTACTTCATCAAGATTTTATTCATTCAAATCTTCAACTCTTGTATCCTTAAAAGCAGTTTTTGATTTGGATCCATTTCTCAAATTCAACTTTCTCAACTCATAAGATGTCAAAGTTCCCAATAACTAATTTTTAGTGTAGGTCTTGTAATCTATATGTTCTTCAATAGTAGATACATATACCGTAGAAAAAAGGAAACTTGCTTTATTTGGGGAATAATTGATGATAAATTGGACTTAATAAGGCCTTGATTTGGTGTTGTGAGGTGTTTTTTACATCCACACTAGGTCTTGGACCCTTTCAAATGCATTTAACAATTTCTTGTAAAGGTGTTGTAAAATGTTGTAAAGGACTTTCACACCTCTCTAGACTTAATGAACCCATTTTACCTTAATTCGACATTATAAAATGTATTTTCACATCAATTTGGAAGGCTTGTGAACTAAATTTAGCTTTAATCTAGTGTTGTAATATGTTTTACACATTCACATTGGATGTTGTTCCTTTCTAGGTTGTGTGGACCTCATTTTAATGTTGTAAAGTGTATTTAATAACACTTTCACATTGAATTTTGTATCCCAAGCCCTAATTGACCTTCACATCATCACTAATAGGCCCCTATTACCCTATATTGTGCATCTTGAGGCATAATTTGATGTAATACCTGATGAAGTCAAAATATAAACCTAATTTCCTCATTCCCTAACAACACAGTTGGAAATGGACCCCTTTGGGACTAATTCACCATTTGTGGTGAATGAGTCCCTGCCAGGTGGGGTTGATTCACCCAAGGTGGTGAATTAGTCCCATTTGGGTCATTTTTGAGTTTTGAGTGGGAAAAACTATAATTTAAGTTTTATTTTTCTCCATGTCGGCCTTGGGGATCCAATTTATTGGTGCTTTTTCCAATACAACCTTAGAACTCTCTAAAGAGTAGCTAGCTCCTATAATCAAGAATTCCCAAGAGGAATGGCCAACTTAATGAATGAAATCTTTGAAAATTTTCACTCCTTCACTTCAGGCTATGTGGGTCCTAGGAGGGTGTTCCTAATTATGATCCATTTGATTATCTTAGTGAATAACATATCAAATCACAAATCGGTTCCTATGTAGGGTAAATAACATAATTCACCAAAAGGTTGGCTAATCTTTAAGCAAATAACCATTAATTCACCAAGAATAGGGAAATACTTCAAGTACATACCTCATGGTCAACAAATTTTAAGTGATTTATGTTCTAATCCTAAATCCATGATCTGGTATACTATTATTATCCTTCAAATTGTAAATACCTTTAACAAATAGATCAGTGTCTCATCAATTGGGCAATGGAGTCACACATCTAACAATTATTAATATAGAAATTCTTTAACTCTGACAATTTTAGACTATTTTCATAATGCCTTACTTTATGAAAATTCACTGTTCCTAAAGCATTACTTCTTACCAAATCCTTTATAAATTCTCAAAAAATCATGACCACATTAAAGCATTTAATTGATTCTTTACACCAAGGTAGAAATAAGGACATACATTCAAACAAAGTATTTGACAATGAACAAAATATTCTTGTTATTTCATTCAAAATTTGCAAAAATGATTTATAGAAGGAGAGTAGATGCTTTACGCATAAGATTTGTTTTGATGTCAATAATTTCTATAAAACTATTTTAATATTTACATATGCATAACTCAAAGCCAAAACAATTCGACTGTTCTATTCACCGATATTCTTCCTAATTTCTACCCTTTGTATATACTGGACTCAAAGATTCAAAAACCCAAAACCCTTGCAAATGAGCCATGATATCCCTTTTATAATGCAAGGGAGAAAACAAGCTTTTGACTAAAAAATGAAAATTACATTTCGAAAATGTTTCATTTCAGCTCAAATTTGGGTTGCATTTCAAAATTCCCCACATGTTGAATTTGTAGTCACATGTTGCAGACGGGGGAGAAAAATTTGTAACCACCATCAAAAAGGGAAATGCAAAGTTCCGCTGAAATTCCCTTTAGCCGCCAACTAGGCCATATATCCAATTTCCACGTCACCAAGAAACTACATGATTAGCGTGAAAACCCCAAAAACTAGTACCACCCACGGAGAATAGGAGCGACCACCATAGTGTTGTGTGGTCTCACAACATGCCCCAAGACTAAAAAGACTTGGTGACCCAAGTGAAAATAACTCTTATGGTAGGAGCTAGAAAATTGGAAGATCACCGGAAGTGAAGAGAAAAAATCTTTGATAATAAAAGTACTTCATAGTGTAAGTGTTTCAGGCACCGGATACTGTGTACCGAAAACATGAAAAGGTGAAAGGTAATGAAAGTTTGAATGGAAGACTCTGGTCTAGTATAACCGAGGTTTAGGAAAGCAAGTGGGTAAAGCTAAATACTGAGTACCAGGTACCAAGTACTAGGTTGTAATGTGATGTGAAAATGTTAAAACTTTAGGGTTATCTAACGATCCCAGTAATCTAGTATATAGGTTAGGATTTTTTATATGATTTAAAAGACATGTTAATTACGATATTTTTTTGGTATTAACATTTGAATAATGGTTTTATTTACATGAGATTTTATGATTTCTTTCTTTCTTTCAAAGGGATTTAATGTGTGGAATTTGTGATTGCAAGAGATATCGATTGTGATGCAAAATTCGGGTATGGATAGAATGATTTTCAGTCCAATTCGATTACTCTAGGAGATTATAATGCAAAGGGATTTGATTCCACTAGAATGCTAGGTATCTCGGTATTTCACATGTGGTGGAAAAAACATCTATTTTTGAGAGAGCCCATTCTCGAGAGTGATAGAATCAGAGCCAAGCAATGTGTGGGGGTGAAATTTCTAATTGTTCATTCTAAATATATGGGAAGTCCCTACACACTACCTTAGTTCAAAGTATCATCCTAGCAAAGATTCAATATCAACAATCGAAGAGCTTCAACATGTAATTGGAGTTGACTTCCATTGACTTCAATTAAAATTCTCCTATTGGTCACTAAATTCCACATGCCTTGATGAGATTGGTCCCTTGGATTTCCTCTAATGTAGTTGTCTTATCCTGTCTGAGCTTTGTGTTCTATAAAATTCTAGAGGATCCCCTTTTTTATTTTAAGTTCATAATTTTTGGATGTTGGAGGAGCATAAACTTTTAATTTTTGTTCTTTTTTCCTATTTTTTGAACCATTCTAGTGTAAAAATTTGTAGGCACGTAGACATTGATTAATTTAGAGCTTATTAGATAGCTACCTATCTCAGTATCTTTTGTAGTTGGTTGTGTTAGTTTGGTTGAACAAGATTGTATGCTACGTCGTTTAAGGAGTGCATACAAAATCTACTTAGTGTCCAAAAATGAAACCCCTCTCTTTAAAAGCTTGCATCATTTTATATGTAGTTGTGAAGCAATTTGGTGAAGTATCAGTTTACTCTATTTTAATTGATTATTTGGGGCATCCATGGAGAATAACGGAGAGAAACTTTTAATTTTCAATATTTTTTATACTTTGTTTTATAATATATGTTTAAATTCTTGAAAATGTTCCAAAATTTGAATGAATGGATGAAATTTTATTGAAAATCTTATGTTTTCCATAAAATTGTTGAATGCTTAATGCTAAATTTACTTAAGTGATAGAAAAGAATTTGTGATGTTCATGAAATATTATTGTAAATCTTTTGGTTTCATGATGCTTTAACTTAATGTTCCAATTGAGAATTCAATACCTAAAATATTCAAGAAATAACCATAGTCCCTTTGAGATTAATAGCAATATCACATCAATACCCAAGAGTGACCCTAGTGCAACCATGACCTAGTTATCAGAGACTTGGGATTGAACAAAAGCCAATTTTTTCCCCTATTAATGCAAAATTCCCCTTTAGATTGTCTTTGTTCCATATCTTTCAAGAATGATAGGCTCTTTGCGGTCTTGACCATGAAGAATTTATTCACCTTGTTTGTTGGGAGTAAAATCATCATCAACACATAGTAATTTATCAAACAACACAAAATTTGTAACACACACACCACCTCTTTATCAACCATAAAACATGCCACCATCAACATCAATCCCATGGTACACGTGCCCACTTCATGCCATTGCAAGAGATGGAGAAGAAACTTTTATTGCTTCCTCATCCTTGTCCTTTCTAGGCACAGAACCATCTCACCTGCTTGGAGTCTTGAAATCCAACAATGGAATGGACAACACCTCCCTCCCTAGGACCACAACTCAACCTAGCATCATGAGGTACTACCAATAGCCAAATTTTGTCTCTGTTTCACTTTCTGATGGGCTATTAGTGACATCAATTGGTGAATTATGTCATCCAAAGGAATCGCGTCCATACCTAACCTTCCTGCAAGCTCCAAAGGAAAATTGTGTAGGTTCCTTACCCTTATAATCCTTTTTCTTCTCAGTAGAAATTCCTTGGTATTGTAGCCTCCTGCTACATCTGGAGGGAACACTCACAAGCCTTTTAAGTAGGGCTTTCTCTTCTGCAATCGGAGCACATTCACTTGTCTCATGCCAAGAAGCATCACTAGGAGACTTTTGTGTGTTGAGTATGGACGACCTCCTTATAGGTACCGTAGAGTTGACTGACTTACTCATTTTCAATGTCTAGTAATCTCTCAATATCACAATTGAGAAATCCTCACTCTACATAGATTTAGAAGCATGCTAAATACTAACTGCAATGGTGAGAGTGACAACCACTTTATCCATATTTATCAAGCAATTTTGATGATGTTTTCTCATCAATGTTGGCGTCACACGCTTGTTGGTTGACAGATTTTTCCTTGGACAAATAAATGCAGAAAATGACTCAAAATGCCCAAATAGAAGGACAAACATCACCAATTGCTGACTCACTTACAATGGTATTTGTAAGTACTCTCTACTTATTTTACAAGGCATAGCTACCTTCTAATAATATGTAATTAATGAGAAAAGTAGTTATGCTTTTAACCAGAAAGAAAAAAAGGAACACAAACATTTACCCATAACCATGAAAGTAAATGCAATAGGAATTCAGAATGAGATTAATGCAGACAAACAATACAAAGCTCATTTATCTTAAACCCACAATGAGAAATAAGAAAAGAATGATCAGCGAATTTCTTCCAATAGATGAATTATCCTAGATTCAAAGTTCTAGAAATAACCACATACTAAACTTGATATAACAGATAAACGTTAAAGAGATTACAAAGAAACACAGTTCAGTTGCAATCAAAGAAAATATTTATAAACACAAAGACACAAAATATCTCTTGGTTTCTTTAATTCTTATAAGTGATTTCAAAGTCTCCACCTTTCTATACAATAAAACTGTGTTGAAAACTCAAAATTGCTACCCTGCTTTTCCTATTGTCCCCCTTTCATTTTTTTATTAATTCAAAGGTTTATATATAGGCATACCAAAACTATTACATTATAAAAGTAACGGTCTTGAAAATGACCAAAAGGAAAAAAGATTCCTAGATGGGAACATTTTCAGAAAAAATGTTATCATTACATGTCGTGAAGATCCATGCATGCTACTAAACCACTAGAGGGGCCAGAACTTTGAAAAATTCTAACTGCATCTCCATGACCAAATTGCAAAATTCAGCACGTTTTTCTTTGTCTAAAATGAAGATCACCCGATTATACTCGGCATAGTTGGTTTTCTCTTTCTAGGCTAGTGAACACAGTTCAGAAATGATGTCAAATTGTTCGTCTTTAGGCCAATTTAAATCAGGTTACATGATAGGAATAGGTTCATCTTCCCATTCAATAATCTCACCAAGAAGTGCCATCTTGAGAAAATTCTAGAAATAAAAAATGTTGTTACCTTCCCTTGCATGTAGGCTGGTTTAATTTTGGTGACAAGAAGTAATCATTTATTGGCCAAGAGTAATGTGCCAATCTGCTATGAAATCTATTTCACCTACTTCCTCATTTAAGATTTTTCCTTTTAGAGGATTTTAAATATTATACTATATTTCAAGTTGACATTTCAAAGCATTTGAGAAGACGTTCCTTAAAGGCACCGTGCAACTTATTTAATGAATTGACACCTTAAAAGTTGTGCATCCTGACAAAATCACCTAATTGCTAAGAAGTAGAACTTTATAACCATCAATCGAGAGTTCTATATTTTTGTGAACTTTCTATATTCCCAGGACTACACAGCATATCGCCCCAAAGGTTATAATTGGGTGATTTTAGAATTTCAAAACCTGACAACTAAGTTAGGAAACTTGGAAAGGTTGTGATTAGTTACAAAATTTTTCAGAACCACGATTTGGATATAAATGGAATCAAAGGATTTTTTATATGGGTTTTGGAATTTAAAATTTAAAATCACACAAGTAACAATGCTCAAGGGATTAATTAATGGTTGGCATCAATATCTTCACCATTAAGAACCCAAGTACTTGGAGATTTGCAAATCACTCCACATAATGGATGGGAATTAATTAATCACACGCACAAGGAATCAATTCGATCACCCCTAAGGAGAGCACACCATTAGTGCTTGCTAGTTATAGGGTGGAATGACACACATGTGTGTTTTTTTTATTTTGAATATACGCCATCAATATAGGAGTGACATGGAAAAATGAGCAACCCAAATATAGTCAAATCAGGTTTGAAAACCTAGAATCACAACTTATCACCTTTCAAGGTCAATAATAAAATTTGACTGGGTGCCAAGTCACTCATCCCACAGGATCCTCTTTGCTCCAAACTATGGTTGAGAACACTATGTGTCACCATTTCTTTCATCTTGCAAGTTGTGCAATGAACGGTAGGGATTAAATCACAATCCACCATTACAATCATTGATTTCACTACCATCAGTTATTGGGCATCAGTACAAGGGTTGGGATCCATCAGCAATGACATGTGTCAACATCTCGTAGACCTCACACACTTCAAGATGGCTCTTCATTAATAACCATGTGGTGTGCGATGGGTGAAAGGGATTCAATATTTAGATCCAATGGTTCCTGTTCTTGCACACATTTAAACGTTAGTCATAAAAGGGGCCATGACTAGGCCGATGACGATAAGACCCTTTGGGATGACAACTTAAGCCCACAAAGATAATTTTTCTGAGTTAGGAAAAATTTAACGCAGGATCAAATGTAGGGTGATCGTCAATTCTAATTGAAGGGGTCAGTAACCAGACGTGTTTAAAAGCTTAGGCTATGACTTACATAACCAACAACCGGTAGGATTAGGTCACTACAAAATTATAACATCAGAGGGTTTTGGAATATGATGTTCATGAAGTTAAAGCTTGTAAACAAAAAAATGGACCAACCTAGGTTACAAAACATTGAAAATTATGATCCAAGTATGATTTTCCCCAAGTCTTGCAAGATTTTAAAAGCTCCATCACAATTAATGGGTAAATAAGGTGAATTTCATATAAATACAAGTCTCTTAACCCTAATTTACATCTCTTAACTCATTCACAACTCATTCATCATTTTTCTTCCACTTCAAGTCAAAAAAGTTAGGGTTTTATCACTTTAAGTCATCAAGAAAGCTTCCAAAGACATTCAAGGGAAAAATATTCCTCCATTGTTGTAGAAACTCAAGATCAAACATCATGGAAAGGTACTAATTTTTTTTTTTCATGCTCTATTACATTATTTCATCGTTTTGGTTTAATTACCTACAAAGGGGATTTGACCGAGGAAAACCCTCATGCCCTAACATTCAACATTTCTCCTTATTTTATTGTGTGTTTGCAGATTTAGGTGTCTTGAAGACTTGTAAATCATTGAATATTACATTGAAAAGTTTTTTAACACATCTCCTTGTTGAAAAAGTCAAAATATTAACAAAAAGTCACTTTCAAGTTCGAAAATTAGACTTTTAGAGACAGACATCTATCAAGAACCGAAGAGCGAACTGAGGGCTTCTGTTTCCACTTTTGCATTTTTAGAAATTCAAAATTAGACTCATTCACCATTAGTGGATAATGATTCCCATTTCTAGGCCTAAAAAGTGTTCTTTGCAGTTTTGGATACCCATTTGTCTAAAACGGGTTCCGGGACAGTTTCTCAGAAGTAGGACTAATTCGACTAGAATGGTGAATGAGTCCTAGTAGGAAATTGTTTTAGTATCAGTAGCATTCTAGATGAAATTTCTAGTCTCCATAAAGTTCTTAGGTGCACACTTTCAGTTTCCTCAAATTTTGTTACAATTTACTTTCATTTTTAAGTGTTTTTGCATATCACGATGTATTTTCCAACAAGTTGCATTTCAATAGTTTTAACTTAATGAACAATAGATTTTATCAATTGTTTGCATCTAGATCATTGTATTTAGGCATATATTCATTATACTTGCATTATTTTGAGTGAACCACCCTAGATTTTGGTGTGGGATCTATCTCTTTCCTTTAGGTGAAAATCCCTAATTGAGAAAAAGAGTTGGAACATTTCACACCTCTAAAATCTATGGTTCAATACCTTTTCATTGTATGCATCAAGGAGATTCCTAAGAATCTTATTTACAATCCTAGATTCATCTATTGTATCATCAAGTCCTCATATTCAACCTACCACTTCAGCCACTCTTTATACATAGAATTTAATGTTCTCATCTTCAGACATGTGTAGAAGCTCAAACTTTGTCCCAAAATTCTTCAAATTTTCTTCTTTGACCTTTTCATCTCCTCCATGCGCCTTTTTTAAAGCATCCTAGGATTCTTTAGCAATCTACAAATTTAAACTTTAATAATCAACTCAGAATGTGCAAGACTATTCCTCAAAATGAACTTCACCTTATTGTTCACTTCATGTACCTTGATTTCATTAGTTGTACTCACACCATTAGTAGGAGGACTATAAGTATTCTTGTAAGCTTTCTCAATATCATATCCACAATACTTCAGATGTTATTCCATCAATATTTTCCAAATAGCATAATTAGTTCCATCAAACTTCGAATACTCATAAGTGATCTTTCCTGCCATCTTAGACATTCCTTAAGCAGTTAAGCTCTTTTCCAACAAACCAAGATTCAATACCAATTATTGAACAACACAACTGGGGGGTGAATTATTTGTAATAAAATTTACCCTTTAAAACTTTCACCATAAATTAAATCAATCACAAATCCTTTATTCAGCTAATCTAATTAATTATTAAATGCAAAGGTAGAAACTAAAAAGCATCACACATACACAATAACACCATATTTACTTGGAAAACCCAATGAGGAAAAAACCATGGTGAGGATTAGCTCACAATATAGAGAATATCAAAATTGATTACAAAGACTCACTCCTAGAGAAGGCTCACTTCCAAAACAAGACTCACTATTCAGATCAGGACTCACTATCCAACAAGGGTTAACCACCTGAAGTGCTCAAGTTACCACACAAATAAAAAGAAGGTAGAAAATATATGTTATAGAGAGAAGACAATCTCAATGTAACAAATATTTCCACCATGATTCACTCAACCACTTGCAGACATGCATGAATGATAGAGTACACCTTCAGCTCACTACTTCTGAAAACTCATCATTTAGATTTTGCATTGATCTACCAAAATCGCATCACATACACACTGATTCACATATATTTCACATCTATCTTCTCTCTTTGATTATATCACTCTTTGTACATCTTTCACCAATATCTCATCCTATATTTATACCATCTTCAACTTTGAAGCATATCCAAAGTTAGCCATCCATCATTTAAATTCAACTTAGGTCGGTTCCAAAACATTCTAGGGTGGGATTAGAATGATGGAAAACCAAACATACACTTGATGAGGACCCAAATGAGTCCCAACACACTTCATGAACTTTGAAAGTAGTGTTTAACACAAGGTTAGCCAAACCAGTGTAAAACACATAGAAAAATTAAGCACACACAACCCTTAACATGATTCAATCTTTCCAAACAATAAAATTATCTTCAACACGATCATAAGACTCAACCAAGAATAAATATAGAGAAACTTCATTTCTCCCAGACCTTAGCCAGAAACCCTAAAAGACATAGTTCACAACTAGTGAACATAACTCACACTATACAATGATTTTGAGACCCAAAATCTAGATATCATAGATTCTAACAACCATGATTAACATATTTGAACCACATTAACATAGGAGAAAATCTTGGAGCAAAACCTGGAGAAAATAATGAATCCCTGCAACCTTTCTTCATTACAATTTTCTCAATATCCTTGACATATATAGCCAATAACCTACAACCATGACATAAATGAAAACAACAAATAGTTGATAACTAGTTAACCATTTGACATCAATGACAACACCTTCATTCTTGCAACAAACCCTAACATAATCAACATAGGGCTACAAGAACATGGAAGCACACAATTTTAATAAATTTTGGCAAGTTGGGACAAAGAATATTTAGAGCCAACATGTTTATTGTGTAAATATCCTAAGTGTGAAATTTTATATCCTTTCTACTTTCACTTTTTATCATTTCCATTTAAAAAATTCAGTTGATGCCTCTTTAAAATTATTAATAGGTATTATTTGTTAGATTTTCTTTTTTAGTAAATTTCAATATAGAGCACTCATTGTGAGGAATTTGTTAAAGTGATATCCTTATCTTATGAGTCCAAATATTTAATTTTATGAACTAAATATTTCATTTACTTTGACATGTACATTCATAGTAGTTCAAATACAAATCAAAGTGGAGGAAAAATATCATCATGAACAAAAAGGTCATGGGAAAGTTCAATGTTGTATTGAGTAATGATTGTACAAACCTACTCTAGGTAGAATATTTTTTGAATATAATAAGTTAATATCTCCACCATACATATTGGTAATAGAATATTTTTTGAATATTATAAATATATTGCATGACCTACACTTTTTCCATTTATTTTGGGCCCATTTTGACCATTTGTCTCTAAGGCAATGACTATCATGCATAATTACATGATTTCACATGGAAGTTGGTGAATAACATGATTCTAACTTGATTTCATCACATACATCTAAGGGAATGGCTAGTTCTCTATTTTATCCATTCCTTATCTTAGGTCATTTCCACTCATGCATATGACTTAGGTTAGATCCATGGGTGTGGAAATGACCCCCTTTAAAATTTTAATGTTAAAACTATGTAATCCTCTCCCTTTCTAACTAGTTGTTATGAGATGATTAATGCATGAAATATTTTTTGTAGAAAATAGGTAATCACCTAATAATTAATTAATTATTGTACCCCTTTTACTTTATTCACTTAAAATAAACTTAGGAATATTTTTATTATTATTATATTGAGCTAATTATAGGTCATGTTGTCTCATTGTATAAGATGAGGACACTTTTCAAAGTATACTCTAGTCCTCACCTAGGGTTTGATATATGGTTACTTTTTTCCTTTTCATAAGGATTCATCATTTATTGTAATCAATTATTAAGGTTAATGCATCAATACAACTCTCAAGTTGCATAAAAAATTCATCTTAATTTTCTCTCTATTTATTTTCAACTCTAGCATGGTATCAAAGCACTAGATCTAAACCCTTCTATTTAAATTTTAAGAGATCTATCCTTAAGAGAAAAATCAACTCATCACCATTGAGTCGAGAATAGTCAGAAAAACTAATATCACCTATTAAATCATTGAAATCAAAAAAAATGAAAAAAGAAAAAAAATAGTAGCTAAGAATTCATGCATAATAATTTGTGTATTTGTATGGCATTTTGCATGTTCCCCCAACCACCATTAATTTATCTGTGTTGGTATAGGTGAGGAGTTTCAATTTTTTATAGCTTTTTATTAAATTTTCCATAATTTTTTTCAAAAAAATAAGAAAAAAAAGGAAAAAGTTTTTGGTGGATGATATTTTCTAACATCAGCATTCCAATCAATGATGTCAGCCTATGTACCACCAAGGGTCCCCCAAAGCTATTTTTTCTTTCGGCCATAACTTGGGCATACAATATAAAAATTGGGTAAACAACATACCATTGATGGTTTTGCATATTTTCTACTAGTATAGGTCTCATCATAATATTTTTCTACTAGTATTTTTAACTTTCAAGATCACAAAGTTTTACTTGTATCTCTAATTTTCATGATTCTTGTGGTGTTGGAAAGGTATTTTAGAGATCTTCAAATTTATCCATGCACTTTTTCTAGAATCTGTCCTATGTAAAATTTATTCACTTTTCTATGATTTCATATTCTAGTCAATTACTTGGACATTGTGGCATGTAGAAAAAAAATTTATACTTGAGATGACTTCATTTGATCTTCTTTACATGCATTGATGTTATTGGTTTTTAATTTTTTCATTTAAGGAGGTATCATAGATTTTTTTTTTCATCCTTCTATGGTCATCCTAGAAAAGGATAATTACGAGTCTTGAAAAAATGACATCCTAACACACATTGAGTGGCTTGATCTTTTTCCTTATTTGTATGGACTCATATTTGAACCAAACACACCAAGGAGTAGATCATCTTAGATAATATTATAGACCATGTTGTAAGAGTGATTTGTTCTAGTGTTGATCTTGAAATTATATGTGTTATATAGAATATTGATTATCCATGCACACTTTGGACTCAACTTTAGAAGATCCGTGGAAACCCTCATATATCTCCATTCTCAAAGGATTTTTCTATAAATTGTCTCATTCTTGTTGATGTTGTAAATTCCATACCCTTTGACAATGATACTTTAGAGGAGATCTTGAGTATATCATAGGTCTTACATGTTTTGATGGTTTAGATACTTATATTCATGTTCCTACTCATATTGAAACTCAATCTCCATCTTATGTTGTTCTCGATTAGCTTGGAATTGCCACATCCTTGGCCCCTATTGGTTCAATGTTGTAGGACATACATCTTTTTCCAAAGATAGCTAGTTGGGATTCATATCTTACATACATATCATCCTTATTTTTGGAATCTCATATTGCATATATTTGAAGGATTATTTTGATGAAATGTATCTCCTCTTTTTTAATAGCCACATCATCATCATCATATTTGGAGCTTGTTATACATAAATTTTCATAGGATCTTGGATTGACATAATCTTATTATAACATGTGGATATTTGAGCAATTTTCAAAGGCACACATCATTTGGATTTGGATTCCCTATTATCCAGCTCTTGGGAATAGATTCTCCAATCATTGGTGGATATATTTCTTTGAGAGGGGAGAATTTTTATTTTTAGGAAGTGGATCATGTTTTGGCACATGAGTTATTTCTTTATGGGGGGATTCATATCCTCGTTTTATCTCTCCTATTGAGGGGACATATATTTTACTTATGTGACAAAATTAGTCCTTAGGGGTTCATATTGAGTCCTCTTATCCTTTTTCACTAGTATATTTATTTTTTTCTCTCTTTTGGAGAGGAATTTTTTCCCATGTGGTTTTATCCTTTTCTTTGGTTATAATATCTTTCATTTGTTTATAGATGGGTAATTCATCAATCCTTGTAATTGGGATCCATCCATGCATCAAACATTGCATTCATTATTAGGCTTTTAGCTTCTCCCTAAGTTGATCTCAAGGGGGATGTTGGAGTAAATAGGTAATCACCTAATAATTAATTAAATATTAAGCCTCTTTTACTTTATTCAATTAAGGTAAACCTAGGAACTTATTTTTAATTATTATATTGAGCTAATTATAGGTAATGTTGTCTCACTGCATAGGATGTGGGCACTTGTCATCTAGTCTAATTTAATCCTCACCTAGGGTTTGATCTCTAAGTTTTTGTATTTTTTGTTTTCATAAGGATTCATCATTCATTGTAATAAATCATTAAAGTTAATGCATCAACATAATTCTCAAGTTGCATAGTAAATCCATCTTTCTTTTTTCTCTATTCATGAAAGAATAATTGCTTGCACCTATAATTTTTTTGAGATGTGGGGTTCGCCATCAACACCAACAATATTTTAAATTGGATACTAGGGTAGCATATAAAAGTATAAACCCTAAATTTTTATTACACATCCAAAAATCATTAGAGATTTATGTTACACATTGCATTATCATAAGAACATAAGATTGCATCCTTGTCTACTATATTTATTCATTGTTCAATAACCTTAATTTTTATTAAAATGGTTTTACCAAAGGATAACAATCCTACATTAGAAAAATATTAAATGATGTCTATCAAAACCACTATTTTGCACACTCAAATTGTAAATATAAGGGCAGGCTATTTTAAAAATAAAAAAAATCAACTGAGACCATTTACACATTGAAATTTTCAATCTATACCAATGAAATTCATTTTACATGTGGAGTTTTGATCCTAACCAAATTAGAATTTTATCATTATACTTCTAATATATCAAAATATAAACAATTCTAAATTAAAGTTGACAAGATATAACCATAATAATAAATAACTATTTGTCAACCAAAAAAATCATTTAGTTACTTCTTTTAATTCTCAATTTTTTAAAAAAATTATAAATTTATATTCTTAAAGTAAGGAAATGCTTCTATTCAAAAAATATTAACTAAGTAAATTCTAGATAACTTTGACCAAAGATTTTGTATTAATAATGAAAATAAATAGTTCTACTCCAAAAAAAAACTAAAAATGATTAAATAAATAAAATAAATAGTTCTAATACTTAAAAAAGTGATTAACTAAATAAATTATATATAATTATCACTAAATATATTTCTTAATTTTAAACAAAGAGCTAGCTAGTGCTACACTCTTAATATTAGAGTACATTAGGTTATGAATAGTCAGCTTGTGGCTATCTTATCCCTTAATTAATTTATATTATCATTATTATATTTGTATTTAGCTGATTAATTCAGCTTAGGTCTTATAAAGGGCTACTTAAGTTGGTCTGATGATATCCTAGGCATAAATAAGGTATATATTGGAGCTAGTGAATCTTATTTCATCATATATTACAAATTTTGTTTTCATTGGAGACATTTGGAGGTTTTCCCCATAAAATTGGTTTGTTATTCTTAGTTATTATCAAGTATTTACAACATTTTTACAATCATATTATTCTATTATGCAATTTATTTCATTACAAGTGGTATCAAAGCATGATCTTAGCATCATAGAGGCAAGGCATTTTCTTAATATTGGAGATCATTTTAGAAAGATAATATCTCTCAGAACATAGAGAATTTTTCTCTATTTTTTAAAGGGTTTATGAAGAACATATTACAAAAGCTACAATAAAGAATTTCAAAGGATTTGGAGTTGAATTAACTAATTTAATGTAGAATTAGGGTTTTTACCCAATTTATTTAGAAAATGCATATCTCCAAAATCTTACTGAATTGGTTTCTAATATTTTTGTAGTTTTTGAATAGTTAATAGAGGAGCCTAAAATATAAATTTTAGAGAATTTAAACCCAAAAAAGTGATTTATTGTAAAATTAGGGTTTCTAGAAAATTCATTCTCAAGGTTGTAAATCACCTAATTTTTGGGATAATTTTTTAGGAAAGTGTCACCTAGACCTTGGTAAGCTATATTAAAACATTAAACTTATTTTTAATTTATTTGTGTGATTATTACAAAATTAGTTTCTACTATCATGGTAAGGCTTGCAACAAGAGGCAAAAAATGCTACCACTTCGGAGAAATATTCAAGGATGGGTGAGGTGAAAATTGAGGATATGAACCCTAATGATGAAATCAGCAAAGTCAAGGGTGATATTTCATCATTAGAGAAGAAGATGAGTGAATAAATTTCATCAATAAAAAGGGACATGCAAAAGGATGAGTGAATTGAAATCACTTATTCAGGGTATGAAGTATAAGGGAGAAGATTCACCTAGTAAGGAGGAAGAAAATACTTTTGTTGGACATCAATTATTTAGGCTTAACTCAAATTTCAAGAAGGATTGTCCCTTTAATAGTCATATGCCTAGGAAATTCATACCCAAGTTGGATATGATAAATTTCAATAGCAAGGATCCAAACAATTAGTTTTTTTCCAAATGGAGCAGTTCTTTGATGTTCATCATGTTCCTAGTCAATAGAAGATATCTATGGCATCATTATACCTAGAACTAGATCAATTCATTTGGTATTTTTGGTTATGTGATAAGATGATAGAAATGGTTGTGTGGTCACATGGTCAATTTTTCAAGAGGAACTTGATACCCATTATGGAGATAACTTTATGGATAGATACTTCTACCAACTCACTAAATTAAAGAAAGTAGGTACAATCAAGGACTATACTCAGCAATTTCAAACCCTTTATCTAAGAGTGGAAAATGTGACATGAAAAATTAAGGAATTATTTCTACGAGGTTTAAAGGATCACATAAAATATGAGGTACATGTTTTTTCCAACCACAACCCTTATCACAAGCAATACTTATGGCAAGACAAGTTGATGAGAATTGTTCGGTCAGTAGGAGACAAGGGATTGTAAATATAAGTTAAAGAAGATCTCAACCTACTAGGTTGAATCCACAACAAATTGATAAGTAGAGAGAAAAATTGTTGTGTTTTAATTGTGATAGTAACTATAGTCAAGGACATAAACATAGTGAATAATTTTTTTCTATATTGAAGATCTAAGTGGGGAAGAAGAAGAGGAACCAATATTGGAGGGTGAAATCTATTCAAATGAGGAACCACATGATTCCCAATCAATAATTATTTTTCATGCACTCTAAGGTTTTAGTGTTGCACAAACTCTCAAGGTAATGGGTTTCTTAAAGAAGCAAATAGTAATAGTCCACTATTGTTAGATATTCTAGAAAATTCCATAGAATTAAGTTATCAATGTGAGATTATCAACTTGATAGACCAATGTATGTTATATCCATGGGTGAAAAAAGATATTTTTTTGGGAGTAGCATGGCCTACTACATTAGGAACAATTGAGATGAACTTCAAAGAACCATTTATGATATTTTGATCAGAAGGAAAGAAAGTAGAGATAAGAGGATTGAAGGAAAATTCCCCACCAATGGTAAGCTCTAATCAAATGCAAAAGTTTATTAAGAAAAAATTGATGGATTTGTGGCCTATTTATGTTCACTAGAAGCCTATCAATCTAGTGCTCCTACACATCTCAATTTACAAGTAATTATTGATTGTCACTTGGTTGCTTTTGTAGATGTTCCTAAAGGAATTCCTCCTAAGAGGGATCATGATCATGCCATAAAACTAGTTCTAGGGAGCCAACCACCCAACACCAGGCCTTATAGGTACCCACATATATAAAAAAATAAGATGGAAAAGTTGTTGAGGAGATGCTAGAGGTAAGAATTATAAGTTATAGTAAAAGTGCTTACTCCTCACCTATGGTGATCATGTGTAAGAATTATGAAACTCGGCGCATGTGCTAGACTATAAAGTGCTCAATTTGTACAACATAAAGGATGGGTTTCATATTCCAATCATTGATGATTTTTTAGATGAATTGAATGGATCTATATGTTTTACAAAGTTAGATCTTAGATTAGGTTATTGCCAAACTTGAATTAAAGAAGATATTTGTAATAGAATATTTAGGACTCATGAGGGTCATTACGAGTTTTGGTGATGTCATTTGATCTTACCAATGCACCATCTATATTTCAAATTTTGATGAATTATTGTCTGAGGGGGAAGGAATCCATCAGGAAAATGTGAAGGGAAATAATCAAATGCAAGATTGAAATCATAAAACTATCTAATTCAAAAACACTTAATCTATCATATTCCATCACTCATGAAATGTAAAAATCTAAGCTATTTGAATGAAATGAGATCCTAAGATATTCAAAATAAATTCAAATAAACAAAAGAAGAGTTTACCATCCCATGTTGGAGTGTATTTGCATGATGTTGGGTTTTTCGTATCACTACAAATCATTCATTGCTTATGTGAAAAATCTTGATGAAGGATGCTTGGTTGATCAAAAAGGTTGAAGCTCTATCAATGGTGATTGCGACAACACTTCGTTGCATAAGGTAAGTTGAAATTATGATCCTTTATTTGTGAGGAGAGAGGTTTGTTTTATAGGAAAATCAATTTTGAATTGATGATCAAGATCTCATTGGAGAATATCCAGATCAATGGTCCACATGTGTTGAGAAGATTTAGACATGAGAAGATTGTGAAAAGTTGATTGCACAATTAGGGTGTTTGAAGAATAGATTGGCTAGTTAGGGTTTTAGATTGATCAATTAACAATTGATTGCTCAGTTAGCAATTGATTGATCAATTAGGGTTTAGTTAGGAATTAGATGGTTGAGTTAGCAAAATAGATTGCTTAGTTAGAAATCCATGATTTTCTCAATCAAAAAGTGGGTGAGAAATATTAATTAATTTGTTTAATTAATTAATTCCATTTTGATTTTGATTTTTTTTTTAATAATTTGAATAGTTTGATTTAATTTATTCAAATTTTAGAAGAAAGTGTGATAATTCAATTATTATGATTTCATAATTCAATTAATTTTGATGAATAAGGTGAATTACTGGCATAATCAAATAATTGGTGTCATTTGACTAATCAGGATGAAATAAGATAAGATTAGAACTTTATTAAATAAATTTAATTTATTTAAATAGTCATTTTGAGATATTCTGAGTAGATTCAAATTCATTTTGAGTTGTTCCAGAGTCATTTTAAGACATTCTGAGTTGATTCGGAGTCGTTTCGAGATTATTCTAAGTTCTTTCAAGACATTTTGAATTTTTGATAAGTGTTAAGTCAATTTTACATGTCTACATTTTGCCCCTCTTTGATACAAAGTATTGGTTGCTTTGTTTCAAAGAATTTTTTTTAAGATCAATTTTTCTAAAAAGAAAATTTATGCCCCGCTATGCTGCAATGTTTCGTAGAATGATGGTAAGACTCTGTGTTGCCCCCTCGAGGGGTTGACTCAAAATTTCAAGTTTTGAGGTTAGGCTCACAACTCCAATGGAAACTTTAACTATAGAAAATGTGAATACCACCTACACCATTAAAATGGTCATGAAATTCTACCCCATTTTTTTTTAAAAAGCACTAAAAAATACTTTTGTATGACCAAGATATATGGTCATTTAAAGATAGGGTAGAAAAACACTTGATTACTAGTCAATAGCGACCTTTTCATGTTTTTTGAGCATTTTCCTTAGTTTCCTCGCTTTTGCATGTTGAGAATCCACGCCTTTGACTTATTTCCACGTCTTTTGACTTATTTCCATGCTTTTGACTGAAGCATTTGACCTAAAAGCTCACCTTTGATCAGAAAGTTCACTTTTGATTTCTCTAGGTTCTCAATCCTTGTGTTTGACTAAAATCCATGCCTTTGACTGAAATCCATGCATTTGCATGAAAATATCACCTTTGCTTGGTGATTTCTAAGCATTTGATCAAAACCCTAGCATTTGACTTTTCCTAATGAATTTGACTTTAGCATTTGCTTAGAACCCTAGCATGTGTTTGTTTGTCATTGTGTTTTGTGTCATTTTGTGTGTTCAAAGTGGAATCCTAACATCGTGAGTTATAATGATTGCGAGTGGCCATTTTGTAGACAGGCAGACCCAAATGGTGGTCCATAGCCTAGTCTATAGAATGTTTCCCTTTTTGTTGGGCAACATACTTGATCTTTATTATGTTGTTGTTCAGAGACATATTGTAGACAAGATTTTTTGTATATATATTCAGCGGCCCATTCGAGGCCTCGTATATATGTATCATTTTTTATTATCCTATCACACTTTGTTTCACTGATGATGATGATATATATGAGATATACCTTCTTCAATTCATCCTCGTTTATGCATATGTGATGATGATAAACGATGATGTATGCATATGATATGGATTGATGGATCATACTTTGTATCATATGATGTTTTATTATGGAAGATAAATTTACCATTGTGATATATGATGTTTATATCATGTTGATATATGATGGATGTATGTCCCATACATGATACATGATGTTTTAATTGCTTTATTATCATCATGATGTGTACTAATGACACTGTGGATGCAAATGGATGTTAGAAGAAATATCTAATGATTGATAGAAATATGATGTTAATTAGAGGAAATATTGATGATGGATAGAAATATGATGTTAATTGGTAGTTGATGAGTTTCTTTCACTTTACTTTGAGGCTTTGCAGTTTTTGAACAATCCTATTTGATGTAGAAAAAAGATACGATGCACCAGGGTATTAATGACCAAGGTGACTTTGGTATCCATTGTGTTGACTTTGACACTACAAACAAAGAGTATTCTTCTTCATACCAAACATACAGAAACTTTTTTTAAAGTATATAGTTGGGTTGTGTTAAAAAAAATTGGACTAGTCACATAGAGAGGTATAGGACACCTTTACATGAAAACGGTACATGAATTTTAGACCATTTACATAGTGATGTATGAAATACCTAACATGCATCTACTACATGAATTTCAGACCATTTACACAAAGAGGTATGAAATACCTAACATGTAATTGCTACATGACTTGTTTCAACTCAACTTCCATACACTCAATAAAGAAAGTATTCACCATGATAGTATTACAAAAATATCTTACAAACAACAAACTAAAATGATGCTCAATTTACCCCATTCCTTCTTCTCTAAATCTTTATTGACATCCTCGAGAGATCTTGGGAATGAGTTAATAATGTAAATCACAAAAATAAGACTATAAAAAGATAAAAAACCAAAGTTGTAGTATCACTTGTCAAATCTGTTTGGGTTGGGGCTAATATCCGGTGTTGATCATCTCTATCGTAGGAATGGATCCATTAAGGCATATCTCAGGATGTTGGGACTTGTCAAAAAGATAGGTGGTTGATACTTTGGCTTTGTTTTCATCTATTTGTAGTCATATTTTTGTGATTATTTGCTTGAAAGTTATAGCTTTTGATGTTTTCTTTGTTTTTTTTGTTTGTTTTGTCAAAGGGTGAGTGTGACGATTTTTTTATTATGGGTGATATTTTATTATGTATTTTGTTGGACGAGATGGTTTCTTTTGATTTTCTAAGTTTTATGATGCTATTTTTGTTGTTTTCAGGGGACTAACATAGGGTCTCGAGGGCTCATTAAGCATAATCCTTGCCTACGTTGTACACACAAAGGCTCGTAGTTTGCTTGGTTTGAGTGTTTTTGACCTTTTCTATTTTGTGAATGTTTTTTGGATTTTGTATTTTTTGATTGTTTTTGGATTTTGTATTTTGAATTTATGTTGAAATAAAGCATGTTGGAAACCTAAGGGGACTAACCTAGGGTCTCGAGGGATAATAAGCCTTGCCTATGTTGCACATGCAGAGACCACATCGTTCGATCATTTGACTCCAAGCATAAACTATTTTTGGGTAAACAACATTGATAATCTGGATTGATATTCCACTTTTGTGTCTAGAGGATATGTTGTGGAAAATATTACTTGAACTAGTTGTAGGGTTCAAGCAATTGTTGATATATTAGACTATTTTAGTGAAGGAATAACCCAATGATGTTTTGTTTTCGATATTTTCCAAATTTTTTTGTCTTTTGTGGTTTTCTAAATATTTTTGTCTTTTTGTGGTTTTTATGACCATGATAAGATGCTCAAAGATCTAATACATGAACATCTTTTTGAAACTACCCCCAGTTGAGACAAGATGACTTTCCTTTAATATAGTGACAAACCATGGTTGGATACTCTATTTTATTATCAAATGAAATGGATGGATGTTGTGGATAGTACCAATAGATAATGATGCAAGTTTTAATTCAAACATAGCACCTATTTTCTAGGTTTTCACTACGGTACCTATTCTAAGAGTGCCACAAAGTGGTTTTCACTCAAAGAATGTTTTATTTCTCTTTACTATTTTTCTTTCTTTTTGATTTTTTTGTATTTTTTATTCTTTTTTCTTTTTTTTTTGGATTTTTACCCTTTTATCCTGGGATATTCTGGCATGCTTCATGTGTAGAACTTCTTGAGGTGGTTGTTGTTCAGCAGTTCAGATAAAGGTTCTCCTTTAGGAGTAGCTAACTAATATGCCCTCGAGTCGTATCTTTTTTTGATGATAAACGGGCCTAACTAGTTGGGTTCAAATTTTCATTTTCCATCCTAATTTAGTTGTACTTTTTTATTCTCTTTAAGGACTAATTCACCAAATTGAAAATTCTTGTCCTTGATCCTTTTGTCATAGTTTCACTTGAGTCGATTCTGATAAACCTGTAGATGGTTTGATACGCTCAAACATCTTTCATCTAGGAGTTATAATTCATTCAGCCTGGATACCCTGTATTCTTTATTATTGACCATGCCTTTTAGTGAAACTCACAATGAAGGTATTTCAACCTCAATAGGAAAGATGACCTCTAATCCATGGACCAAGGAAAATGGTGTATCACTAGTAGATTTGTGAATGTTGGTTTGGTAGGCCCATAAGGCTGGGTTTAGTTGTAAATGCCAATCATGACCAACTTCATTAATAGTCTTTTTGAGTATATTTAGTATGGTTTTGTTAGATGCCTCAGCTTGACCATTTCCTTGGGGGTAATAGGGCGTGGAGAATCGATGGTGGAATCATAGAAAATTGGGAATAAAGCTCTTGGACATCTTGATTTTTGAATGGGATTCCATTGTATGTTATTATTGTTTAGGGAATTCCATACCTGCATATGAGATAATTCAAAATGAATTTTGATATCTGTTTCTCAGTGATATAGGTCAATGGAATTTCCTCTATCCATTTAGTGAAATACTTTGTTGTTGTGATAATGAATTTGTGCCCGTTAGATGAAGTGGGTGATATCTTGCCTACCAAGTCTAATCCCCATTGGGAGAAAGGCCATGGTGTGGTTATAGGTCTCAATTCCTATGTTGGTGCATAAACAAGGTCACTGTGTTGTTGACATTGTCAACACTTTCTAGAATACTATATGCATTCATGTTCCATGAAGGGCTAGTAGTATCTGGTTCTGAGTAGTTTTTGGACTAGGTTAAGTCCACTAGCATGGAATCCACAAATACATTTTTGAACCTCTTGTAAGGTTATTTGTGCTTCTTTTTCATCAAGGAAATGGAGTAACATACCATCTAGACTACGACAATATAGGGTATCTCCTAAGATGGTAAAACAAGAAGTTCTACTGGTAAAGGTTTTCTTTTGGGTAGTCATTAAATCAATGGGTATGGTACCATGCTAGATGTAGTCAAAGGTATCTTGGTACCATGGGGAGTTAGGACCAACAACAAAATGTACCAATTCTGATTTTGGGATGTCGACTGCTGGTACCAACAACTGTTCCACAAGGAACTCATATTTAGGCACATTCTGTGGAATATCAAGAAGTGAGCCTATTGTTTCCATTGCATCGGTAGCTCTATTATTGATTCAAGGTATTTTCTCAAAGGTTATTCTGATCAAGCATTCCTTGAATATATCTACCATCCTTCTATATGGCATCAATTTTCATCTTCTTTCTAGTACCCATTGTTCACTTGTCTGATCACTAGTTGAGAGTCTCCAAAGACATGTAGCTCTTTTATTCTCCATTCAATAGTCATTTTTAACCCTATGATAAGAGCTTCATATTTTGAGATGTTGTTCGTGCATGGGAATGCAATCCTATAGGCTTTGGGTATACTCTCTTCTTGTGGTGTGAGAAATAGAATACCAGCTCCAGATCCATGTTGAGTATGGGACTCGTCAAAGTATAAAGTCCATTGGTCTATCTATTTTGTCATCAAAATGCTCTTATTCAAAAAATCTGATATGATAGGTTTATGATCATCTAAGGGTGCTTTAGCCAATTGGTCTTCTATAATTTTTCCTTTGATAGCTCTCCTATCCACATATTCTATATCAAACTCACTTAGGATCATTACCCATTTGGCTATTCGACATGTTAGGGATGCCTTTGCTAGTAAGTACTTGAGTGGTTCTATCTTAGAAATCAGCTTGACCTTTCTATTCAGGTTGTAGTGTCTTACCTTTTGTGTTGAAAACATGACTAAGAGACACACTCTTTCAATGAGCGAGTAGTTTAGTTCATATCCCACCAGTGTTCTGTTGATATAATAGACTTCCCTTTATTTATTGTTATCATCTAGCTGGGCTAAGAGAGCTCCTAGTGTTGCCTGTGTGGTAGACACGTAAAGTATCATTTCCTTTTATGGGATAGGTGGCATGAGTACAAGAGGAGTAAGTAGGTACTCCTTGACTTGTTGGAATGCTTGGTCACATCTCCCATCCCACTTGAAGGTGATGTCCTTGTATAGGAGATGAGTGAAAGAGTGACATTTGTCCACCAATTGTGTGATAAATCATCTAATGGATTGTAGTTTCCCTTGTAGGATCCTCAACTATTTTAGTGTCTTTGGTGGAGGAATTTCCATTATTTCTTTTACGTTGGATAGATCTACTTCAATCCCTCTACTTGATACTATGTACCCTAATAGCTTTCTAGATGTTACCCCAAATACACATTTCTTAGGATTGAGTCTCAGATTTTACTATTCAAGATGATCAAATACCTTGGCCAGGTTTGTCAAGTGGTATACCCTTTTGATTTATTTTTCTAGAATATCGTTCACATAGTCCTCCATGATTGTGTGTAGCATATCATGAAATATTGTCATCATTGCTTTTTGATATGTCGCTCCTGCATTCTTTAGACCAAAGGGCATTACATTCCAATAGAATGTTCCCCAAGCACAAGTAAATGTTGTTTTGTGTTGGTCATCTGGAGAGATCTTTATTTGGTTGTATCCAAAGAAACCATCCATTAAGGATAGCATCTCATGTCATGCTATTAGATCTACAATCATGTTGATACTTGACAATGAAAAGTTGTCCTTCAGACATGCTTTATTCAAGTCTCTGAAGTCTATGCATAACCGTATGCCCCCAATAGGTTTGGATACTGGCACTAGATTTGATATCCATTATGGATAGTCAATGGTTCTAACGAAACCTAGTAGTTTAGATATCCATTGTGGATAGTTGATGGTACTACATTTGATATCTAGTAGTTTCTTTAGCTCTACCTTTACTAGTAATGCTATATGTGGATGCATTTTTCTAAGTTATTTCTTAATAGGCTTTGCTCTAGGCATTACAACTAGATGATGTACCAATAATGTTGGATCTAGTCTAGGCATGTCAACATATGTTCATACAAAATTTATCAAGATCCAAGCATTGATGAAAGATGTGAAGTTGTCCTTTTCTTCTAGGTCCAGTGATGCAGCATGTTAGGTTATCTTCAGGTCTTCTATTGTGCCAACATTTATGGTTTTTGCTTCTTCTACTAGCAGTGTTGATCTTTCTTGATTTTCTAATATGGGGAGATTGAATCTTGCATCCTTGGGTGCCTCTGAGAGGTTTTCACCTTTGGATGCATCCTTTATTTTTCTCTTTTTTTGGATCCGATAGAGCCACAAGGTGGTTTCCTCTAGGGGACCGTACTTTTATGTTCTTTTTGTTGGAAAATGTGCCTCAAGCTTACTGACATGAAACTCCTAAAAGAGAAAATTTGGTGAGACCCTCAGAATGTCTTGCTGACTAGCAGCTATGTTCATAAGATCAAAGTCATTGAGACTTTGGTTTTTTCTTACCGACGGGTTGGTTCCTAGTGGTTGTCGAAGAGACTCTGGATGATGAACATATCAAAGTAATATGAACTATTGGGTATGCCTTCGGTGTGATCTCCTATTGATGACTGTGGTCTCGCTGACAAGTTTTCTTTTTGTATGATCTCTCGCCAATAATGTTTCTCTCATCGATAGGCAGGTGCTTTTGGTGAGAACACTTGCCGATGGTTTTCCTCTTACCAATGAGTATGATTTTGGTGAGAACTCTTGCCGATGGATTTCCTCTCACCAGCAATTTTGTTTGGAGAGAACTCTTGTCGATAGCGTTGGTCTCTTTGACTGTTTTGTGATCGGTGTGAACTCTTTCCGATAGAGGATATCTCACTGATGGATGTATGTTCGCTATGAACTCTCAGCAATAGTGAAACTCTTGCCTATAGATCTACATGAGATGGATATCGATGTGATGTCTTAGCAATAAAGTGTTTCTAGGTGATGGGTTTGTATTCAATATGATTCTTGTTGATAGAGTGAGTCTGGATGATAGGTTTGAACTCAATATGACTCTTGCTAATGGTGGTGACTCTTGCTGATAAGGAAAGTCGAGCATTTAGGCATCAAGAAGACACGGTCTGGTGTCTCAGCCACATGCGATTCTATTTGAATTTTTTGACCAAACAATTGTCTGACATGGTCTATTTTGAACAAATGAGCAAAGAAGAATGAGAACCATTGGTAGTTGAACAGTTGTGACTATTCTATTGTGGAAAATGAATAGACTGTAAGAGAATGGATTACTCTCTGCAATGGTGGATGATAATGATCAGTTCAAGATAACAAAAGGGTTGCTCAATGGAACACAAATTGATCTGAGTGGGTTCATTGTATGTGTCTCAGAGCATTATGAGATTAATGTTCTATAAAAAATTGATCAGTGAATATTATTTCTATAAATTGACATCAGAAAGTGAATTTTGTACTTTGTATGTAATTTTCTTTACTGTAATACAAAGAGGCTTTTCTTGGTGTGGTGGGTTTTTCTCCCATAAGGGTTTTCCCACATAAATCCAGTGTCCAATTGTGTATGTGTTCATTTCTCTTTTTTTTGTTATTCTTTTCTTGTGTATCTTAATGAACTGTAATTGCAAAATTTAAAGTCATATCTACATTATTCCCTGAGGTTTTGACGTTAGGAGAGTTTGTTCCACACCTAAGCTTTCCTTACAAGTGGTATCAAAGCCTGGCCAGTTGTGTTATCCTTGTGGGTATGTTGGGTTTTTTGTGTCAATTATGTTTAGTGGGAGTCTTGTAGAAGTCTAGTAATTCTAATTATAGATTAAGATGGAAAGCACGTTAGGAAAGATTGAAATTGAGAAATTCAATGGCAATAATTTTGAATTGTGGAAACTCAAAATGGAAGATCTGTTGGTTAATCATGATCTTTGGCTTGTTGTGTCTAGAATGAAACCTACAGGCATGAAGCAAGAGGATTGGGACCTCGCAGATCAAAAATAAAAGGGGTTGATAAGGCTATGTCTAGCAGACTCTATTCTTCTAAATGTTCATGAAGAAAAGACTACATCTTTATGGAAAAGACTGGGAGCTATTTATCAGGGAAAGTCCTTGGTGAATAAGTTGTTCTTGAGGAATAATTTGTACTCTTTGAAAATGCAAGGAGCATCTGTTGCTAATCATTTGAATGCTTTCAACATGTTGATTACTCAGTTAGCATATGTGGGTGTGAATATTGATGAAGAAGATTGTTGTATGCTATTGTTATGTTCTTTGCCAGATTCTTGGGATCACGTGGTGATGGCTATTGGGAGTACTACTTCCTCTTTTAAGATGGAAGATATTGTTGCTTCTTTGTTATTAGAAGAGATGAGACGAAAATATTCTGAGATGGTGAAGGAGGCTCTTGTTGTCTGAGGCAGATTGAAAGAAAAAGGAAAGAATAAGCACAAGAAGTCCAAATCCAAATCAGAGGGGAGATTAAACTATCCTAGTAAGAATTCCAAGGTAAAGTGTTGGAATTGTGGGAAACCTAGTCATGTTCAAAAGGATTGCAAAGAGGAGAAAAAGAATAAGTATTCTTCTGACAATGATTCTTCTCAGAGTGATGCAGACGCTTTCAATGCAGCCTTGGCTACACAGGCATCAAATGATGTTCGGCTGATTGATTCTGGAACATCTTTCCACATGACATCTCATAGAGACTGGTTCACTAAGTACAAAAAATATGATGGTGGAAAGGTGTATTTTGCAAGCAATTCATCTCTAGAAATAGTTGGTCGTGGAAGAGTCAGAATATAGTTCCATGATGGAAGAGTGAAGGGAATCAATGATGTAATGCATATACCAAGTCTAGCTCGAAATTTACTTTATGTTAGTAAGTTGAAAAATGTTGGAGTGCAGGTCTCATTCTATGGAAATGGTTGCAAGATGACTAGAGGCTCAATGGTGCTAGCTAGGGGTGCTCATATTGGTACATTGTATAAGCTGGATAAACTTGTTGTTCAATGCAATAGTGTCTCTGCAAAGTCACAGAAGGCTACTCATGGAGAAAAGGAGGAAAAAGTTCCTGATAGTGCAAACTCTATGGAAGTTAAACTTCTAGCAGAAAAGACTATGCTCTAGCATCATAGGCTTGGCCACATTGGAGAAAAATGTTTAAAAACCTTGAAGAATAAAACCCTGGTTGAAGGGTTTGACGATTGTAACTTCGAATTCGAGTTTTGTGAACATTGTATATATGGTAAACAACACTGTGTTTCATTTTACTCCAGTCCTCATAAATCTTCTAGTTTACTTGATTATATACATTTTGATGTTTTTGGTCCAATAAATGTTCCTTCTTTGTCTAAATCAAGATATTATGTATCGTTCATTGATGATTATTCAAGAAGCGAATTTATTTATTTTTTGAAAAGTAAAGCAAAAGTGTTCAATCGTTTTAAGGAATTTAAAAACCTTGTTGAAAATCAGACTAGAAGAAAAATAAAATGTTTAAGGACTGACAATGGCGGTGATTTTTGTTTTGATGAGTTTGAAAGGTACTATAAATATCATGGAATTAAAAGACATAAAACTACACCCTAAACTCCACAACAAAATGGAGTTGTTGAAAGGTTCAACAGGGTATTGATGGAAAGAGCACAAAGTATGCTAAGCAGTGCTAGCTTGGAGGAGAAGTTATGGGTTGAGGCAGTTGCAACAACATGTTACTTAATAAACTATTCTCTGAATTCTGCTCTTGTTGAGAAAAAACCTTTGGAAGCATGGTCTGGAAAGAAGCCCTCTCTTAGACACATTCGTGTCTTTGGCTATTGGGCATATGCATATGTGTTGAATGAAAAAATGTCTAAATTAGAAAACAAGGTTGTTAAATGTATTTTCATTGGTTATAGTGTTGGCATAAAAGGATACAAGATTTGGAATCCTGATATGGAGAAGGTTCTATACAACATAACTGTTATTTTTCATAAGCTGAAGCCTTCTACTTTGGACCTAAATTCAAAGAAAAAATCAAAAACTAAAAAGGATGTAGTTGAAATTCCTCTGACACCAAATAAAGAGGAACTGAAAACTCAAAATGTACTTGAAACTGAGGAGAGCTCAAATAGTTCTAAGAGTTCTAAAGAAGAAGAACAACCTCAGCCTTAGCCTGTGAGGAGGTCAACATGTGAAAGAAAGCAACCTAATAGGTATGGGTTTTCTTTGTTAGATTCTACTTGTTCCTATGCTTTAATTTCTAGCACTGATGAGCCTAGGACTGTGAAAGAGGCATTTAGAATGTCTGATTCAAACTCTTGGTTGGAAGCCATGAATGAAGAAATGGCATCATTAGAAAATAATGACACTTGGAGTTTGGTGCCCTTGTCTGAAAGCATAAAATTTGTTGGTTGTAAATGGGTATTTAAAAAGAAAATAGGTCTGGATGGTAGTGTGGAAAAGTATAAAGCGAGGTTGGTTGCGAAGGGGTATTCCCAAGTAGAGGGAATTGATTATGGAGAAATCTTTTCTCCTATAGCTAAGTTGACATCTATCAAATTTCTTTTGTCACTTGCAGCAACGTATGACTTGGAGATTGAACAGATGGATGTGAAGACAACATTTCTTCATGGTGACCTTGAAAAAGAAATCTGTGTCCCAGCTTGAGCACTTTGTGGAAAATGGTAAAGAATATCTAGTTTGCAAGTTGAAAAAATCTCTATATGGATTAAAACAATCTCCTAGAATGTGGTACCAGAAGTTTGACACATTTTTTTTGTCATTGGGATTTGTAAGATCAAAATTTGATCATTGTGTGTACTACAAAGCTGAAAATGATCGTGTTCTTATTATTGCTCTCTATGTTGATGATATGTTGTTCATAGGCAATAGTAATTAATGATTTTTTATCTAAAATCTTAGTTTTCTACAAAGTTTGAAATGAAAGATCTTGGTGCAGCCAGGTATATTATGGGAATGGAAATAACCAAGGATAGGAAGAGTAGAAAACTTTGGCTCAGTCAGAGTAAGTATATTAATACTGTTTTGGAGAGATTTTGTATGACTGATTGCACGCAGCTAGTTGTTCCAGTTTTGTAGGGAATGAAGCTATCTATTGAAGACTATCCAAAATCTCCTACTAAGATAGAGGACATGACCAGAGTTCCTTATGATAGTGTGGTTGGCAGTTTAATGTATGCAATGGTCTGTACAAGGCCAGAAATTGCCCAAGCAGTGGGAGTATTTAGTCATTTTATGGAAAATTCTGGAAGGACACATTGGGATGTTGTGAAAAGAGTGTTTAGATATCTGAAGGGCACTTCAGAATATGCTTTGTGTTACCATGGAAATTTGGTTGAATCATAGAGGACTCTCGGCGTTTGAGGCTATGTGGATTCTGATTGGGCAGTGGACATTGATAGCAGATGATCCACCAGTGGATATATTTTCATGATGAATGGTGGTGCAGTTAGTTGGATGAGTAAGTAGCAAGTTGTAGTCGCTTTGTCCACTACAAAAGTAGAATACATGGCAGCAACACATGCCTATAAAGAAGCAATCTGGTTAAAACATTTGTGTTCTAACATTGGGTTTGATGCAGGGAAAATTACAATTAACTGTGATAGTCAGAGTGCTATTTGTTTGGTGAAAAATCCTACTTTCCATGCCAGGATGAAACATATTGATGTGCAGTATCATTTTGTATGAGATATGGTGGAGGATGGAAAGGTCTATTTAGAAAAATTGGATACTCTAGAAAATGTTGCAGATGCATTGACGAAACCTGTGAGCATAGATAAGTTCAGGTGGTGTGCTAGTTCGATGGGCCTTAGTGCCCATGAATTTCAATAGTTTTTTTGTGCTCTGGAGGTGTCAGTAACATCTTTGTCAAGTGGGAGATTGTTGGAAAATGTGCCTCAAGCTTACTGACATGAAACTCCTGAAAGAGCAAAATCGGTAAGACCCTTAGAATGTCTTGTCGAGTAGCAGCTATGTTCATAAGATCAAAGTTGCTGATACTTTGGTTCTGTCTTGCCGATGGGTTGGTTCCTATTGGTTGTCAAAGAGACTCTAGCCGATGAACATATCGAAGTAATATGAACTATCAGGTATGCCTTCGGTGTGATCTCATGTTGATGACTGTGGTCTCATCGACAAGTTTTCTTTCAGTATGATCTCTCACCAATAATGTTTCTCTCGCCGACAGGCAGGTGCTTTCGGTGAGAACTCTTGCCGATGCTTTTCCTCTTGCTGACAGGTCTGTGTTCGAAGAGAACTCGTGCTGACAGTGTTGGTCTCTTCGACTGTTCTGTGATCGGTGTGAACTCTTTCTGATAGAGGATATCTCGTCGATGGATTTTCGTTCGTTGTGAACTCTCAGCGATAGCGAAACTCTTGTCGATAGATCTACATGAGATGGATATCGATGTGATGTCTTAGTGATAGAGTGTGTCTGGTTGATGGGTTTGTATTCGATATGATTCTTGCCGATAGAGTGAGTCTAGGTGACAAGTTTGAACTCAATATGACTCTTGTTGATGGTGGTGACTCTTGCCAATAAGGACAGTTGGGCATTTAGGCATCGAGGAAACACGGTCTAGTGTCTCACTGATATGCGATTCTATTTGAACATTTTGACCAAACAACTATCTGGCATGGTTTATTTTGAACCAATGAGCGAAGCGGAATGAGAACCATTGGCAGTTGAACAGTTGCGACTATTTTGTTGTGGAAAACAAACAAACCATAGGAGAATGTATTACTCTCTACAATGGTGGATTACAATGGTCAATTCAAGATAACAAAAGGGTTGCTCGATGGAACACAGATTGATCTTAGTGGGTTCATTGTATGTGTCTAAGAGCATTGTGAGATTAATGTTCTGTACAAAATTGATTAGTGAATGTTATTGCTGTAAATTGACATCAGAAAGTGAAGTCTGTACTCTGTATGTAATTTTCTTTACTGTAATACAAAGGGGTTTTTCTTGGTGTGGTGGATTTTTATCCCATAAGGGTTTTCCCACATAAATCCGATGTCCAATTGTGTATGTGTTTATTTCTCTTTTCTGTTATTCTTTTCTTGTGTATCTTAATGAATTGTAATTGCAAAATTTAAAGTCATATCTGCATTCTTCCTTGAGGTTTTGACATTAGGAGAGTTTGTTCCGCATCTAAGATTTTCTTACACTTTTTCTCATTTTTGTGACTAAAAGATTCAATCTCTCCACCAAAGGATACCTCATGTTCAAGTTCCATGATGAATCTTGATTTTTGGTCTCCTGCTAGTATGTTTTTTTGAAGTTCCATGAACTCTACAATTGCCTCATCATTCTAGAATTGATCCAAAATAGGTGTATGTTGTTGTTGATCCCAATCTATGAGTTGTGGGTACTAGAGTGGGAGGTTATCATCTTGATCTGCAAATCCTAAGGGAGTGGATGAATGGGTCAATATGGCTTGGGTGTCTTTTTCCCACTGAGTGTCTAGGTCGTCATTGCTAGAAGTGGGAGAAACATATCCAATGATGAAGGAAGGGGAATCCCACTTGTATTTATTAGAGTCTATACTAGAATTGTAGTAGATGTTGGGAGTGGTTTGAATATGTTGGAGAGCGAACCTATCAATGATAAAGTTATCAAATAATTCAATAGGTAAATCATTGTCTAAGGTATGATAGGTATCTAGTGTCTTGATGCTAGCAGAAGTTTCTAGCTTCTTCCAAGAGGTTCGTCCAGTTTTTGGAATAACCAAATCCTTTGGTTATAACCTAGCCCCATATTCTTCTTCCTTTGTTCTATTATAATAGGCTCTGAATGGCCTTGCTTGTGTATCCCCAGGCCACCTTTTCCATTATATCCCATATGTTTAACTAATTAATAACCTCTAGTAGTAGGGTCAAAATTGGGTTGTTGATTTTCTGGTTCTTCTGGGTCCTCCTTGTAGATCATAGATAAAAATTCCTCAAATATTTATTCATCTTGCATGTCTCCCCACCTAGTGAAGATAGTGGGCTTGGAAATCATTTGTACTATCTTTATCTCTTTTGGTACTTCATATACTTTGGGTGTTGGCGGAAGCATTCCAATGTAGAATGCTTGGTTGAAAAAGTAATTCCCATTACCCTTGTCAAGTACCTGAATCTTGGCTTCCATTTTTGGTTGGTGACTTGAGGTGTTCTTGGTTGAGGAAGATGGAAGTGTTCAATGGTCAACATAAGAAAAGGAGTGGAATTCTATGCCATTGCTAGGCACACGTTGGATTTTATTATATTTCTCCTCTAACTTGGCACATAAATGAAAAGGCTCAAGATCGGCATATAGTGTTACCTCTTTTCTTTCATGGGGGAACTTTAGGCATTGATGAAAAGTGGAAGGGACTACTTGTAAGGAATGGATCCAAGGCGTTCCAATACTTAACAAGTGGTTTTTGTTAAGGTTGGCCCTATCTACACTGGTAACCTGACTGTTCCTTCAAAATTTCATTCTGGATCATCGTAGGCCCTTATTGTGATACTATTTCCTTTGGGTATGTGCAGGATCATCATGGAAAAAATAGGCCCTTAAGTGGCAAAAAATTCAGAAAAATCAGAGTTAGCCAACTTGACATAAAAATTTGAATAAGTTATCTATATTATTTAAAAAATATGTAAGAATAGAATCTATAGAAAATTAAATGTAGTTTCTAAACTTCTAGGTTTTTTTTTAAATTTATTTGGTGAAAATTTGAAATTTCAATGCAATAGTACTTAAATTTCAAGGAAAAAATAAGAAGTAGGTGTCTGTCTAACCACCCTATCCACAATAAAATGATAATATTTTTTTATAAGATTTTAGATATAAGTATAGGATTCATGTCTAGATGTGATGCATATTTTTTTGTATTTTTTTCCAAGTAAATAATTAATTGTGAAATTTTTATTAAAACTTTTAAAAATATAAAAACTCGTATGTCTAACCACCTTAACTTGGTCAAAACTTCATGAAATTCATTTTTTATTTTTTTAATCCTATAGCATACAAATCATAGAATGTGACACATGTTTTGAATTCAAAAAATGTGATACCATTTGAAAGCTATAGATGTCTTTCAACCAGCTTATCAATCAATACTTTAGTTATAATTCAAATAAAAAATGAATAATAATAATTTATTAAATTCAAAGTAAAGCATAATTTATATTGGTGGAAAGCTGAGAATATCTTTTAAAAACCCTTTTCGTTTCATCAATTTTGGGTAAAACAAAAGTTGTCGGCCACATGGGCCATCATATCACTTACATATTGCCACTTTTTGGCCCATCATGATTCTACACATACCCCTTTGTCAATCACATCATCAGAATACCCCAACTGTTTGACAAATTTTAAGGTACAAATGTTTAAACCTACCATTTGACCATGGTTTTATGAACACCAACCTCTATATGGAGGGCTTGGTTATAGAATGTTCTTTGGGGTAGATCTTTCTCGGAAAAGAATAAGTGATTACTTTGTGTGATTTTACCAACCATAGCTTGGAACTGGCTAGGATTGAGGTCATTAGGGACTGTTGTTTCCAATTCCTTTTCAAGTATTTCCCTATGGATAGGTGATAGTTTTAACAACTCCAAGATTGAGATTAGGGCAGGTGTTTTCTTTAGTTGTTCTATAATACTGTAGTCATTTGGTGACTTGATTGTAGGTTTGGGTGGTACCCCTTGAATTGTAACTCTTCCTCAATGGGCAATTACATTATAGTTATTGTCTCCACCTCATAGAATTACTATGTTTTCCCTATTATTATCAACTTGTGAGAGGGTTCCTAAAATTGTGTCCCCATTTGTGTAATTAGCATTATGGTACTCTTGTTTCTTTCCTTTGTCATCCCCTTTGGCATGGTTTAGTATTGGGTTTGAGTATATTTGCAGGTCCTTATTCCTAGGATGATGTTTGACATCTACTTTCCCTTGGTCTATTAAATCTTGGATAAGGTGCTTGAGTCTCATGCAATTGTTTGTGGTTTGTCCTTTGATCATATGTAAATCACACAAGTCCTTATTATACCACAGTTTTTTGAAACTAAGTTCCTCATAGTTTGGATGATCATTAGTTTTAAGAAGGTTTTGTTGCACTAGTTTGCGCATGACTATTTCTAGTGACTTGCCTAGAACTGTGATTTTCCTTCTTGGTTGAAATCAGAAAACTATCTAATTCAAAAAAACTTAATCTATCCTATTCCATCACTCATGAAATGTAAAAATATAAGCTATTTGAATGAAATGAGATCCTAAGATATTCAAAATAAATTCAAATAAATAAAAGAAGAGTTTACCATCCCATGTTGGAGTGTATTTGCATGATGTTGGGTTGTTCATATCAATGTGAATCCTCCATTGCTTGCGTGCAAAATCTTGATGAACGATGCTTAGTTGATCGAAAAGGTTGAAGAGATCAATGGTGATTGTGACAACAATTCATTGCATAAGGTAAGTTGAAATTTTGATCCTTTATGTGTGAGGAGAGAGGTTTGTTTTATAGTAAAATCAATTTTGAATCAACGATTAGGATCGCATTGGAGAATATTTAGATCAACATTGCACATGTGTTGAGAGGATTTAGACATGAGAAGATTGTGCAAAGTTGATTGCACAATTAGGGTGATTGAATAATAGATTGGCTAGTTAGGGTTTTAGATTGATCAATTAGGGTTTAGTTAGGAATTAGATGGTTGAGTTAGCAGAATTAGATTTCTTAGTTAGAAAAATAGATTGCTTAGTTAGCAATCCATGACTTTCTCAATCAAAAAGTGGGTTCAAGGAATATTAATTAATTTATTTAATTAATTAATTCCATTTTGATTTTGATTTTGATTTTTGATAATTTGAATAGTTTGATTTAATTTATTCAAATTTTGGAGGAAAGTGTGATAATTAAATTACTATGATTTAATAATTCAATTAGTTTTGAGGAATAAGGTGAATTAGTGACATAATCAAATAATCAGTGTCATTTGACTAATCAAGATGAAACAAGATAAGATTAGGAATTTATTAAATAAACATAATTTATTTAAATATTTGAAATGATGAAGTGTGAATTAATCAAATAACATTGTTTTATTTGATCAATAGTAGAATTAGGATTTTCAAGACTTTATTAAATAAATGGTATTTATTTAATTTGTCAAGAATGATGAAAAATTGAATTAATTAAATAATGTTGTATGATTCAATTAATAGAGGAAATAGGGTTTCAAATGTCATTGGATGTCGTTCAATGAGTTGTGAGATGTTGTGGGAGGATTCTGAGACGATTCGAGATGTTTCAGAGATGTTCTGAGTTGATTTCAAGATGTTTTGAGATATTTTGGGTTGATTCTGAGTTGATTCAAAGTCATTCTAAGATGTTCCAATTTGATTCTAAGTTGTTTTGAGTTGATTCAAATTCATTTTGAGATGTTTCGAGTTGACTTAGAGTCATTCTGAGTTGATTCAGAGTCATTCTGAGTTGATTTAGAGTCATTCTAAGTTGATTTAGAGTCATTCTGAGATGTTCTGAGTTAATTCAGAGTTGTTCTGAGTTAATTTAGAGTTGTTCCAAGTTTATTTGGAGTCATTATGAGTTGATTCAAGTCATTCTAAGTCATTCCAAGACATTCCAAGTTGATTCAAAGTAGTTATGAGTCATTCTAGAGTCATTCCAAGATGTTCTGAGTTGATTCAGACTTGTTCTAAATCGTTTTGGGTTGATTCTAAGTTGTTTCAAGACATTCTGAATTTGTGATAAGTGTTAATTCAATTTTACATGTCTACAATTATATATTTAAGAAATTATTTAGGAAGATTCATGATATATCATTGATTTATAGAAAGACATGGGCAGAACACATTCAACATATAGATCAAGCATTACAAGTTCTTGAAGATCATCAACTCTATGCCAAGCTATCCAAGTTTACTTTTGGTCTTAGTGAAGTGGAGTACTTGGGACACATAGTTTCATATGAAGGAGTAAAGGTGGATCCTAAAAAACTTAAGGCAAGCATGGCCTATTCCTAAAACCATTAAGAAATTGAGGAGTTTCTTGAGATTAATTGGATATTGTAGAAGATTTTTGAAGAATTATGGCTATGTAGTAGCACCCCTCACAACATTATTGAAGAAGTATTTTTCACTAGAATAAATCCATTTAGTATTAAAATATTGAAAGAGGCTACATATGTGTACAACTCAAGTGCTTATTACTCTAGATTTCACAAATGACTTTATTATGAAATGTGATGCTTCAAGAAATGGTATAGGAGCAGTTTATATGTAGAAGGGTCAAACCATTTCTTTTGAGAGTCATCGATTAAAGGGTAAGAATCAACTCAAACCTATTTATAAGAAGGAAATGCTAGCTATTATTCATGCAGTAAAATAATGGATGCCTTATCTAATGGGTAGACACTTTAAGGTTAATACAAATCATGATAGCCTAAAATATTTTTTGGAAAAAATATTACCTTCCAAAGAGTAACAAAAATAGGTCACGAGATGTTGGGATATAATTTTGAGATTGTATAAAAGAAAAGAAAGAATTTTTTTGTGGAAAATGCACTATTGAGGAAGGATGAGAAGGATGAATCTTTATTATGTGTTATTTCAATATTACAAGAAGATTGGGTAATAGAAGCTAAAACAAAGTGGTTAAATGATGTTGCTACAAGTAATCTCATTCAATAATTACAGAGTGATCCTAATAGATCAAATAAGTTTTGTTGGAAGGGAGATACTTTATGGTATAAAGAGTGATTGTATCTTTGCAAGAATTAGTCTCTCAAAAAAAGATTCTCACAAAGCTTCATGAGTCTCCAATTGGTGGTCATTCAGTAGTTTTGAAGAAATGTCATTGGGACAAGAAAGACTTCTTCTAGGAAGGGCTAAAAGGGAATGTTCAAAAATATGTGTCAAAATGTTTGGTTTGTCAATGAAATAAAGGGGAGACAATTAAGACAAATGTTCTCTTCCAACCTCTAGTTATTCCTAGCCAACATTGGAAAAAGGTCTCCATGGACTTCATCATAGGGCTTCCAAGATCTAATGGTAAGAATGTCATCAAGGTAGTAGTGCATCACCTCACTAAATATGTACATTTTATTGTATTATCACATCATTTTATAAGTACAATGGAAAAATATTTTTTGTAGAATATTCAAAAGCTACATGGTATACCTAAGGTTATTATTAGTGAATTTGATCCTATCTTTACTAGTAACTTTTGGATAGATTTATTCTCATGTTTGGGTATTCAATTGGCTCATAGTTCTTCATACCATCCTTAATATGATGGGAAAGTTGAGGTTGTTAATAAGTGTTTGGATGGATATCTATTTTGTTACAATTCTAATAAAAAATCTCAATGGGTAGATTGGCTACCACTAACATAATAGTGGTATAACACATCTTTCTATAGCTCATCAAAAATATCTATACTTATGGCATTGTATGGATATTATGTTGGAGTGAAAATGACACTAAGAGGGGGGAGTGAATTAGTGTCTTAACAAATTTGACCAATTTTCAAAAATTTAAACCATAGCTCAAATTTGATCTCAATAATACTCGGATTAATGCATTCATGAGTTGAATGTAATCATTCATGAAAAGAATTGAGAAAAGTAATAACCAAACAGTGAAAATAAACAGTAACAACACAATAAAGCAATGAGACCTCAAAAGAACAAAGAGACACAAGATTTTTCCAAGTGCAAAACCCTCCTGGGGTATAAAAACCACTCATGAAATGCCTTGCAGGCTTAATCTTTTAATCAAATGTTCACAATGCCTTATAAGCTAATTTTTGAGCACATACTCAAGGAGCACCAACCCCTCGTTTAGAGATATCAATCTCAAGGAGTACCAACCCCTCAAATTATTTTTTGAACAATAATAATATCAAAGGATCTCTCTGTTTTCAAGTAAGCTCATAAAACTCAGTTTTCTCATCTACCTAATACCCTAAGAATCCAAATGTTCAATCCTTAAAATATTACATAGAGAAGAATTACAATATATCTCTGCATCTTTTTTTTTCAGATTTTTACTACAAAGTTTTTCAATACATTTCTTGATATAGCCAAATAACTGTCTCAGAATTACAACCAGAAGTGTTACAGTGTTCAGAACACTATTTTTTATACATCTTTTCAAGTATGTAGTCTTCAAAGAAATTTGAGGTCAAAGGAGAGTTGAAACCTCCTTTCTATTTTCAAGAAAAGGATGCCAGATAATAAATGTCTGCAAGAGTAATGCCTGTGCAATAGGCTGTAACAACTTTGACTAGTTTATCAATGCTTTGACAAGAATAAGTCACAAAGCTTCTTCAAATCTACACTTACTATTACAAAACCCTAATCAAATGCAATAATCTTCAATATAAACAAATTTTTTGGAATACCCAAATGATCAAACATATATTTTTGAATACCCAATAGGCTGAAACTTTAATTTCTGAGTTTAAAGAAGAGATTTCAAATTGTAACTGATAGATTCTTCATCAAGCATGACTACCCATTGTCAGAAACTCATTAACCCTCAAAGAAAAAATGATTGGACAGCTTTTAAGAGTCGTCAAAAATGGTTTTGAGGTAATGCAAACATGTTGTCAACAAGATTCCCAATACACAAATATTCAATTTAATATTGCAGCTGAAAGATAACTGAAAAATGAATAAAGCCAAGATCTGTAGATATACCCACTAATTTCCTCATTATTATAATCCCATAAACTATCTCAGCTGTAACTTCAATATAATAATTTATGACAATCAAAAGATGCCAATACTTGTTGATTCGCACTGGAAACTACCAGAAACTTATCTTTTTCTGAGAGTAGCCATTTAAAGACAAAGGAGTTACCTGATACAGATGAGAGTAACTGAAATATGCGACCATAAGAGAGGCATTTACCAACCAGCATGATAAGCCATCGATACTTCTTCCTTCTTTGAGCTTCTGACCAATCATACTCAACAACCAAGCAAAATATCCTCCCTAATACAGCCATTATAGCAAGAAAGGTAAAGAAAGATGTCTGATTCCAATCCATCATGGCGGCAACATGGCTAGGGTTCCATACCCAACCATAAAGAAAGCATAATGAAAAATGCATTTTTTCCTATTTTTGTCAACAAGTCAAAGCATTTGAAGACTTTATTAAAATATAAAGTGATTTGAGGTCCAAATTCAAAAAAAAATAATGATAATCAACTTAGAAAATTATTGAGTATGTTGTCCCAAAGATGTTGACCACTTCATTATGTCTTAATCATGTTATCAACACATGATAAATAATAATCAAGCTGAGCCAAGGTGAAATGCCTTTGTTATATGCAAAGAAGTTGACCAAGACCTTGCTGACTTGAAGGCATTCCAAAATGTTGACCACTATGTAACCACCAAGTGGAGCTTCCAACAAAATTCGCATCATGACAAAGCCATGTCATTTTTTAAATGACCTTTAAAGAATGCACATAAAATATGACTTTAAATAAAATTATTTACCAATGGTATATCGACCAAATTATGCCCAAAACTAATCATTAAAAGAATTTCCATAAATATGACTTCTACAAAATCATATTTAATGTAAAACGAATCTTCAGAATACTAACCAACACCAAGTGAAAGCTATGAATGGTGTTTTCTCAATGAAGAGTAGTATGAAACTTATGCCAAGATAAAATTGAACAAGAAAGCATTGATGATTCAAATGCAACAATAACCAAACTGTCTGAACAGAACCAAAGAATCAAAGCATTGAACCAAATATGTGCCATGATATCAATAAAATACCAACTCAAATACTATTGAGCAACCTTGAATAAATATACCTGAATGAGTGAAGATGAAGATCAAAAATCTAAAACTAAAAAGAGTCATGAAACAGAATACCTCAATCCAATTTATTGTACAAATAAGATAACTTGTATCTGCAAGAAGCTCAAACTAATCAGAAAAAGAAAATATGAAAATTTTGAATGTAAACTGAATCTAAATGTAACCCAAAGCCATAAAACTATCCACTGTCCATTGATAGCCAAAACATGAAATAGACCAAGAACAAGCCACAACAAAGCCATATTATCAATTTTGTCATCAAATCTGGACCATGATTATCTGAAAGAGATTTTGTCATCAAGGACAAACCATTTGACACAACTGAGATCCAACATATTATCCTCCTTCCATCACATCATCATTGAAGGTTTCACCAAGAGTTCATGTTATGGAGGACCACATTCTTCATTAATAACAAGTACTTTCAAGACTTAAAGAGAATCTAACCATGGCACAAAATCAAATGAAGCAATAGGTAGACCAACATCGTAATGAAAGAAGTTTTAAAGTTGGTGATTGAGTCTTGTTGATATTACAACCTTACAAGAAAATGTCACTAAAGCAATAGACCAAGAATAACAATTTGTCACCAAAATACTATGGCCCATACAAAATTGTACAAAAGATAGGTAGTGTTATCTACAAGCTTGAATTGTCATCAACAAAAAAGATACATCTAGTTTTTTATTTTCCTTATATTTGAATAAGGTAATTGGGAATAATATCCCTACTTAGACAATATTGCTCAAGCTCAATGAAGAAGGAAGAATCATATTAGAACTAGAATTTATTCTTTACAAACCTACAATGAAGCTAAGGACTAGAACAGATAGTATCTCATCCAATGGAAGAATAATTTACTAATTGAACATGTCACATGGGAGGATAAAGAGTTCATTCAAAAATATCCAAAAAAATTTAGCATTGATGACGAAGGGTGTTGATGCTCCCCTTATAATTTGAAACTCACAACAAAAAAAAATAATTATACAAAATGCAAGAAGGAGGCAAATATTTTTTATTATCACTGAAATGAAAATAAAATTACAACATTATAACAGAATCACATGGGCTTTCTGATTACAAAAATCTACAAATCTCCAAATCAGAGCCACCATCTACTCTGCTCTGCCCCTCCTCTGTAACCCCATTTGCATCCTTTATCTGGAATGTGTAATCACCTTGGAATCTTCTGAAAAGTGTAACCCCCACAAAAAGATATTTCAAAATTTTATTAAATTTGGTAGTGCATCTTTGTAAGGTCATAACTTTCTACCCGAGGTCGTTGAATTTTCAATTATAATACCTTTTTTCATAAAGCTCTCGAGAAGGTTCTTGGTTGAAAAATAAAACCTTAAAGTAGACTACTTTGGTTTCCTACCAATTTTAGGGCCTATCTGAAGCCTTTAAGTGCCTCAAATTTGACTTCGAATATTTTAACAAGATTTTGAAAATTGAAATTTTAATATCTCACAAATAACAAATAATATTGAAGTGATTTCTTCACCATTAGCTTCAATTCACCATTCTGGAGGTTTGTGTAAGATTTTGTATCCAACCATGCATAAATGCAAACTTACTAAAAATAGTAACCCTACCAAATTTAGTCCTTATTAAAAGGAAACAAACGTCTTTGGGTGATGCAAAATTGCTCTTACACCTTGGATGCTCCTACATCAATTGAATCTTGACAATGCTTATCTGAAAAGGGGGCATGTTATGCCTTTAATATTAGAGTGCATCATGTTATGAATAGTTGGCTTGTAGCTATCTTAAATCTTAATTAATTCATATTGTCATTATTATACTATTATTTAGTTAATTAGGTTGGCTTAAGGATTATATAAGGTTATCTATGTCATCCTAGGTGATATCCTAAGCATAAATAAGGTATATATAAGAGGTAGTGAGTCTTATTTCATGATATATTGTGAATTGTGTTCTCATTGGAGATATTTGGAGGTTTGTCCCCTCGAAGTGGCTTGTTATTCTCAATTAAATCAAGTATTTGCAGCATATTTCCTATCATATTCTTCGATTTTGCAAGTTATTTCACTACAACTAGGGCAACCAAAAATTGGTCCTCTGTAGGGAGGCAAGATAAATAAGCAAATGATTGAGCTAAGTCATGACTTCTACTTCCAAAATGAGTGTACAAATACCCTATAGAAAACCTCTCACCCTTTGAGAAAAGTAATTTAGGTAAAACAAGAGCAACCGAACGAGGAATTGGGATAGAAAAAGACAAAATTAGATACCTAATTATCTTGGTAAAATCAAAGCATCCTTGAGAAGCAATTTGGTCTCTCCCAAGTAAAGTTCAATAAGAGTTGCCATCACAAGGAGACACAAATTAGCTAATGGAACATTTTTTAATATTAGAAGATTTTATATCAAAATAATAGAATCATTTAGCCACCCAATATGGGAGCACAAGCTTTATACTAAAACTTCTTCAGTTGAGAGCCAAGGATCCATTCTATCAAAGTTGCCTAAAGCATGATCATGTTCTCAAACGTATAGTTTTGAGGCTTTGTACTTAAGAAAACTTGTGACTCATTTAGAACAATTCAACTTCCCTAATAAATAGAACAAATTAAAACTTTAAAAAAAGTATATAAATAAATAAATAACCCAAAGTCAAACAACCACATAAAATATGAAGTTATCTACTTCAGAATAGTTTTGGCTCGTAACTTACCCTGCAAGAAAAATCTAAGCTCTTTCCAAAACCATTATTTTATCTACCTCGTGACTTGCTTTCTTCCATTGAACGCGTCGTGATTTAGACTTACGATTTAAAATAAAAATAAAAATGGTTTAGGCTTACATTAGCGCTGACGTATTTCTGTATTGACCACAACCTAAGTACCAACTTTAAAGAACGAAACCAAAACCATTAATTAGATAAATAAGCCATAAATAAATTTAAATGTATATCAACTATATTTTAATTTTATTTATATTTAAATGAGACTTGGTGATTGAGTTTAAATTTGATTCCTTCGTAACTACAATGAAATGAACTCACTTTTCCTTAACATCCTACCCACAAAATTTGAATACTAGAGGAGGCGGAGGCTGTGAGTCAAACGGTTGAGCTCGGCCATATGACGTTCACTTCCAAACTGGGTGTAATAACTATTTACACGCAACATCTCACCCTTCAACGAAAGCAAAAGCAAAGGCAGAACCAGAACCAGAGAAACAAGAGACAGTATCAGTTGTAATGGCAGTGCCAAGGATCAAATTGGGTAGTGAGGGATTTGAAGTATCAGCACAGGGATTGGGTTGTATGGGTATGTCTGCCTTCTATGGCCCACCTAAGTCTGAAGATGAAATGATCTCCCTCATTCACCATGCTGTTTCCAAGGGCATTACTTTCCTTGACACTTCTGATCTGTATGGCCCTTACACTAATGAAATACTCCTTGGAAAGGTAGGGTGCCTTAAATTAAGTATAGGTTAAATCTGATTTTCAGAAATTTTATATAGTTAGATTTCAATTTGCAGCTTTTTGACCTGGTTTGCAGGCACTGAAAGGAATAAGAGACAAAGTACAACTGGCTACCAAGTGTGGAGTAAGCCTCTCAGGTGGGAACCTAGCGCTCGTGGAGATCCTGCGCATGTCCGTGCTTTCTGTGAAGCGAGTCTGAAGAGGCTCGATGTGGATTACATTGATCTTTATTACCAAATTCGTATAGATAACACAGTGCCCATAGAAGTTACTGTATGTACCCAACACTTCTGTGTGTGCATCTATACACTGGAATTAAGTATCAAATGATTGTTTCTGGGTATTTTATATTTGTACTTACAGTGAACGCTTAACTACTTTTCTATATGGTAAAGCTTGAAGAGCCGGAACTTTCTTTGCTTTTTAGGGCATTAAAACTCGAAATAACAAAGAAGTGTTGGATGTTTACTTAGAGGCGTGTGATACCATGATTGTTTATGTATCTATTACAGATTGGAGAATTGAAGAAACTGGTTGAAGAAGGGAAAATAAAATATATTGGACTTTCTGAGGCTTCTGCATCAACAATTCGACGAGCCCATGCCGTTCATCCCATTACAGCAGTTCAAATAGAATGGTCCTTGTGGACTAGGGATGTAGAGGAAGAAATCGTTCCAACTTGCAGGTATGTGGATTTTGAGAGATCAAAATTTTCATCTTAAAGTGTCTCATTTTGAATGATTCAAACTTAAGTTTTTACTTGTAGGGAACTTGGTATTGGAATTGTGCCGTATAGCCCTTTAGGCCGAGGTTTCTTCTCTTCCGGAACAAAGTTGGTTGAAAGCTTAGCAGATAATGATTCTAGAAAGGTATTTGCATCCATTCATTCTCCTTTGCAATAATAAGTTTTAGAGTGTTTCAGCTCTTTCTGTTGATATTAAAATGAGCAAAGAAACGAAATAGAAAAATAGAAAAAAGAAAATTAAAGAACAAGACAAAGACACAAATTTTATAGTGGTTCAGCAATTTGCCTACATCCACTTTCAACAGCAGGGAATCTCTTTATTAATTCTTCATCTCATTACATATTCAACAGCAACTTATTTATAAAATGGTCTCCACTCCAATAATTGGAAAAATCAGTGTGAGAGAGAAACTTGCCAATTAAGGCAAAAGGCAACCTTATCGAAAATGTTTTAGAATCTTGCCAATTTGAGATTCACCAAACCCAACAATCTCCCACTTGAAGACCAAATTGCTGCTAAGAGATCTCCCCCACCATAGGCATTTATATAAGCCACAACAATGATTTGAGCTTGGCCAATTTTTGTTCTTGGACACACCGGATTAATCTCCGCCAAAGCACATCCGAGTTAATAACCGCCAAGGTTTTCTTGCGCGACATGCTACTATTCTGTAGAGCTTGCGTCTCTATTATCCGCTCCATGTTCACACTCCACTCATATTCCCGTCACAAGCACACACTCGGCGTCCATTTGTTGATACAGAAATTTACTCTTCTCAAAGGCTGTGAGTACACATTTGTCCTACTCGCTCACCTGGGCAATTAAATTATGCTCTGTAGTCCCTATCTGCAGCTTGGCAAACACATCCTCGACAAAGAAAACTACTTCTTCTTCTCCGCCCTCTGCATCATCCAATTCTGCCCCCAAAACGCTGCTCATTAACACCCTAACCAGGGGTGCTACAACCGACCCTTCGACCAAAAGGCAACAAGCCTTACAATCCACAGTCAACGCATGTAGAGCCTCTACGGCTTTGTCTAAAACTTTGGAAAACCCTTCAACCGGCGCCCTCCTTGCCTTCACCTCAAATCTACTTCCACTGTAAAGAGGTGCATTCACTTCAGAGAAACTTTTCTTCCCTGCACTCGAGTCTTCCACCTTATCTGCCCTTGTGGCAGTGAAAATTTGCCTAGATGGAGGGTTAAATGGTTTCTTGGATGCGCCACAATCATCAAAGTGCATCAATTTTTGTCCAACCGCCCAATTGTCCACCTCATCGGCTGAACTGCGGCACACATAAGGCCAATGCTTTTTGTCTTCCTGCACAGGAGGGTCGCCGAGATTCATGGCCACTTGGTTCTTGGTAGCCTCCACCCGTTTAGTTGGAACTCCACGTACACACTTGGGACCTGTTTCCCTCGTCAGCGATGCCAGAGGATTGGCACTTAAAACTTTCGTGAGCTTCTCACATGCAGCTCGCAGCCGCTGACTAGCACGGGTATTTTTCTCTCCCACACTCTGCGAGCCACTAGATCCTAACTTGGCAGCAATTTCTCCTTGCTCGTCTATACCTTCATTCACAAATATGGCTCTATCCTCCTCCACCGGGCCGAACCACTTTGAATACGGAGGCTGCGCACAAGTATTTGATGGTCGTTTACTCCCCTGCACTTCGATTGACTGAAGCAACATTAAATTTGAAGGCTGCGTGTCACTAACAGCGTTTTCAACCGTTTGCCCCAAAAAAGCCTCAAACTGCGACTTTTTCACCTCACCATGAAAATCTATCACTTCTTCGCACCGATCTACACTCGATAGCTCCCTGGGCTTTCTCTCTGAACGGCTATTCCACGGATTACTCCAGCTCGATGTACGGCTGCCGTAGTTATCCTCAATGGGCTACTGTCCATCCTCCATGCCACTAACCTTGGCTACGGGCATTCGCAAATTTGCAATCGCAAGCCTCGAATCCATAAAAGGAGTGCCTCCTTCCACAATATCAGGCTTATTATTTTCCTCTCCCTAGGAAACATGGATAACCTCCTCCATCAAGGAAGTATTAGCTTCCTCGGGCACCGGCTTAACTTCTTCACACGCATGCATTTTATGCTGACGGTATTTTTCATACTCCTGTGGATCCTCCTCGCCCCTTATTTGAGACCCCTCTTTGTGGATATTTACCAATGAAGGCTGCGCATATATATATAAGAGAGGTGCTAGAGCTTGAGAGGGCCGCAAATGATCACCTAAATGCTGCGATTCACAAAATAGGGGAGGCGTATTACCTTTTGGAAGATATGTCAGCCTCAGATCGGAAGGCTTCTTGTCCTCTTCGTCTCTAGAGAAATCCATGCTCTTGCAATCCGCAGGTGGATCTTTACCCTGAATAACCTCTATCATACTGACACCGGTATTCTCCAAATCGACGATCTCAGACGGCGTTCTCCCGTCCAGATTCTTAGTAACAACATCTGTTAGGTACTGCATACCCTCAGGTGAGGCAGAGTTGCGCGACAGAAAAATTGGATCAGAATTTGTTGCAAACGTCTCCAACGACTGTTCATTAACAGAAGCGTTGGTATTGAGCTTTGTGACATCTACAGTAATTACACTTTCCTTGTATTCGTCATTTGCAACAATGGCAGATTCTTCAGCCGTGTGCTCTTGTTTCACAACGGTCTGGATGACCGCTGCCATGACAATATCTTCACCGACCTCTTCATCCCTGGTTCGAACTCGGATCTCCGCCTGCATATCTTTTTCTTCATCAAGGTTGAGACCCAGCGTCAACATCCTATAAATTCTTGAAGCAAAGATTTTTGGATCATCAGGCGAAAGTCAGAAGTCAGAGAAACCATTTCATAGAGGAGCAATACCAGGTCTTTTACAAACTTACCACTCTTATCAGCCTTTGCCCTCTTCTGCGATTCCTCCATGATGGATTTCCTATGTGGTGCATCACCTGTGCGTTCAAGAAGTGCTTGAAGCTCAATGTTGAGATCTTCTAAAAACTCTTCTGGTTCAGATTCAACTCCAAATCCAGAATCCTTCTCCTCTACAGTCGAATCCTTTTCATTTGTCCAGCCACCCCACCAATGTACACGGCGTTTCATTGTAGCTTTCACATCATTGTCTGATGTATCCTTTGTTTCCGATTCAAAATCTTCTCCTCCCAAATCCTACAGAGGCCTTTCCCAAACATACCTCGCCTAGGTAGTGCTTAGGGAATCAGGATCAACAACAGGAGATTCATCTACTTCCATCGGTACAATTTCATCTAGCTCAATGTCACTGTGTGATTCCATCATGCCAAGAAACTCCTCAATAATAAAATCAGCTTCATCATTTATTTCATCCAAAAACATATGATGAATAGCTCCCACTTCATCATCACTCAATCTAGAACCACACGACCAAGACATGAGAGCTTGAACCCAATCATCCCAGTTGGGACTCTCTTCCATAACAACTTCGTCATCTTCATCATATGAAACTCCCACTTCATCAGGATCTAACACCCAATAGTCTTCCATCTCTGCTCAATACTTTTCCATAGCTCAGGAAATTCTTCACCGATTTCTAGCACCGAGCTTCAGGTCTGATACCAATTGTTGATATTAAAATGAGCAAAGAAACGAAATAGAAAAATAGAAAAAAGAAAATTAAAGAACAAGACATAGACAGATTTTATAGTGGTTCGACAATTTGCCTACATCCACTTTCAACAACAGGGAATCTCTTTATTAATTCTTCATCTCATTACATATTCAACAACAACTTATTTATAAAATGGTCTCCACTCCAATAATTGGAAAAATCAGTGTGAGAGAGAAACTTGCCAATTAAGGCAAAAGGCAACTTTATTGAAAATGTTTGAGAATCTTGCCAATTTGGGATTCACTAAACCCAACACTTTCGTAGATGTTTCTAGTTTATTTTTATCTTTTTAAGAAGAATCAATATCTTCTAGGATCTATTAAGTAAATTATTATTGTGGATGCTCATATTTTGTTCCTTTTATGATGACCTCTATTATTATCATAAACTAGAAACGTGTTCAACAATATATTGAAAATAGGATTTAAAATGTTTGCATATAAAAAAATATATTTCACAATATATAAGAATTGTTTATATAAAATTATTTATGTTGATTATATTTATTATTAATATTATAAAAATACTGAAATAATGTTAAAAATATATAATATTAAATGTTTTATATTTAATATAATATAAAAATAAAAAAATAAAAATAAAATATTAAAAAGCTAGAAATGGTCATTTTTATTAAGAAATTTATTGTACAAGCTATTAAAACGTGAAATCAGATCAAGTTGTCATATTTTTGGCAATCTAGATGATGATGATTGGACGATAAAATTACTTTCTATTCATAAGCTCTAGTAGTAAATAGTTGATTAGTAAGTGTAATGCACTAAGACTTTAAGCTCTTCCATTCTTAAAGGTAAAATTGTGAGTTCCATTCTCACCAAGTCTAGGTGTTTTTAGATTGTAACAAGTCTATAGCAACTTTGGACATATGTGTAGGTAAATCACAAATATAGTGGGCACCTTGGTAACAACCTTGATTTTTGCATTTGGTTAAAGATTCATATCATAAGTAGGAAGTTTTGAACTTTATTTTTTATTGTTTAGCTACTTTAAATTTCTTTCATATATTTATAACTAGAATATAATATTTGATTTTGTGAAAGTACTATTTTTACAGATGTCACCAAGGTTTACAAGAGAAAACATTGAAAGAAACAAGGTTATATTTGAGAAGCTATCAACAGTCGCTTTGAGCAAAGGGTGTACCCCATGGCAACTTGCACTTGCTTGGGTTCACCACCAAGGAAATGATGTTGCACCAATCCTAGGGACAACTAAAGTCAAGAACTTGGAAGAGAACATTGGTGCTTTTTTGTGAAGCTTACACCCAATGAGATGAAAGAAATAGAAGCCATAATATCTTCTAATGGTGTCTTTGGAAATCAATACAATGATGAATTAATGAATATTACATGGATGAATTCAGAAACACCTCCTCTATCTTCATGGAAAGAGATATAGGTGATCTTGATAGTATTATCTTTTTTCGGGCTAGTTATATGCAACCTAAATAGGTGTGGATTCTATTTTTTAAATAATAATAGTCTAGCAAAGGACACATAGTGTAAAACATGGAAATTTTGATCTATAGATTATAGAGAAAATGTTAAAAGGATGTGACCTTTTATAATGTATATTTTTTCCATAGAACTATAAGTGTTAATTATATGATGAAATTTCAATAAAATTGAGGTGTTTAGTTTCAAAAATATGTGATAAACAACGCTATTTGTGTTTTGTAGAGATCATATTCCCTTACATTTTTCTATTTTCCTTGGGTCAATCATATTTTTCACTTCAAGGATGTAATTAGAATATAATTTTCCCAAAAATGTCCTCATTTTAGGTTGTCATAAGTTTTATTTCGAATAATTTGAACTAAATTTAGTGAATATTACAACTAACTTAAACTTATTCCAAAGAATACAAATTTGTTATTATTTTATAGATACTTTGGATTAATATAAGAAATGTTTCAATTTATGTATTTTATACTAAATATAATATAATTTTTATCAACTTGTTGAATAATATGAAATAATTATTCAAAATAATATAGATGAATTTTTGTTGATATTCTATATTTTTTAAATTTCTTTTATCTAGTTATCAAAATTATTAGAGTGTTCTCTTTGTATTCCAATAAACTTGAACTTGTTTCTATTTCTTTGGAGTAAGGGAGTTGTCTATTTAATCACTAGCAATTATAACCTACATATAAATATAACTTACTATAAATAAAAAATCTATATTATTAATCTAAAAGAATTTGAAAAGAAGTTTCTTTTGTAAAATATTTAAAATTTAAAAAATTATATGTTGGTGAATATGTAGGTAATAAATTAAAAAGATATATGTAGTTCTTTGGAAATTTAAGGGAATTCTTTAAAAAAATACCATTACTCATGAAAGAATTGAGAGTCAAGGGTGGTTATCAAATTTAAAGTTTGTGTGGTTGTATGCTCATGCATATTTGTATATAGATCATAATTTGGTCAATATGGTACTATAAAGCTAATATTTTAGATAACTTCTTGTTAAATGGTTGTATTTTATATTTTTAAAATTTACATTATGCTATGTATTTATTGAACTAGACAAGTAATGATTGATCAACGTGTAGCAATTCATTCATTATAAATAGTAATTATATTTAAAATGTAGAGAAATTCCTTTTCTATTTTTATTCAATTAAACAATGTGGTTATGATGTAATGCCAAGGTTGAAGAACCCAATTAAGAGCTATCTACCTAAGTATTAGGAAAATAACATAAAACTCACATAAATAAAATAAGTAAAAACTTAGATAGGAAGAACTCAATTATCATACATATCATAAATACTTATCAAATGTAGTGACACAACATGTCATAGAGTTGAAATCCTTCTTATAATTTTAACCTCAATATTTCAAAATCAGGTGAGTGTACCCATTTCTAACTAATCTAAACTATCCTACCAAGGCATCAACCTTCCATATATAGAGGAATTTTGAAATTTGTTTCATGAACCCAATGAAGGGGGATGACACTTCCTAAAAGAAACATACTATATAAATCTATTTATGTTTAATCTTGACGATAATTAGTCCTTTTCATTGGTCGATAGCACAATACATTGTCTAAATAGATTTAATTTGGCCCCAAAAAATAAACATGCATGCCAACTCTACTAATGGTTTGCTCTAGTTAATCCCATATTAACCACACTATAAGGAAACAATAAATAAATATCAAGAATAAATTATATTTCAAACAATTGAAGTCTCATACCACTTCAAAATGTAAAGCAAGTGTAGAGTGATTTAATATGATTTTGCATATTCTTGAATTGAATAATTCATTCTCAAGTTACATCATTCAAATTTCTCTTTGACCAACTATAATCTATTTGGAGACATAGACTCTTAATTAAGTAAATATGTGTTACACATTGGCTAATTCATACTTGTTTCAAAGCACTATTATTTAAACTACAAACTATAATTATAACTAGATCTTTGAAAAACAACAAAAATAGAAAAATAAATAAAATAATATTTTTTTTGGATGATGCAAGATTACCCAACCCCGTATATTTTTCAAAGTTAGACACCCCAAGTAAGAAATAAAATTAGACCCTAATCATGAGCCCTTATTAAAATATAGAATTGGAAAACTATATTGGTTGACTTTAATTGATGTCAACCAAGTGGCTTGTTCTTTCTTTCTATCCCTCCACTTTAACAAATACTCTAAAAATTCTTCCTATAATCAACATGATAAATATCTACATTATAATGTGTTCAAATTCTTCTATTTTCTTCTTTAGAATTCTCATCCTCCAATCTATATTTATAGAATTGTGAGTTTCTTTATTTTTTGTTTTAATTGTTCCATGATCATAAATAAAATACACCACATTTAAAATTGGTAAAATATCTATATTTTCTAGTAGTTTTATCTTACAATAATCCTTTGAGGTCCTCTTCAAGACTTTGCACAAGCCAATTTTCTTTCAAAATAACTTGTGTGTATTCCCCTTGGGAACCTCTCCTTCCTCAAGTAAACTAGTACTAAATATTCTTCCTCAAGGAAACTAGTAATAAATACCCTTCCTCTAATTCATTTTCTCTTCTCCTTTGATCTACATGATCTTTACATTTAAAATTATTATTCTTCAAATATTACTTGACCCCCTTTTACACTTATATGCGAGAAACAAACTTGTCTACCTCTTTACTTCTAGAACTTACTCCTATTATACTATATTATTGTACCACCACTCTTAGACTACAACCATACATCACTTGTACTAATTTCTTTCCAATACCCTTTATCTTAATTTATTATAAGAAAAATATAGTATTGCACCAAAACCAAATTTCATTGTTTGGTATTCCTTCCTAATAGGCATCTTAGCAAATTACCAAGGTTGTGGTTTATAAAATAATTCCACCCATTAGTATATGGCTGATTATTTTAACTAAAATCCAAGTTATCATTCAACTATTTCTATAGTGTTCTCCAAAATGACCCATAAATTTTGTATTAAAATAAAAATTTAAGCTTCTTGTAAACCATGAAACATTACTTCATCCTTGATAAACAAATCAACAATATGTGTACAACATTACTAATTGTTTAAAATTATATGAATTTTCTATACTAGATGATCTATCAACTACCACAAAGATAAAATAATTAGCTCTCTCTAAGTCTTTCACCCCACAATACTAGTTTACAATTTTTGGACAAACTGGACATTGAACTATTTTTTTTAACTAAATCTTCACTTTTAGGCACCTATAGCGGCTAAACTATGAGGAATTTGAAGATGATGTAAAATAGTGATTTGTGAAATTTTGTCTGTAGATTCTATTTATTTTTTTCAAAAAATTTGGAATTAGATTGCACTTCTTTTTCCATCTCCTTCAAAAACTAGTTTTTAACAGTAAACACCATTTTTAAAGACTGATGTTACTGGCTAACACATAATTTTTTTTCTATGAAGGATAAAATTCTATTTAAATTTCAAATTTATATGTGTACCTATGCTACCTAGTGCATGGAATTGGTTTCATAGCATTTCATTGAATATTTTTTTCTTAATTAAGTTTCAAAGTCAAACTAGTTATAATTTAGACATGATTTAATTGCCAAAACATTACTTTTTGTATGTATCAAATTCAATTTATTTTTTTTGTTGATCAAGGACATCAATATCTAGTGCATAGATATTTTTATAATTTTTTTGATAATTTTCTAATTTTTCCACATGTGTAGAACAAAGAGCTTGATTTTCAGTTGAAAACCCTACATTCCACGAAATAAAAAATAAATATAATAACAAATTAAATTTATTTAAAATTGTACCTTTTGGGAAGCTTATATAAGGACTAAATACTCAAAAAAAAAATTTTAAATGAATTCATTTTGATCCCCAAGGGTAAATCAAAAGTGGTTTTTTATCAACATTTGATGGGTGTAAAGGAGACTCCGTTATAGGTATGGTTTAAAAATAGTGGGGTTATATACAAGGGTATTTGATCTAAGGTGGTTTGATCAAAGCCTCTTCAATTTTCATCCTTTAAATGGAACTTTTCAATGCTTAAATCATTATATTTTCTAAAAATATGTGATTTCAGCAAAAATCAGGATCTCCCAGAAAGTGTAAACCAGTATTGTGGGATCACCTATATTATACATGTCATCTCAAGGTTTCTCTAGGATAGAAAACATTGTATGAAACCCTAATTTTGAATGGTTCCTTTTGCATATTAACATGTTGACACTTATATATAAATACATAATATAATCCTCAATAATTGAAATGTATTATCAATTCCAAAATATCTAATCAATCCATTTTTCTCCTTCCCTTATTCAAATTATCCATCATTGAACATTTGGGCATGCATCAAATTTATAAATAAATTTATCTCACATTGAATGAAATATTCAAACCATGGCATTTATTAGTCAAAAATTATGTGTTGGTATGTATTACTTGATTCCTTGAAATTAGATTCCTCTTAATACAATTATTCATAGTGTCAAATCTTAACACTTATATTCTCATTTTTGGTTAAGCATGTTGAACCATTGTATTAAATATGGTGAAATTTGACTCACCAATAACCAAGCCCCAAAAAACCTTTGTATATCTAGCCTTAATATTCCATATACCTCTGATTATGTCAAAATAATCTCTAGATTTATTAGAATATTTTCCTTAAGAAACTATCAGTCATCTACAATATATAGTGAACTATTCAATGGTTAGTAATATGGAATTACTTTATTTTAACCTCAAATATGAGATATCATGACCACATAATAGTGGAATCACTCATTTAGAGCTATTAAATATTGGACTAGTTCTTTATATACAAATGGTCCAAGAATATCAAAAATTCCAAAGACTAGAGATACTCAAGCCTAAGAATTTCCCTATTAAATCCTAGTTATCAATAGATTTGGTCATGTTAGGAATATATTAGTTGATACAAACATGAATATAATATAATTTTCTTGGGTTGAAAAAATTTCTTATAAATATAGTAAGGCAATGTGTTATTGTATTCAAATTTAAAAATTATGATAGTTTTGTGTCAAGACTCAAAGTCCATTAATTCAAAACTATTGGGGCCAATTTCTCTTAAAATAGGAATAATTTGATGGTTCTATTTATAAAATATACCTATAGGGTATTTTTTTTTAAGGGAAGAAACTTTGCATAGGAATTATCCCATTACAATCCTTCCATAAAATTAAAATTTGGTACACCATCTAATAACCCTAGAAAAAAATTCCTCATCTAGGAAAGTAATGCATTGTGATCCTCTTGTTGAGCTAATAATTTTTTTATATAACCCCAATGGATTTTTTACTGACACTAATTTTCCACTATGGATAATGACAACATATCTTAGGACAAGCTAGAGCCTTCTTTGAAAATTTTTATAGAATAATTTAGATAAGTGGAGTCTACTCTATAGGATAAATTATTGATGATAAAAACTCTATATCAAATACTTTCACCTAAAACATGAATTTACCCAATGGTGTCAATGGTTGAAAAAACATATCCTTTTCCTACATAGGGATAATTATGTAATGAGATACTCAACAACTTTAATCTAAGTAATTACAATGAATTTTATAGGGGCCTTAACAAAATTACTTCAAATACATTAAATAATCAATAACTACCCAAAATAATTTGAAAAGTTAGATAATCAAACAAGTGTACTTAATGAAACTCTCTTCAAAATTTATTTTATCAATTATTTAAAATATATCCATGAAAAAGTACAAATGTTTAAGTGTTGCATTCAATTAATCTCTTGGATTAGCTTTATTACCTAATGCTAAATTTATAGATCAGAATTATCCATATAAAACCTCACACACCACCACTCAATTTCCATTTCATTCTATGATACCACATCAAGGCACACACCTCACACCTAGTTCTCTTTTCCTCCCACCAACCATAAAGTTCCTCACCTATAAAAAAAATGGTTCTTTGTCAAGTGAAACAATTATGATATAGTTGTGATGAAAATACTCCCTAAGTCACAAATGCATAAAATATAAATTTATCTTCTTCATATGGGGATATTAAGTCACCCCTATCTCCAAATAATTTAATCATTTAGAGGGCCCCTCTACTCAGGAATAAGATCAAGTACTAAAATAAAAAATTTATCCTACCACAGATATTTTATGAATGTATTAGCTATAATAACAACACCCTAGATAATGAAGGTTGATGGATTTTTATTTTATATTGGAAAATTTCATAAATATAGATCAGAGAGAAACATTTAGCAAAAAATGTATGAAGAAAAGCTAGAATCTTTCACATAGCTATAAGATGTTTTATAAATTATATATGCATCTAAGTATAATAACTTTAGAAACAAAATATAAACAAGAATGTGGTAAAATTATGATATAACAATAATTTATGACACATAAAACTACCTAGTTGTAGCAAGGAAAGCGCATAACTAGGTACAATATTAAAAACACAATGATAAGCAACAACCTTCATCTTATCCTTCATATACTTATCTTTGACTTAAACTAACATTTTAACCTTATTTTTCATGACCTACACCATGTACTTCAAACACGTTTCAATCCACCAACCTAAGAAGGTGAAATAGGAACATTATCATAGCTCCTCCAAGATCAAAAATATCAATGATATGATTAGAACTAGAAACACTATAAAGAACAACAACACTATCCAATTTAACCTTGTCTTTGTATAAAAGATAACTTTCAATAATTGTTGGATCTCTACCTTAAAGACTTGTTCAAATTCTCACAAGAATACATGAAAATAAGATAAATGGTAAATTATTTTGAGAAATCAATAACTTCCTTAAGTCTACCTTAGAAAACATACAAAAAAAATATCTAGAAAAACTAGAGAATATGTGTAGAAAGGAGAAACTAGGCTTCCTTAAAGAAATTGACAAGCTTATTAGAAGAGATAGTGATGTTAAAAAAAGTAAACCATTCAAAGAAATAGATTGAGCACTAGCCTGCATGTCCCAAATAGGCAAGAAATAGTTCCAAAAATATTTTCATAAGAAAAATAAAATAAAATATTTTCAAATGATTCAACCAACACACATGTAAGACATAATTTGTGTGTAGACCCTAGAATCTCACTAACACCCAATTTCTTCCAAATTAAAAACCATATAAAAACTATTTTATGGAATCTAAAATGATAGACCAAATATTATTAAATATGGCTATTCACTTGGATATCATTTACCCCTCAAATAGAGTTAATTTAATAGTGGAAACTCTTAACATTTGAAAAATAGTGCACGTTCTTAATAGAAATATCTAAAATTTTATACCTACAAGACCATGAGAAGTTATCCCACAAACCAAAATCATAGTTTCAATCTCTAATATTGGATGATCAATGCTAATAATGGCAACAATAAAAGAGATTTATCGTTTTAGTATCAAGTAGATCAAAATTAATCATGAGAGCATCCCAAGGAATAACACCATTCTAATTGATAATCCAAAGGACCTAATATCTTTACTAAACCATTTAAGAGTAGAACAACCTTTATACAATTAAAAGATCTCCCCATTTTTAATGTACCTATAGGTATAGTAAATTATAGTGTATTAGGTCATAATACAATTTATTGGGGTGCATATGCTTTTTAATTCATCCCACTAGTTAGTTATAATAAAGTAATTATCCCACATGACCACCAAGGACCTAAAAGGTAAAAATGTCACTTTTGATATCCATGACATCCCACTTTACAATTAATTTCCTTGCCTTCTTCTAAACCTCCCAGATGGAGCCAAATACCATAGTTGGAACTAACATGGTTATTAATTTTCTAATGAATAAATCAACCAATACAAGACCTTTTTGGTCTAGTTTACCTTCAGGAAAACCAAGTTAGCAATATTTTGTATGATAAGAACCTTTCAAGGATCATAACCATCAATAAAGCTTTTATTGTCAATTTAGTATCAAGTGAAACACCTTGAATAAATAGAATTTTTTAATTCTATACCATCCATATGGAATGCCCCACCTCGCAAACCCCAAAGGACAACAACTAAGACACAATTTTTTTTTTTTTTTAAAGAAAACTATTTTAAAGATTACATAAACAAAATAACCATTAAGTTTCAATGCATGACATTCAATGGTTATATGCATTAACAACCCTACATCCTTTGGGGCGTACATGAAGACATTATAATAACTAATCACTATCACTAATATAATTGCATTAACAAGATGCATCACTAGGATGAAAAAACCATTGTTTCAAAGAGAATTCATTATTAAATAATTCACAAGAGTTAACTTATTAAAATAAGATTGTCTCCAATTCAAAAACCATAACCATATGCTATATTCATGAGAACTCCCAATGTGCATATCTCATGACATAAGAAAATAACAATAACCATGATCATTAATCACATAAGGACATCATCATTACACTATACATTACAATAATTATATTATGTTGTTCAAATACATAAGTTACAACATTTCTTTCTTAGTACCTCAAAAGAACAATACATAAATTAAATAGTATGATAGATACAAAAAATATACATCAAGAAACATACTGATCTCTGAAACACTTTGTAACTGGTAACCCGACACTGCATGGATGTTGACAGGGGAACCCAATGGGGTGCGTAGCATGTTCCACCCAACCACGTGAGTTTTAGAAAAATCCACCCCCCATGCTAGGAGATGACAAGGAAGAATCCTCAAACAAAAATGTCCAAATAGAAACGACAAGACTCGACTCCAACAAAAGTGACATGAGAATACATAGACAACAAAACATCAATAGATCACAAAACATAACATCCATAGACCACTCTCAAATACTTGCAAAATCAACCAACCACAAAGAGTCACTCTCCTACTAAAAACACTAGGTTCAAATCCACAAATCTATGGGTAAACAAGGCGTACAATACTGATAACACATTTCAACCTTAAAACATAAGGTCACACAACCCATTCGTAGTAACCGAGTATCCATAATGTATTACATATCTCATTTATGGTAACCGGGCATTCAAATTGTCTACACCCATATGCACTACCCAACACAAATCAAAAGTTGAACCAACATATGTAACAATCCCACATAGAATGAATTTCTCTAGGAGACTTACAAAACTGAACAACTCAATTGTCCAACAACGCAACCAAAGAAACTCAACCAATAAGCAATTTCCAACATATAATTAATTTAACATTTGGATTCTCTGAATTCAATCAAATCATCAATGCATTACTTAGAATTAATCAACTTAATTTAATTTAATTTACAAGCAATAAAACAAATTAACACTAATAGTTTAACTCAAATTTCCACAATAACACACACAACAATAAAAATCAATTTCTCTATAAAAATTATTTTATCTTAACTATTTGTGTTTCGCATGCACAAAATAATACATAATATGCATTTATCTTTTAAAATCATTTTATCATAAAATAACTATTTGTGCATTTTCGTGCACCTAATTAAAATTAATTTTTCTAATAAAATCATTTTATTATCAAATATCTATTTAAATTTGATTTCCTCTTTTAAATTATACATTCTAAAAATAATCTATTTCATGCATTCATATGCAGCTATTGTCAAAATATATTTAAATAAATATATATATATTAAAACTTTTTAATATTTTAATATTTCATTTACAACTTCCAAATGTAAAAATTAAACATATATATTTAAAATATCTATTATATCAAAATAGCCAATTAAACAAATATATTTAAATATATATATAATTAAATATATATAATACATATAATTAAACATATATATAAATACTTATTAATTAATACATTAAAAATAATTTACTATATTCAAACAATGCTAATAATAAAACTAGTGTATTGCGACTTGAATAACTTTTGTTTTCGGATCTGAGTTTTTCTACAATTTTTACTGAAAGTGCGCCATCAAATATTTTAACACATATAAAAAATTCAGCCATACCCAGTTCGTAAATTGTGAGTTATGATAAATTTTGTGACCCTATGTCTCTGTTGTTTTTTACAGGAAAATATTTATTATTTTATCATAGGATTTCATTTTCCTAATTTATCAGAGGATTTCTTTTTTTTTCAATCCTACAGAGGTTTTCTATATTATATGTGAGATTTTCTAAATTATCTATTGTTTTCTTTTCGAATTTTCTACCATTTAAAATTCATTTCCCTATAGAGGATCTAAAATTTTCACAATTCTTCTACAAAGATTTTCTAAAATTTCACAACAAATTAACAGACAATATTTCAACATATATAACCAAATTATATAAATTTTTTTTAATTTCACAAAACTAAAATAGACATCTACAATTTTGTACAGACAATCTTTTAACAACACAATTTAAATAAAGAACCTGGATCTTCAAGCTCGAATTGATGAAGATTGAAGCCGAGCCTTCGTATTTCGATTCCCAAGCTTTTTCCAAAGATTTCATTTTTCAGAAGATGTGCAAAACCATCCTCCGCCCAGAACTTTCCCTGAGAGCCTTTTTTCCATTTATTTTATTTTATTTTATTTTTTATTTTAAAAACCCAAAAATTAGAATAAAATAGCAATTTTCCATTCTCTTAAGTTTTCCGAAAATAAAACAGGCATGCATTCGTTCTTTTTATTCTTTTTTTTTATTTTCTTTTCTAAATAAAATCTCTAAATTATAAATTTCTATTTTTATTAATTTCAACTTATAGTTGACACATTATTAATTATTTAAATCTTTTATTCTATTATTTATCCTCAACTTACTATTTACATTAAATTATAAAAAATGTCAAGTTTTAAAATTATAAATAATATTATTTACACAATTAATTTATTTATCTTAAATTAGTTACATAACTTTTAGTTTAACACTTTTAAATTTTAATAAAGTTATTCTCAATAACTAACTAATAACACTTATTTTAATTATTTAATTATTTAAATTAAATAATACTATTAATCCACCCAAATACATAACAACACAAATATTAAATAAATAACACAAATACAACTCACAATAGACAACTATCACATAATACCAAAATAACCAAAATCAAGGTCACATAATACCACTAGACTTACGATGGGTTGATAGAATTGGGATGGGGAGACTTCCTTGTCATCTTCGTTTCAACATCATACCTGTTGGGACAATTTAATGCTCACCCTATCCTGACAAAGCAGGTGGAATCAAGGCTTAGTTCCTGCAATCCTGCATACAAACAATGTTGTGCACAATATATCTATTTAAATACAAGCACCTCGTGAGAAGGAATCATAGCGTAGCAGGGCACTCACGAATGAGTGATGCTACGCCATCCCCTCACCATAACCACATTAGCAACTACAACATCGAATATAAAAAATCACTAAGATATACAAATCACCTCATATCATCATGAAACAATTACTAATTCACTGCATCACCACCTAATACTGCATCTATATAAAAGCATCACTAATTAAATGCAATCATAATGTAATATCATACTCACAAAAATACCATTAGAAGCTCTTGTCCCATCTTCCTCTTCTGATTCCTTAGCCAGACTACCTACACATCCTAGGTGAGAATGGAGGGGTACTACATCCTCCCCCCTAAGACTTGACTTACTCCTGGAAGTCACATGGCTCAAAATGGAAACATAACCACATTAGTACCAAAATTTCTCTAATCTATAATTGATGTACACCCTCTTTCTGAATCATTACAATTAGAATCACTAGTCGGCTTCACATTTGGAAATAATATCTTCTTAACTACTTTTATTTATAAATCCTTACATCTCTTACAATAACATACTTGGTTTCAGCATTAATAACAAAGCAAGTACTCCTATTAACTCAATTTTCCATTTACACAACATCATCTTCAAAATATCATAGAAGGAAAACACATCAAATGATTACTTGAAATTAACAAAAATACACACCATATCATGTTTCAGTAACATATTTTAAGTCACAATTTATGATTCTCAATAATATCCAATCCATTTTATACCACAGAGTCACAATATACCCACATTTAAGACAGCATGGTTATCCCTCTTTTACATCAATAGGCACAAAGTATAAGAAATATTCTTCTAACACATACATACATAGTCACATCACTAGGAACCACATAACAAGGCTACACAAGGGTCCATCTAGACACCGAAAAGCAACATACTAATCCACAATACATAATCCATGAGCCAAGAGCCAAAATCCATCTCACATAATCCATACCTCACACTCAGTGGCTTGATGGTGTTAGGCCACACACACATGGTGAGACCATCCAAACAAGACCACAATGACCCATCTCTTGTTGTACAAGGTGGTTAGCCTCCAGGAGATGGTCATCACACATAGGTGGGTAGTGGATCCTAGCTGTGTAACAGCCTCACATACCCCCATCCTTAAGCTTCCCTGCATCTGCTTCCTTGTATACACTCACCAAGTCTACCTCATACGTCCTTGGAGAGGAATCACAATACAACACATGGACGACATTGAAAATAATAAGGATAAACTAGTTTAGCCACCAAAGTCATAAAAAAAAGTAAAAAGAAATTCAATTTCAACAATAAATAAATAAATGTGCACAATTTCAACAATAAATCTCATGTAACCATGAGGGTTATGAGAAAAAAATTATCACAATGTGTGGCTAAACCATCACAATCAAATATAAATAAAGCATTGGCCTTCACAATCACTAGAAAATCATCAATAATTATAAAGAAAGTTCACAATCCATGAAATTGCATGGTACACCACTGTGTGACTAGATCCTAGCCACCAAATGAAGGAGGGAACATCATCCGGCTATAGCAGTAGCCCTCATGTGGTGCGGAGTAAGCACGCCATCCACATGACCCAGAGTGTGCTCCTCGGCTACACTCTACCTCACATCGTCACGCGGCATGGACTAACCAAGTGGCCCACACACTCCTTGGTTGCCCGCATAGGATGTGCACCTCGGCCTCCATCCTGCATCGCATCACAGTGCAACATGGTCATACACCAGCCAGAGAAGGCATGCACTAGTCGTATGCCGCATGGCAGTGTGTCCGTGGCTCCGTGGAAGTAGGCACATGCTAGACACACCCCACATAGTGATACCTCATGGAGAAGGCACACGTAGGTACTCACTGTTGCTAGAGGTATAGATGGCTAGGACCTACCCATATGCTAACCGACACATACACTATCAAAAGAAAACACGAGTATCCCTCTACAAGTGTGTGAGGCCCCATTACTCTCATCACACAAGTAGGCTATCATAACACAATCTCATAGTGCACCTTCACATGTCTATGCACGTGGCATCATGTCCTCGAGCTCGACTCCTACCATCAACAACATGGCATCATCATTGGTACTGTGTCAGAACATCAGTGCAGTGTGGCATCGTATTCGTTGCATCATGTCAGAACATGTGCAGATACGGTCTATATAATGTATATAAGAATATATCAATATGGGGCTACCTAAGCTTCACCTCTCATATAGACAAGGTTGACTCGCTAATGCCAACTCAACGTCCCTATGGACGGCTAGGCATGCACTAACAAACCAATGCTTCTATACTCAAAACTGTGGGGATTAGGCTTACACATATGGATCAAGTACCTTGATCCATCATAATGGGAAGTAGTGAGTACATTTCCTCAGGATCAGTTGAGCTAAGACTGCTCTGCGTCACAATATGCATATGTTGCACCCTCCACCCAAGGAACTTTGTGGCTGCTACTACCCCTTCATACATTGAGGGACTGGAGAACCAAAAGAAAAGAATCTATGAAACTATCTTTTGGCTACTCATATATAAATTTCAACCACACGTGGGTTGGCCCTCAATCAGGTAATAGACATACCAGCACACATAATGGTATGGTTAATTCCACACCAACAAATACAATATAGTCTCCATGAATGGGTACATAGTATCACCATCCCATGGGCACACAAAGCAAGCATGGGTTTAACACAACACACAAACATTGCACAGATATTTTTTTCCACAAAACAAGGAGTACATTCATACCTACTATCATAGAAAACAAATTTTCTCTATTCTCATATGCACATACATGATTGATGCCGCATATCAAAAACAAGTACTCCCAACATCCTCCATATTTTTCTTCTGAAATTATAAACTCTTTAATCATTTTTACAATTCCTTAAATATCAACATTATCCTCTTCCTCAAATTCAAAGATCAATTTTATCAACTCCATTAAAGCTAGAATTAATACCATAAGCCTAAACAATTCTCACCCACTTTCTCCTAGACAAACATACTCTCTCTTTTTTTTTTATCACATAATAATCCTCTCAATTTACAAAAAAATATCTTTATCACCATTTACTACATCATACACTTTGCCAGAGATAAACATCAATGCCTTTCAATTATAGAATTCCTATTTGCTTCCATCATTCATAATAATACACGTGTAAAGAAACTTTTATTTTCATGTCATGAAACAACATTTTACCCAAGTTATATCATTTACATTTGCAGGGGAGAGTGCACTTAACATAGAAACACATCATATACATGTCAAAATGCATTGTCTTTCAACACAAAACATTACCATTTATTTACATACTAGATTCAATAACAATTAAGAAGAATCGTCAATCAATCACACACCACAACACATCAATTTTGTATTAATTCAAGATTTCATTAAATGAACATACATCATCACATTTTCTCCTAAGGTAAAACATTTATTTGATCAACACAAGGCCTTTAAACACCATCCAAGTACAACACTTTTATAAAATCAAAATATTTAATTTTTTTTTACTTCACAAAAATACATAGGAGGTTGTTTTACCCACACAACTAATCACACTCATACAATGCAATATTCTTACCACACTTCTAGCACTCTACGAACTTCAATTCAATAAGATTTTTCCCTATATACTGGTGCAAATAATATATTATCAACTTCACCTATGAATTTATACTTATGAAGGCAATTTTGAAAACTCAAATTTATTCCTAAACTTATTATGCACAACTTCCTTTCATAAAACTTAAAATTAACTAGCATATATAAGCATTTAATAACCAATGTACTCCTAGAGCATTCCCTTAAAACTTATGCATCCAAAAACACGAGGAGATAGAAGAAGTGTTCTTTGCAAGGCACACACTAAAAATAAGTTTGTTAAATTAATTTTGAAGATTCACCCTAAACAATATTTCATACATGTTACATGATCAAGTCACTCACTTGCACCAATCGTAAAGGAACCATCATAATTATTTTAACGGATCACTACTTGACAGTATGATTATACTACACTACATTCCTTTTATACTTATATAGTATAATTCAATAAAAATACATGCAATCTCAATCTAGGATAACACTAAAGTCATTCTTTTATCTATTTCTACTTCTAACCTTCATTACTCATAATGAATTTTCAGCACATAGCCTTAAAATCACATAGAATACAATCAACGCCCACATACGTCAGAAGAGGTAGAATGAGGAAAAAAAAGAATTCACATAATATAAAGTCAACAAACATACACCCAAAGAGAAGATGCACGAAGATAAGAAAATATAACTAACTTCAAAGTCACCTTGACCTCACTCAAACTTGAAGTTAAGAGACACACAAGAGAATGCTGAACATAACTCTCACCCTCAACAAGCTAAGACTCAACATGCTCATCTACACCCAAATGACACAAGGGGGTAGAACTATATCCGTACTGACACAATGACTCACCACAACTAAACATGGTAGCAACATTATGCAAAGATCCCAGTGCTGTAACTTGTCTCTGATACCAAGTTGTAATACCCCACCGTGCAAAACCCAAAGGACAACAACTAAGACACAATTTTTTTTTAAAGAAAACTATTTTAAAGATACATAAACAAAATAACCATTAAGTTTCAATGCATGACATTCAATGGTTATATGCATTAACAACCCTACATCCTTTGGGGTGTACATGAAGACATTACAGTAACTAATCACTATCACTGATATAATTGCATTAACAAGATGCATCACAAGGATAAAAAAAAAATCATTGTTTCAAAGAAAATTCATTATTAAATAATTCACAAGAGTTAATTTATTAAAATAAGATTGTCTCCAATTCAAAAATCATAACTATATGCTACATTCATAAGAATTCCCAATGTGCATATCTCATGACATAAGAAAATAACAATAACCATGATCATTAATCACATAAAGACATCATCATTACACTATACATTACAATAATTATATTAAGTTGTTCAAATACATAAGTTACAACATTTCTTTCTTAGTACCTCAAGAGAATAATAGATAAATTAAATAGTATGATAGATACAAAGAATATACCTCAAGAAATATACTGATCTCTGGAACACTTTTTAACTGGTAACCCGAAACTGCATGGACGCCGACAGGGGAACCCAACGGGGTGCGTAGCATGTTCCACCCAACCACGTGAGTTTTAGAAAAACCCACCCCCCGTGCTAGGAGATGACAAGGAAGAATCCTCAAACAAAAATGTCCAAACAGAAACAACAAGACTCAACTCCAACAAAAGTGACATGAGAATACATAGACAACAAAACATCAATAGATCACAAAACACAACATCCATAGACCACTCTCAAATACTTGAAAAATCAACCAACCACAAAGAGTCACTCTCCTACTAAAAACACTAGGTTCAAATCCACAAATTTATGGGTAAATAAGGCGTACAATACTGATAACACATTTCAACCTTAAAACATAAGGTCACACAACCCGTTCGTAGTAACCGGGTATCCATACTATATTACATATCTCATTTATGGTAACCGGGCATTCAAATTGTCTACACCCATATGCACTACCCAACACAAATCAAAAGTTGAACCAACATATGTAACAATCTCATATAGAATGAATTTCTCTAGGAAACTTACAAAACCGAACAACTCAATTGTCTACAACGCAACCAAAGAAACTCAACCAATAAGCAATTTCAAACATATAATTAATTTAACATTTGGATTCTCTGAATTCAATCAAATCATCAATGCATTACTTGGAATTAATCAACTTAATTTAATTTAATTTACAAGTAATAAAATAAATTAACACTAATAGTTTAACTCAAATTTCCACAATAACACACACAACAATAAAAATCAATTTCTCTATAAAAAATATTTTATCTTAACTATTTGTGTTTCGCATACACCAAATAATACATAATATGCATTTATCTTCTAAAATCACTATATCATAAAATAACTATTTGTGCATTTTTGTGCACCTAATTAGAATTAATTTTACTAGTAAAATCATTTTATTATCAAATATCTATTTAAATTCAATTTCCTCTTTTAAATTATACATTCTAAAAATAATCTATTTCATGCATTCACATGCAGCTATTGTCAAAATATATTTAAATAAATATATATATTAAAACTTTTTAATATTTTAATATTTCATTTACAACTTTCAAACGTAAAAATTAAACATATATATTTAAAATATCTATTATATCAAAATAGCCAATTAAACAAATATATTTAAATATATATATATATATATATATATATATATATATATATATATATATATATATATATATATATATATATATATATATAATACATATAATTAAACATATATATAAATACTTATTAATTAATACATTAAAATAATTTACTATATTCAAACAATACTAATAATAAAACTAGTGTATTGCGACTTACGTGCTTTTGTTTTAGAATCACGAGTTTTTCTGAATTTTGCACAAGGTCGCCATCAAATTATTTTAGCACCAATTTGGAAATACATACCGGTTAAGTAAATGGTGAGTTATGATAGATTTGGTGACTCATGTTTCTCTTGTTTTCTACAAAATATTTATTATTTTATCATGGGAGTTTCATTTTTTTCCTAATTTATCCCAGTTTCCTTTTTTTAATCCCCTCTGAGGAGGGTTTTCTAAAGTGTATATGTAAGATTTTCTAAATTATCTATTGTTTTCTTTTCGAATTGTCTACCATTTTAAATTCATTTCCCTATAGAGGATCTAAGATTTTCACAATCCTTTTTACAAAGATTTTCTAAAATTTCACAACAAATTAACAGACAATATTTCAACATATATAACCAAATTATCTAAAAATTAATTTCACAAAACTAAAATAAACATCTACAATTTTGTACAGACAATCTTTTAACAACACAATTTAAATAAACATTTAAAATAAAGAACCTGGATCATCAAGCTCGAATTGATGAAGATTGAAGCTGAGCCTTTGTATTTCGATTCCCCAAACTTTTTTCAAAGATTTCATCTTTTAGAAGATGTGCAAAACCATCCTCCGACAAGAACTTTTCCTGAGAGCCCTTTTTTCCATTTTTTTTTATTTTTAATTTTTTTTAAACTCAAAAATCAAAATAAAATAGCAATTTTCCATTCTCCTAAGTTTTCCAAAAATAAAACAGGCATGCATTGTTCTTTTTATTCTTTTTTTTTATTTTATTTTCTAAATAAAATCTCTAAATTATAAATTTTTATTTTTATTAATTTCAACTTATAGTTGACACATTATTAATTATTTAAATCTTTTATTCTATTATTTATCCTCAACTTACTATTTACATTAAATTATAAAAAATGTCAAGTTTAAAATTATAAATAATATTATTTACACAATTAATTTATTTATCTTAAATTAGTTACATAACTTTTATTTTAACACTTTTAAATTTTAATAAAGTTATGATCAATAACTAACTAATAACACTTATTTTAATTATTTAAATTAAATAATACTATTAATCCACCCAAATACATAACAACACAAATACAACTCACGATAAACAACTATCACATACTACCAAAATAACCAAAATCAAGGACACACAATACCACTAGACTCATAATGGGTTGACAGAATTGGGATGGGGAGACTTCCTTGTCATCTTCGTTTCAACATCATACCCATTGGGACAATTTAATGCTCACCCTATCCTGACAAAGCAGGTGGAATCGAGGCTTAGTTCCTGCAATCCTGCATACAAACAATGTTGTGCATAATATGTCTATTTAAATACAAGCCCATCGTGAGAAGAAATCGTAGTGTAGTAGGGCACTCATGAATGAGTGATGCTACGCCATCCCCTCACCATAACCACATTAGCAACTACAACATCGAATATAAAACAACATTACTAAGATATATACAAATCACCTCATATCATCATGAAACAATTACTAATTCATTGCATCACCACCTAATACTACATCTATATAAAAGCATCACCAATTAAATGCAATCATAATGTAATATCATACTCACAAAAATACCATTAAAAGCTCTTGTCGCATCTTCGTCTTCTAATTCCTTAGCCAGACTACCTGTACATCCCAGGTGAGAATGGAGGGGTACTACACTAGATGATTTAGTCCTAGTCTAGATTTTTCATTAATTGATACATCATTAGAAACCTCATTTCTATGCTTCCTAAACCTCTTAGTATAATATACTATAATTTTGGAAAATTTTGGGAACATTGTTTTTATGCCTCTAGGTTAGAAACATCATTTAATGGTAGTCATTTTTGAAATCATTTCAATTACAATCATTTTTGCATCTTAAATCCTTGAAAATGTCTAAAATTTTGCATTTACATCTTATGTCTACATTATACAGTACATAGACCATCAACATCCATAAAAAATATTAGAAAGAACTCAAAAAAATCCCTACTAGGACTAATTTTCCACCTTGGGCGACTTAGTCCCTATTCACCCCTTAAAAAACCCTTTTACAGAGCTGAAAACCCTATTTTAAAGCCTATGTTTGCTGCCATCAACTACCTATATCAGTTGGCTAAGTTTATGTAACATGCATTTCATTTTATCTCGCTTACATTAGCTCATTTCATGCATGGTTTAAATTTCAAGTTTGCATTTCCATATTGTTACATCGTAGGGTATGTGCAGGATCATGATGGGCCAAAAAGTGTCAATATGATGGGTATTTGTAGGGTATGTGTCTGATGACTTTTTTCTTACCCAAAATTTATGAAATGAAAAGGGCTTTTAAAGGAGATTCTCAACTTTTCAACAATATAAATTATTCTTTACTTTGAATTTAATAAATAATTATTATTCATTTTCTACTTGATATACGAGTAAAGTACTGATTGATAGGCTGATTGAAAAATATCTATAGCTTTCAAACAGTATCATATTTTTTGAATCCAAAACATGCTTTTCATACTATAGGATTAAAAAAAAGAAAAATTGAATTTCATGAAGTTTTTACCAAGTTAAGGTCGTTAGACATACGAGTTTTTATATTTTAAAGTTATAATAAAAATTCATACACTATTTACTTGGAAAAAATTACAAAAAATATGCATCACATCAGGACATGAGTCCTTTACTTATGTCTAAAATCTTATAAAAATATTATCATTTTATTGTTGTTAGGGTGGTCGGATAGACACCTACTTTATTTTTTCCAAATTTAAGTACCTTGCATTGAAATTTCAATTTTTCACCAAATAGTTTTTTTTTAACAAAAATAAACCAAGTAGTTTAGAAACTATATTCAATTTTCTACAAATTCTATTCTTACATATTTTAGAAATAATATAGATAACTTATTCAAATTTTTATGTCAAGTTGCCTAACTCTGATTTTTTTGAATTTTTTGCCACTAAAGGGCCTACTTTTTCCATGATGATCCTGCACATACCCCGTACAATTAGTCAATTGTCATCCTTAAAATATGAAAAAATTACATTCTTTTTTGCATATTTTCTTTCGAATAGTTACATTTCATGTTTGTAGAATAATAATTACTTCATGTTTTCATTACAAAAAGTTATAGTTATCAGATCTTTCATGTTCTATTTTTGCATCTTATTGCATGTTGTAAATTTTTTTTGTTTAAGTTCATATGAATATGTGGTCCTTTCTGCTCTCTTTTTGTTCATCATAGATCCCTCTCCTAGTTTCCATTATGTGGATAAGGCTAGTCTAGTGAAAGGAACATTGGGTAATCATAACAATCGCATTTTTTCTTCTCCTATTATCTCTCCTACTTGTGAAGAAGATATTATAGTGTTAGATGAACCAATTGATGAGAGTTTTAAAAATCTAAATTGTTTCTCTGCTCTTACCTCTCCTATTAGAAAAAAGCATTACTAAAGAAGAGGACATAATGATGAGTAATCATGACGATCACATATCACAAAAAGACATCATTGAAACCTACCTATTTTCATCTCCTAGCATATTCTCCTCCTATGATAGTGATAAAGATATGTTGGTGTTAGATAAGAAAACTTTCAAGGTCTATGATTAACCCTCTTTATGATCCTTCCCCTACCTCTCCTATTTTCAAAGGAATTTCATAACCAAAGAATGAACTTATCATTGATCATGACAATCATACTTTTTCTTCTCCCAATACCTCTCTTATTAGTGATGAAGGTATTCAGGGTCTTGATTGTCCATATCCTCATTCCCCTTTGGAAGATGTTGCACAACAAGAACATGACATCATAGAAACATTCCTAAATAGTCTCCCTAACCATAACAACCAACATTTCCCTTCTTCTAATATCCCTCATTGATGCAAATAGGATAGGTTGGTGTTAGAAGATATACCTATTAAGAATCATGATAATCTTGACCCTTCATTCCCTAATGTTGTAACCATTTGGGAAAATCTATTTGAAAATCATAGTGGTCCTTCTCTTGATGCCTACCCCACTTGTTATGAAGCTACTTTACAAACTTCAACCTTGGATGACCATCTTACAAGCTCTCCTATTAGGGTAGATAATAAGGAACAAGAGAATGTAACCTTACAAAAAGATGATAATCACTTCAGTCTCTTCTCCCCATTTTCCCATTCTTGATCAAAACAAAAATTAAACCATTGGTCATTCCCCTACATACGATGAAGTCATTTTAAAATAACCAATTCATGAATGTCAAGAAAATTTAATTAGTATTTCTCCTAACAATTCCCATCCTAGGGAGAATATCATGGTTCTAGCAAATGAAAACCATAGTAATGTGTCTTCCTCATATAAACAGGTGCTTCTAGATTTTCCCTTATTAGAGATACATCAAACCAAAACCACTGAGGTTATGAACACACGAGTTTCTATTAGATCCCCCTCAATCAATGGACCTCATATATACCCCGTGGGACATCCTAAGAACCCTCTAATTCTCTACCCACCTTCAAACAAACAACAAACTCCATGACAACCTGAACTCATCCTTTACCCGCCATCACATAAACCTCCACCCAAACCTAAATTCACCCTTTACCCACCTTAGAATAATGTGTTGTAGCAACTATGTCATAATACCATTGCTCATACATATAACACTAGAAACAATCTATCCCCACAAAAACCAACCCCAGCTTCCCTACCTTTCCCTAATTTTCCTCCTACTCCTTGATTAAGGGAGTATGATCTCGTTGAACAACTTAAGAGCACTCCCGCCAAGATATCCCTTTGGGACCTTCTTCAAAATTCACCTACCTATATCACTATGCTTCAAACAACCTTACAACAAGTTCCTATCCCTTCTAATGTGCAATGAAATGATATAGAAACTTTGTGTTCAAGGATTAAATGCTAACATTGTTTTCCACCAACATGAACTCCCACCGTTTGAAGTGCAAAAAAAATGATTCTTTCCTATTCATTTCTTAATACAAAACAATAGGGATAAAGTGAACCCTTGTTGGAATTGGCTCAGGAGTTAATGTGTGTAGTGTGAGCCTTCTAGATAGGCTTGAAATTGATCAATCAAACATTCAACCCGATTCTTTATCTATTAAGGGATTTAGCAATGTGGAAACGAAACCACTTGGGGTGATCATTATACCTCTTACAGTTGGAGTGGCCACATTGGATACACCAATCCATGTTATGCCTCATAAACATTCATGTAATCTTATTTTATGCAGACCTTGGATTCATCCAATGAATGGTGTGCCTTCCACTCTTCATCAAAAAATTAAATACATATACAACAACAAAGTGCACATCCTTGAAGTTGAACTTGATCCCAATATTTATTTTAACATTGAGAAAAACAATGAGCATAATTTAAACATATCAATATCCACTACACACATGGAACCCATACAACTAACAAATAGAGAAGAACATTAAAAGATATTAGTTGTTGATTGGGGTTCCTTAGACTTCGCACCAACACTCATGGATGAGTACCAGACCATTAAAAAACATTCAACTTGTAGACATGTCAAATTTACATCATGCATAATAATATTCCATTCATCAAATAAATCAGGACTTTATTTAATTAAATCTCGAAGTCATATTCCATCAATTTCTAATTCAAATAAATCAAATATCAAAATCCTAAAAGTCAAAATCATCTAAGCACCATTAAACTCATCCTAATCATCATTAATCTAATCTAACCATGATTAAATGCTAATCCCATCCCACTTGCATTCTCTAGATTTAGCCACTTACACATATAAATCAATTTATTGATTTATTAAATCCAAGGTTTTCCATCAACATGGCATTTATGGGGAATATTCCCTCAATTTTGAATTCAAAGGTAAGTTGATTTGTCCCTCCAACATTGCATTTATTGCTAGTTTTCTTGTCCCCCTCTCAAAATTTATTACAAAATTTGAATTCAAATTCTCCCTCTCATGGGCACTCTTCCCAAATCTTGCACAACCATTGGCCTATCACCACTTGACAAGTGGCCTATTCTCATTGGTCCAATCTTAGTCCCACATTGGTCTCTCTTTAACACTTAGCATTTTGAAAATCCTTAAATAGAAGCTTCAACACTGAGCAAATCCTCCACAATCTCTTGCAAGGTCACTCTCTTCATTTGAGAATTGATCTTGTCCATTTCACTTCACAACTCCATCATCTACACAACTTGATGCAAGGTCATTCTCTTTGAGAACTGATCTTGTCCATTTATCATCTCCATATCCATAGCAATTTCATCACTAGCTTATCAATCAAGGATTGGGAAAGGGTCACTAGCACATGTGACACCAATCCACTATGAGATGAAGTTGATTCATGTTGTTTGTATGCTTATTTGGTTTTTCTTGTTGTTTTAATATCTTCCTTAGCATATCTAACATGTTTCATTATCTCATAGGGATGTTGAGGATTATTTTGGTTTTAAAATGCTAACCATATGCAGATTTTCACATCTACATTATGGCACTAGAAGGAGGGCCTTTGAATACATAATTTTCTAACGTATTCTCAAGCCATGAGCATAGATTTATCAGAATAATGGCAATAGGGATTCCCTTTCAATTTCTTATTGTGATTCTGATTGTGTCTTGTTTTCTTTTACAATATTATGAAACTAACATCATATCTGATTAATCACTAGATCTATTGCTTGTTCGGTATATCTAGTAGCTTTGAAGCAAGCTACTAATAACTGTTGGTGTATCTCTAACATTGTGTTTTTGAATTTTCTACGATGCATGTGTGGGAACATGGGCAAGCTTGGAATATTATCTAATTGTTTTGTGGCAACAGCTCCAAAATGACCAAAACTACGAGCAATCTGGTCACACATTCTTTTAGTTGAACTGAATCGCTATAATTGTAGAACCTGGTTCTAGTCCTCAGAGAATCTCTTTCAATCTACTTCTTCTTTTTTTATTTATTTCCATTGGTTCTATTACTTCTGTGCACCTGGATCAGCATAAAACAATCTGTGCCTCCCTTGCCTTTGTTACCTGCACCTCCTTCGCTTTAATTGGGTAACGCTTTTTGTGACCTCTAGTTCCTCCTATTTGAATTAGTTGGTTACACTACTTCATGTGCCTTCGATAGCTCCATTGGGTAAGCTGCTTAGGTGCATCTATAAAGGGCAAGGTGTTACGTGATTCCCAATCTCAACCACTCCCATGCGTACATTCCATCCAAGTGCCAAGTCAAAGTTGCATTAGTCTCTTGAAATGTACAAAGGGAGATCGATGTTTTCCTTTAATTAACTGGGTGGTAGTAAGAAACATATTTATAGCTAACAATTTGAATGCATCTGATAATAGTTGGCTGTTGGTTTGATAGGAAGATTAACAGCTGAAGAATGGTCATCTAATGAGAATTTCATATTGCGTGTGTATGGGGGTGGGATAAAGAATGCATTTAAGCTTTCAAAATGCATTCATGGCATAGCTTTTGAGCCTGTCGGTTACATTTATTACTCAACTTTAAAACTGGCAGTTGCATTAGCTTTTGAATCTGGATATAAAAGTCATTTGCTTGGTAGTGGAAAGTCATAATTACTATTTTTATTATCAGCTTGAGAACTAGAAATTGACGCCTTGATATTCATTGAGTTTTTTTCTAACAAATGGTAAATGCTTATCTACCTTTGACTTTTGTTTATAGTCAAACTCAGCATCACAGTTTATAGGGTAGCTGCTCTCACTTTGAATTCATTGCAGTGACCCCCTCATATGCCAAAGCTATTTCTACCTTTGAGCTCACCTCACACCCTACGCAGCCCATCCACATCCTACGCCTTTGAGTGTAGCTCACATCCTATGCAGCTCACATCCTACGTAGTCCATCCACATCCTACGCCTCCCCTGTAAAAATGCTGGCACCAATGCAAGCAAATTGTGATCCATTGAAAACTAGATTGAATGCCTTGTCTATTCTATCACATGAGGAAATCAATAAAAACCAATTCAAACGCCTTGTCTGTGCTTTTACATAAAGCATCTGTCAAAAATTCACGCGCCTTGTCCTTGCTTTCACACCTCTCCAGAAACAGTTCGCACGCATTGTCTATGCTTCTGCTTATTGCATACACGTTTACTAGGCAGAAAGTCCATAGTCAAAGGTTGAGAGATTTGGTCTTACACCTGCGATTTGCATTTATTGTGGGGGTAAGGATATGATTGGCCTATTAATCCATGACCCTTATCTCCATCCATGGGTACAATCAGATGTTGCTGGTATAAACTTTTAATTGGCATTTTTTTTAATTAAATCAAACTGTTCGATGGTCAGGGCATCATTGTCAAAAGTCATGGGCATTTAAGTCACACTAGAGAGATAGTGTTGAATAGATGTTACTGTTCCAAAATTAAATCTGCCTTTGGTCGCCACCCATTTTTTTTCTTTTACTTTTCAGAGATTGTGTGCTTATTGATTAAACATTTTTTTTCAAGCAAGAGGTTGGTATTTAAGTATTTTAACAATCTCAGAACTTTTTAAGAAACAATGAATAAATGATATTAAGTGGTGTTGGAAGTGGAATTTTTAGGCAAGAATAGAATATCTACGCTTTCCTTTATATATTCATTTTTTTCTATCTTTTATATAATTTAATTTGGATGCGAATTTGGGGAATATGTTGCATTTCAAAATTGTTCTGACATTTATCTCTTGTTGACTGCTGAAAGGAAATAGAAAAGAAAAATGGAAAGAACTAATAAATGAGCAATTGTTTGAAGGAAAGATATTACCAAATAGATTGAAGTAGTAAAACCAAGCACCACCAAAGCAAGAGAGACACAAGAATTTGATAAGGGGAAAAAACAAGAAAAAACCCCAATATTATGAATGGAGGCAAAATGCCTAAAGAATAATACAAAGAGAGAGAGAGAGAAAGAGTTGCAGCCTTAGGCTTGCTTGCTTGAGTCTTGAAGAATGAGAGGAGAGGCACCTCAATAAGTAGAGGTGAAAAGAAGGAGTTAGAATGTAACTCCCAACTCAATGAATGCCACCATTCATCTATGTGTGTGCAAAGTGTCACCTCTTAAGGAGGTGGTTACAAATATTCCTTAATAAAGGAATTAAAAAATAAGTTTCTCACACATGTGTGAGATGACAAAAAGACAAAAGACTTGTAGGGATTCCTTTGGAATATTCCTACAAGTTAATAAAAAATTAAAATTAAAGAATAACCTTTACCAAGTAAAGATTAATATTCTAACATCCCCCCTTAAGCTTTACTTGGGGAGGTTACATCAAACCCTTCAATGGGTTGAAATCCAAGATTTTTACAATGGAAGAGAAATTTATCTTTACAAAGAGCTTTGGTGAGAATATCTGCAACTTGATCTTCACTTTTACAATACAAAAGAGAAATTTGCTTGTCTTCAATTTTCTCTCTAATGAAGTGATGTTGAAGAGAAATATGCTTGGTCCTTGCATGCAAAATTGGATTCTTTTCCAAAGCAATAACACTTTGATTATCATAATATAAAGGAGTAGGATCCTTTTGAGGTAAAATGAAGTCTTCAATTAACCATAGTGCTTCTTTAGATGCATTTGTACAACCTTTATATTCAGCTTATATAGAACAAAGAGAAGTAGATTGTTGTTTCTTACTATTCCATGAGATTGCACCTGATTCAACAAAGAAACAATAACCACAAGTGGATCTCCCATTATTGGGATCACCTTCTAAATCTGAATCAGTATAACCTTTTAAAGAAAAATCATAATTTGTATAATAAAAGAGACCAAGATTAAGAGTTCCTTTAACATATCTTTAAAAAAAAAAAATTTAAAAAAAAAATAAAAATTGCAACTTTAAAATGAGTTTGTTGTGGTTTAGACAGTAATCTAGAAACTAAACCAACACTATAATAAATATCAAGCCTAGTAAGAGTTAGATAATTCAAACTTCCTACTAATTGCCTATATAAAGTAGGATGATCAACAAAAGGAGTTTCTATATCAACCATTAATTTAGTTCCTAATTCACAAGGAGTAGAAATACAATTTGCATCAATCATTTTAAATCTCTCTAAGAGATCTTGAGCATATTTATGTTAATTAAAGTATCATATTCTTCTTGCATAGCTAATATAAGAGTAATCCAATGTAGATAAAATAATCTTAAGCCTTGAATAAGAGTGCCCAAAAAAAATTAAAAAAAAAAATTGTAGCACAAATCATAGCTTATAGCCCAAATCATAAAATGTCAATATAGAAACATAGCAATAATAGTTCTAGGTTTCCTCTCACTACATCATTTGTTGTATTGTAAAGAGAAATTGTATCAAGATTATTAATAAAGGACTTTGAAAATTAGTCCTAAAGATGGTTTTAAAAAACCATAGTGCCTTAGTAAAAAAAATCAATATCAAAAGTCCTAATAATGGTATAAAAACCATATTGCCTTCAATAAAATAATGAAACATAAAAGTTTCAAGAACTTGATCCCCATCAATTAAGAAAATAGATCTAAGTTCATCATAAATAAGTAAGTGCATACCATCAAAGTGGATGGAAATATTTTCCATGGGTCCCCAAAAAAACTCCAATGAGACTTGATAAAATATATGATTCATTATAGATAGGGCTCCCTATGCAACATTACTGCAAATGCGACTAGCACATAAAATATATATGTAAAGGCTCCATTGAGACTTGATAAAGTGATTAATTTGCAAAACATATATAGATGGAATAAATCCATCAAGAAGGAAAATACTCCAATGAGCTTTTAATTTTCAAAAATATATAGATGAAATAAATCCATCAAAATGACAAATTTACCAATAAGGCACAATATCAAATTAATGAGACAATAAAATATCAAATTCCCTTTATCAAAACAACATAATTGTAGTTGAGAAGGAAACACTAGGTTTGTTTTAAATATTGTAATAGATCAAGACTTAGGTAGAGAGAATGATAATTTCTCAAGCCACAAATCAAGCCACCTTAAGTTATAAAAAAAAAATATTAAAAAAAATTGTGATGGAATAATGGGAAATGCATACTATGAAGGAATAATTATAAGTATAAATAAGTCATTAAGACGATACTCATGCATTCATGACTACATGAATATCCCCTTTTCATATTCCAAATTGAGTAAAACAAGTACACTATTATTGGGTTGATCAAGTCCAATAATAAAGTACATGTGTAGTTATTTTAAAAGGAATTTTTTTAAGAAATGCCTATTTAAAAGACAATTTTTAAAAATGTCTAAAAAAAATAGTCTATTGAGAAATTAAAAAAAAAATCTAAAAATGCCTTATGCAAATTTATTTATCTTTTTTTAAAAAAGGTCTAATTACTTAGACAAAATAAAAGAAAAAGAAAGAGATAAAAGCTCCACCAAAATATTGAATAGATATACATAAGCATAATTCTTTTAAAATAGAAAAAAGATAAGTGCATTTTATACAAGCATGTTAATTTCCATTGCCACAGTAAGTAAAAATGGCAAGACATGAACTTTCTATTTTTTTTTTTTCATCTTTGGATGTAGATGGATCAGTTTCAATTGTAGCAACATCCAAAATATGTTTAAAATGAAAGAGATATGAGTTTTCCAAGAATGATAGTTAAAAAAATTCAACTTAATTTCAGAAATTAAAGTAGACATGATTGTAATAAAAAATTCACAACTTTATGAGACAAATAACTATTGTAAATATTTGCTTTTAAAAAAAATCTCTCTTGATCAAATTAAATCTTAAAAAAAATCCTCTTTTAAAAAAGAATTACCTAAATTTAGAACAAAATAAGCCTCTTTAGATAATTTAAAAAAAATCTCCTTTTCATATAATTCTTAAAACTTAAAAAATCCTTATTAACAATTAATTAAAAAACTTCAAAAAATTAAATTGATTTTTAATAAAATAAAAAATCTTAAAAATTTAATACCTTTACTTTAAATGGAGTATTTAAAAAAAAACTCATAAAATAAATTATTTAAAAAAGCTTTTTATAAATATAAGGATTCTTTTTCTAAAGAATAAAAATATACTTTCTTAAAACAACGATAACAGAGAATTTAAAAAAAGAAACTTTATACTAAAAGAAGTTTTTTTATTTTTTATTTCATGCTTTAAAGGGAAAAAAGAAAGAAATCAACCTTTTAAAAAGTGAGTGCACAAAAAAGAGCGGTTTGAGGGAAGTTAAGGAAATTTAAAATGGATGTAAAATAAAATAAAATGGAATGAAATTTTTTAAGTTTGAAATTTAACTGTAAAAGAACTTTTGTTTCTTTTTAAGAAAACAGAAAGAGAGAAAAGGGCAGGTAGAATAAATTGAAGTAGCAAATTTTATTAAAAGAATTTAATAATATTTATTTTTAAGCAACATATACAATGTTTTGCACAGGGATTGCAGCAGGAGCCGAGCTGAGGCCACAACAAGAGGAACAACAAAGGCTAAGCTGCAACAGGAGGAGCTACGACTTGCAAAAAACTAAAGCCCTAATTTTTTATTTAAATATTGTTTGTATTTATTATTAAAAAAATAGAGGTTATAACAGTGATAGAGCAGGAGCAGAAGCCAAAGAAATAAGGTTTTCTTTATTATTATTTTTTTTTGCAGAGAAGGGAAAGAAGAGCACAACTGCATGCAAAGGTGAAAGAAGGGTTTGCAATGGTGGAAACTTACAAACAGTAAGCAAAGGAGATGGCCACAAAGAGGGTTGAAGCCCTATTTTATTATTTTTTTGTATTTATCAGTATTAAAAAAAGAGATTATAACATTGAATGATTTTTTTAAAAAAATAAATTGTTCTTTTTAAATTTAATCTGTTATACAGATTTAAAAGAAAAAATAATGAATTTTGTAGAGATTTAGTATACAGATATGAATAAATTGTAGAGATTTTTAAAAAAATGATTTTTACAGAAATTTGAACATGCAACTATGGAGAAATTTTCTACAGATTTGCAAAAAAGCAGATTAGCCTTTTTCTAAAAAGAATATTTGAACTAGGTTAGATCCCTAAAAAAAATTGTTTTTTTTTTTCACAAAATGTAAAATATAGAGATTTTTTTACAGATTTAGCCTAATATTGTAAAAAAAATTACAGATCTAAAAAAAAATGAAATATAACCCTTTATTTGAGGGTTTCTATTTTTTTTTTCAAAAATCTAAATATGCATGCAAATTATAAAGATTTGCTTTCAGATTTAAATTGATATTTAGCAAAAAAACTTAGAAAACTTTATACAAAATATTTGAAATCTGTAACAACTATAAAAAACTTACACAGATTTGAAATTTAAAATAAATAAATAAATAACTTCGAAATAAAATCCTGCACAAGAAAAATAGGTTAGAAGACAAAAACAACCAAGATTAGACACCTACTCTTCTCCTCTTTGAGAGTGTCTCCAATGGTGTGCTGAAAAATTTGGTAAACCTTCAACAATATAGCTCACAAGATATTAGTAATACCAAGCTCTGATACCATGAAAGGAAATAGAAAAGAAAAATGGAAAGAACTAATAAATGAGCAATTGTTTGAAGGAAAGATATTACCAAATAGATTGAAGTAGTAAAACCAAGCACCACCAAAGCAAGAGAGACACAAGAATTTGATAAGGGGAAAAAACAAGAAAAAACCCCAATATTATGAATGGAGGCAAAATGCCTAAAGAATAATACAAAGAGAGAGAGAAAGAGTTGCAGCCTTAGGCTTGCTTGCTTGAGTCTTGAAGAATGAGAGGAGAGGCACCTCAATAAGTAGAGGTGAAAAGAAGGAGTTAGAATGTAACTCCCAACTCAATGAATGCCACCATTCATCTATGTGTGTGCAAAGTGTCACCTCTTAAGGAGGTGGTTACAAATATTCCTTAATAAAGGAATTAAAAAATAAGTTTCTCACACATGTGTGAGATGACAAAAAGACAAAAGACTTGTAGGGATTCCTTTGGAATATTCCTACAAGTTAATAAAAAATTAAAATTAAAGAATAACCTTTACCAAGTAAAGATTAATATTCTAACAACTGCAGCCTGTGAAATGATTTCAAAGAAAAAATCTTAAATCTCCCAAAGAATATTGCCGTGGATTTAATGGCTTAACATGTTAGAGACTTTTCATAACAAGGGTTGACATTGAAAATGGTTGCTCTCACGTAGGAATCAAATAACATCAGACTTGAATCAAAAAGTGGGGACTCGAACTTGGAGAAAAGCATTTTTTAATGCTTATTGTGAAAACTATTAGGCATTCATTTCCTGAACTCATTTTCTATTTTTGGAAACTTGCTTTCAATTTGGATTTAAAATCAATCATTGTCTTGATCTTTTCAAAGTTGGGCTAAAATTGAACCTTAGACACCTACTAGCTTTTTGATTTGGGCTAAAATTGAACAAGCAAACTTCACACTTCATCTTGGTGCTTAAAATGAACTCACAATTGCTTTTGAAGGATAAAATGAATGTGTGTTTGCTTTGTTTTGTGGTTACTTACTTAAACTAAAGTCATTGAAAAGGACGTATGCGCTTCTCTTGCGCTTCCAAGTGATCTTGAGAATCAAAAGGCCTTTTTGGTGATTTTGGCGTAAGATAAAGTGATCACCTCCACACTTTGATTTGGGCTTAAAATTGAACAATATCATGTGTGAGTGTGAGTAAGGGCATTTTCACGTATATTCTCTTTCTTTGTGCCATCAAAGATTGATCAAGTTACAGATTTTGTCTTTGCTTTCTTTTGTTTATCCTAGAGGGCCTGCCTTGGGGAAAAAGTACTCACCCAAGGGAACGACTCAACCGGTAACACTCTAAAGCCAAGAGTATTTCCAGCTGGGATATAAATGTGGGTATTGGTTAAATGCCATTATCACGTGGTTAGCTCTGACAGGATGGATCTGAAAGGGGACTCTTACTGTATGGGTCAATCTCCACAAACGGAAAGTCCTTACTAGAACCCATGTACTAGAATTTTTCAAAATCCTTGATCTATTTGTTGGTGCAAGAATGGTCATTCTGAAGCCACCCCACACTTTTACAGTCTTTAGTAGAAATGGAAAACATGCCATGGGAGTTTCATGGGTGTTGATGCTTGGCTACCCCGTATAAGTGAGTGTCGTGGAGGGGAGCTAGTGGGGTCAAGTATCTAACCATTCGCTAAAGATAAGTGTAGCTGGACTTGTCCAAGTGGGGATTCAACAAATATTGTCTTTCACATCCATAGGGCTTGTACTTGTTCTTCATTTGAAAACATAGTGCGTTTATCAAAAAAATTGCAAAACCAACATTCAACATCATCATCAAAATTTCAAACCCCTTAGTTAGAGAAAATACCTTTGACAAAGCCCAATAACTATTGCTTACCCTTGGGATTATGTCCTTAGAGGTTTCTAAGTAATTGGGTTTACATCTTAATTTGCTCTTACAAAGGTCAACATTAGGCAACCCTTGTCCTAATTTCTTGGAACTTCCACATAACACTTTGTGGGATGAAAAGAAGTTGTGACATTGGAAATTTAGTTTGAAACCTAATCAAGAAGTGTGTTTGTGGTAAAAATAACTCATTAAGCAAAGATAACGAATTGGACCCCACACATGTGCTTGATATCTCTTAGTCATATTGGTCTTTTGATTGCTCTTAGAGAAAAGTGTGTTCTTCAATACCTTGGCCTAGTAAAAAAAGTCTCTCTAAGTCACTTAGGATCAAAATCAAACACTTCATCCATCTCAAACACTTATCAAAATCCATCCCACCAAACAACTTTAGAGCTTTTAAAACATCATTCTAGACTTGGGTACCAAATCAAAATCATTTGTTAGTTAGATGTATGCGAATGCATCCTTTCTCATACATTTAATTAAATTAACAATCCTTCGAATAAATTCATCCTAAGATCACATCCAACATCTTAGGGTTTACAAGTTCATTATCCAAATCAAACTAATCAAAATCAAATCCTAAGTCTAGCATTGATCCAAAGTCCCTAAACGTTCAATAGTCATATCATTTCCCCTATCCATCCTTCATCTCGTCATTGGTACTAAGAACCTTGGAGGTCACTTTCACAACAAGGTCAAAACACAAGGAGAACATGGAATCCAAACTTGATCCATACATCTTGAGTAATCCAAATCTGTTGAATCTTCAAGGCCTTGCAATGCCTATCAATTATCAAAGTCCATGCATGGGATCATTACCTTCGACAAAGGTCAATGGTACAACAAGTGTGAGTATGCCCAAGTTAAAGTTTGGAACACATTTCCCAATGATAGATCTATGTCCAAACCTACAAATCCACCAACCGAACAATCAAATCACGAGCCTTCAAACGAACAACGTCATCTCACCAAATCCCTACATGCCAAATGAGAATGTACCAAGTACAAGTTTTTGAAACATGAATCCGGCAAACTTTGGGATGGATACATTTGCAAATCATACGAATATTCCCAACATAAACAATGGTCAATTCCAACCTATCCTGAGTGTCATCACAAATCAGAATATTGTCCAAAATCAAACACAACTACACACTCCAAATCTTCTTAAACAAGAGCCAAATCAGCTATATCAAGGGAGTCAAGATCAAAATCAAGAACAAAATTGGCTAGATCAAATTGCTGCACTTTCCAAAATAGTTGAGGCATTGCACCAAGGGAAATCTCCACCACTATTACCAACATCATTCCTTGGTTTAGGGCTTCCCCCTTTACCAAGCACCAATCACTCCACCCAAATCAATCCACCTAACGTCAATCAAACCATCACGTCAAATCCTTCGAATATACCATCGACATCACACAAATGGATGGTATCTAATCAAACAACAACATTGATCCCAAATCGAAATACGGTCTCCCAAGGACCTATCACCTCGGTCATTCCAACCATCACTATCCCTTCAATCATTCCAACCACCACTATCATGCCCATCACATCTCAAACACTCACTATCGCTCTGAGTGTATCTCAATCACTTGTCACCGCATCCAACATGATTCCAAATAAACCACCACTACCGCCAAAACCAAGTGCAATAAGTCAATATCATAGCATCGTACTAAAAGCACATCAAGCCTACCAACAAGGGCTTCAACAATCTCAAGCTGCCCAAGCCTCTCAAGCTACCCAACCAACACGAGCACAAACACAAAAGATGACAACTATTGAAAACAAGGATCAAGATCAATCCATCACTGAGCACACGTTTACTTCATCCAATGATCAAATCAACATATGTGAAAAGTCACTTTTGAATCATGATCAAAATCCACCAACAAAACTCTGGGGTGATCCCACAATAATGGGTTACAATTTTTGGCCAAACTTGACATTAAAATCAGGACTTTTCACTAGACATTCACTTTCTTACACCTATAGAAGCTAAACCATTAAGGTTTTGAAGATGAATCAAACTAGCTATTTGTTAGATATTTTGTGTAGATTCTAATTATATTTTTTAAAAAAAATTAAAAAATAAATTGTGAATCATTTTATGTAATTTTTAATAACTTATTTTTTCTACTAATCAGCATTTTTAAAAAGTGATGTTCACTTGACATAACTTTTTATAGATATAGGATACAATTGTGATTTTAAAATGCAATTTTTCACACCAATATCTAGGGATGGATATTTTTCATAATTTTGTTACATATTTTAATTAATTTTCCAAGTCACGTAATTATAATTTGGACAGAGGTGTACTTATTAACTTTTTGTATTCATTTGAATTAACTTATTCTTTTTCTTGGAATAAGGACATCAATACCTAGGGCACATGTATTTTTAGAAAAAATTTCTCTATTTTTCTATTTTTTCGTATGTGTGAAATAAAGAACTTGATGTTCATTGAAAATCCTACATTCACAAGAAATAAGAAATAAATATAATAATTAAATTAAACATATTTAAAATTATACTTTTTAGGAAGCTTATAATAAGGGCTATAGGATTACAAAGCATAAATTTTAAATGAATTCATTTGATCACTCAAAAGGTAAATCTAAAGTGGTTTTTTATCAGTATTTTGATAGGTGTAGAGGAGACTCAATTATAGGTATGGTTTAAATCTAACAAGGTTTTATCCAAGGGGGTTTGATCTAAGGGGGTTTGATCAATCCCTCTTTAATTAAAATAATTTAAATGGAACCTTTAAAGTCATAAATCATTTTATTTTCTAAAACTATGTGATTTCAGGAAAAAATCAGGATGTCCCAAAAAGTGTAACCCATTATTGTGGCAACACCCCTCGACAATGAGCCAATTCAAGAAATATCAACATCACTTGACTCTATGGTCAATGACATTCACAATCTCTCCACCACAATTGTAGAAAACAATGATCAAAACCTCTCCATCAAGGAGCACATTGAGGATGTATCTACACAATCTGATGATCCACTCACCATACATCAAGAGCCACTTTTTAGTGATCTATTTCAAGGAGTGTTAGGATTATTTGATCCTATTGACATAATGCACAATCCGTACACCTATGATCATGTTGAAAATGTTTCTACATTTCCTTATGAGTTAGAGGACATATCTCAAGACTTTATTCCAAAGCAAGATCAAAATCTTCCACTAAGGTCTAGCAATGGTCCTTTCCAAGACATATTGACCCCTTTTGACCTCATGGTTATAGATTCTAAAAGAACCCTGAACTCGACACTTGAAGATATTGAACCACTTACCATGTCTAATGACGACATACAAGAACCCTTTGTAAGCAATCCATCCTTTGAAACTGGCCCATGTCAAGAACTTGATCCAACGCATGTTGAAAGCAACTCCGAAATCATCCAAGATCAAGAATTCGTATCTTCAAGATACTACAATCATCTAATGGAAACTCTCCTATCTATGCAAGATGATCATATCCATGTAGCACATACTCCTCCATCTACCCATGAGATGCTTTCTATGGATGGACACATAGATGATCTTCATCTAGAACAAGATTGGGTTACACAAAAAGAGAAAATTATTAACTCCTACAGTCAAACAAAGTTATCAACATCACGATCAGATATATCCCAAAATCAGGTTAAGGAAATCATGAATAAAGATATCAAACATTATCCGCTCAAGGAAACAAGTCAGATAGAATAGGATATTCCAAAGTTAGTAGAGCAGCAAATGGAAATAACATCACCTATGGTGGTCATTTATCAGAGAATTCATTCTAAACAAAAGCTCTCAGAAAAGGCAGAATCAAAGCATGAAGGTATTACTTCCACCATATTGGGGGAAACTTCGTCTCAAGAAAATGTCAACATAGGGAGCATGAAAAGCCCTTATGATGAAACTAGTGCCAATACTACAACCAGCCATGCCATGAATCTTCATCCACCTATCATCCCATCCATGAATTGGGACCAACATCGAAAGAAAGAGTTAAATCAAAGTACGAAGAACATTATCAAAGAAAAAGAAGCTAAGAAGCATGATGGACAAATCAAATATGCATGGATACCAAAACATACAAAGGAAGATCATCCCTATCAAACTCCATCAATCAAAGAAACTATGGGGCAAAATAAAAGAGGGAAAAGTATCCATCAAGGATGTCCAAAAAAGAAAAAGCAAGCTTTTCAAGCGACGTACAAAGTGTATCAAGCAGTTGGTTTGAATTCCACGCACACTTCCATATCCAGCCATCATTGCTCATCTTCCCAAGTTTGGAGAGTTAAAGATTCCAAGCTGTCAACGAATCCATCTCTTAACCCCAAACACACTCCATCCACGCCTCCATGCATGATATCCAATTCTTACATTAACTGTGTATTGGCAATGACCCTTCATCATAAGGATTTTGAAGGCAATCTATCGTGATGTACACATAGAGATAGAGTTAAGTCCGATATCGACAAAGCAGATCAAGAATCTCAACAGTTGTATTCAAGTGCACGTATCTTAGCAAAGCAACTTCTTCAGGCAGGATATCGATGGCACATTATGACAGGGGCATTTACATCAGCAACACCTCGTGATTCAACATGAGCTTAAAATCTTTCAAAAAAAACCAAAAAAAAAAACCAAAAAATCCAAAAAAATTAGAAAAAGGATTAAAAATAGTAAAGATAAAAATCATCCTCTAGTGAAAACCGCATGGGTGGCACTTTGGGCAAGACCATGACAAAAACCTAGCAAATAGGTGTCATGTGTAGAATCGAGCATCTACATGCGCCACTTCAGGTGAAAGCATCTCATTCCATCCATCTTATCCATAATAAATCCATTCATCCATGAACCATTTATCCAATCCATTCGCATATATTTGCATCCATTGTCCAAGTTATCTTGATCTTGATGAAATTTTGGGGAACACTTTACTCTTGCTTACGGTAAAAAATCTTGACATGTGTCATTTTCATTGATCCTATCATATGCAGCTTTATCCAAATGAGCATTCTTTATATAAACACCTTATCTTATCGCAAGATAATCCATATCCATCCATCCATACACTTATCCGAGCATCCACCTGTGACATTCCATATGTTGCTAGACATTGGGGGCAAATATGTACATCTTGCTTCAAGAATAAATATTGATCTATATCCTTCGACTTATGTGGTGATCCGAACATTGGAAAATGTGAAACCAAATTGGTTGAAGCATTTGTGATCCAAATCCGAGTCACTAGCCCATGGCATATTTTGACGAACAAACATCCCTTATCAAAGCTTCATCTTTCATCAAACATCAATCCAAACAAATCACTGCTAGTTGCATCTAATTTGCACTTCAAACATCACATCAAATCATTCAAACAACTTTTGTTCCAAATCAAGCTTCATCAATCATGATCAATCGAATCCAATAAAAAAAATCATCATTGTGTTGCTTAACACTATCCTTGCATTGTTGTGCATCCTCAACAATGTTATCATCATCAATCCCATCAACATCCCAATCCTTGTGTTGCATAAAACTATCATTGCATTGTTGTGTATCCTCAACAATGTTATCATCATCATCAATCTCTCGACCCGATCGATCAACGTTAGCTTGGTTTTCAGCAAAAATCCTAAACAGAGCACTGATATCATCGCAAATATCCATATCCAAATCGTCAAAATCATGCAAAAATCCAAAAACATCAGAAAATCCAAAAACATCCAAAACATTGAAAAAATCCAAAAACATTCAAAACATATCAAAATCCAAAAACAAGTCAAAAATAGAAAAATATCAAAAACATTGGTATCCAAACTATGTAGTCTCTAAGCTTAAACGTAGGCACGGCTAATCTTTGATCAGCCCCCAAGACATCAAAATCCAAAAACATTCAAAAAACAAAAAATCCAAAAACATCCATAAAATTCTCGTAAAACCCCAAAACATTTGAAAAATAAAAAATCAAAAACATTTGAAAAATCTTGAAAACATCAAAAACAACCTCAAAACATTCCAAAAACGTCAAAAACATCCAAATATTTGAAAAAATCCATCTGTCTCATCTCGCTTGCACCCGCAATAATCAATCCTCCATAATAAACTGATCATGTCACCTTCATCCTTTGGAAAAACAAACAAAAACAATCATAGCAGTCAGCAAAAGAAAAGCTTCAATCGTAAAATCAAAAATGAAACAACAAATCTTTAAAACAAAATCAAAGTCTTGATCATTTTCAAACATGTCAATCGACCTTATATCAACAGCCTATCAATCAACTTATCAAACCATCATCATCCTATACAATGCATGTCCTAGGATATATCGTTCCGACAATGGGCATCATTTTGGATATCACCTTGGATTCTTATCTTATCAAAACAAATCCCTTTGGCTGAAGGTATGAAGAACATTGGCTTGTTTGTATACTTGATCTTTTCTTTTGATTTATCTTATTGCGCTCATTCCGAGGACCTCTTGATGATATCCAAATGAAGGATTTAGAGAGATAGGAATGGGGCAACGATCATTATATTTTGTCTGTTGTGCTTGTTGGACGCTCTTGTAATATAACTTGGAAAATACTTGCTTTGTTAGATATGAATAGAGGATGTTTTGGACAGCTTGTTGACTATTACATTGATTGGTTATACCTTTCCATGTTTTGGTCTGAGGTGTTTAAAACTTCTAAAGTGCATCCTAGCAAGATTTTTGTATGTCAAGTGTGAACAAGAATACTCCTATCTATTTGTCGAGTCAAATTCCATCACACTAAGTACAACGCCATCCTAGTCCTTTATACCTTGATGCATCATGCTTAGGCGTGTTATCAAACATAAAGTAAGTGACCCTTTTAAAATCCCAATCCTTGATAAGCATATCATCCATTTCTCATCATCATCTCTCATAATGTTGGCTTGTTGATCCTCTTGTCATCATCTCATTTCCATGCTAACATCATCATCACCAATGCATCCATCATACATCCATCTTGCATCTAGAAAACTATTAGCATATCACATATCATTCATATCATACATCATAGGAAACATCGATCATTTCACATGCATTGCATAATCATCATCATAATATAGATCTATTAGTCTAAGCATCTGCATAAATCATCCATTGCATAATCATAGCATATCACATCATAAATCTCATCCATTTCACAACATATCATCATTTAAGTTGTTAAGGATAATATAGATTTGTTATTCTAAGCATCTTAAAATCATCTCATTTGCATCATCATCCATAACCATCCATTTTGAACCTCTTTATCGTGAGATCGACCCTCAAATCGAATCTTTTCGCTCGACTCTCGAGGGGGCAATGTACCAGTGTACTTCTTTCCTCTGGGGCATCTGAAAAATGATAATTTTTTTGATTTTGATCGCGGTAAGATTATTCTTTGAACCAACGCAACAAGTACATTCCTTCAAAGAGGGAAAAAATGTAGACATGTCAAATTTACATCATGCATAATCATATTCCATTCATCAAATAAATCAAGACTTTATTTAATTAAATCTCCAAGTCATATTCCATCAACTTCTAATTCAAATAAATCAAATATCAAAGTCCTAAAAGTCAAAATCATCTAAACACCATTAAACTCATCCTAATCATCATTAATCTAATCGAACCATGATTAAATGCCAATCTCATCCCACTTGCATTCTCTAGATTTAGCCACTTGCACATATAAATCAATTTATTGATTTATTAAATCCAAGATTTTCCATCAACATGGCATTTATGGGGAATATTCCCTCAATTTTGAATTCAAAGGTAAGTTGATTTGTTCCTCCAACATTGCATTTATTGCTGTTTTTCTTGTCCTCCTCTCAAAATTTATTGCAAAATTTGAATTCAAATTCTCCCTCTCATGGGCACTCTTCCCAAATCTTGCACAACCATTGGCCTATCACCACTTGACAAGTGGCCTACTCTCATTGGTCCAATCTTAGTCCCACATTGTTCTCTCTTCAACACTTAGCATTTTGAAAATCCTTAAATAGAAGCTTCAACATTGAGCAAATCCTCCACAATCTCTTGCAAGGTCACTCTCTTCATTTGAGAATTGATCTTGTCCATTTCACTTCACAACTCCATCATCTACACAACTTGATGCAAGGTCATTCTCTTTGAGAACTGATCTTGTCCATTTATCATCTCCATATCCATAGCAATTTCATCACTAGCTTATCAATCAAGGATTGGGAAAGGGTCACTAGCACATGTGACACCAATCCACTATGAGATGAAGTTGATTCATGTTGTTTGTATGCTTATTTGGTTTTTCTTGTTGTTTTAATATCTTAGCATATCTAACATGTTTCATTATCTCACAAGGATGTTGAGGATTATTTTGGTTTTAAAATGCTAACCATATGCATATTTTCACATCCACACAACTAAGGGACATTAAATAAATCATGTCAATGCAAAATTCTAATGATGCTTCGCAAGCATCCACCTCAACCACTTTAGACCAAAACCTGATGAATTATACAATGAGCATTGCTGAACACAACAAAAAAGAACCCCCTGATTCAAAAGCAATGAAAAATATTAATGGCAGAGGTTATGAACCTATGAAACAACTTGGATATAATGGAAAAGGATTTGGTGCTCATGAAAAAAGGTATCTGGAACCTTATAGTCCCTATCACACAAAAAATAGCTCATGGTCTTGGTTATTGTCCTTTGATAGAAATCATCAAGCATTCACTCAACATCAATACTCTCACACAACATTCTCCTAAATTAACCTTACCAGTCGTATATCATGAAATCATCGACACCAGTGGTCTTGTAAGTCATCCTTTACAAAACATGAAACAAATAATGCACTCTTCGCTTAATGTTAATGTCATCTCACAAAACACTAATGAGTTGAATTCATTATATTTTACGCCCTCCTATAAAGGAAATAAAAAAACCTTGCAGTATAAAGTGTATTGTATAAGTATGACAACTAAGACTAAGTAAGAGGTATCTTTATCATAAACTATAGAAACCCCTTCTCTCATTGATCAAGACGGTATCATGTCAAGAGTTCTCCAAGATCACTTAATCACTCTTCCTCCAAGAAATTGAAAGAAATTATATTACAAGATTTCATTTTTTTCATATCATAGAGTTCATGGTCATTCTACTAATGAATGTAAGGCTTTGAGTCATAAAATACAACATTTTCAGGAGTTTGGTATTCTTCCTTCTATGGGGCAACCTAATTCCTCTAATTGATACCAATTTTCACTCTAGCATGCATTTCAATAATTATTTTGGTGCACCCTTGTACTGCACTAAGTGGGGGCAAGGGGCTATGTAGCCTTGTCCTCGTATGTCACTTGTCCTTGCCACTTTTGACTACTCGTTAACCTTTCATGAACATATAAGAGCAAGCTTGGGATGTGGACAATATGTCTTAAGATGGCTTGCATGCGACATAACACCTTTTTTATTATAAGCATAGGGATTTTTGAGTAAGGTCCCATGTTCTCCTTCTACTTTAGAGAAATTTCTCATAGTACTGGTATTTGCAATCAGTTTAAAGTGGGGGCATACATCACCACTCACATTTCATTGTGCAATTTCTTTCTTCTTGCAATGCATTATGTTCTTGTTGGTGTCATTGGGCTTGATTCCCTCCAAGAGTTTGATACTCCTTTGGAACATCCTCTCTTGGAGATGTTAGGCACAATGTCCCCAAAGATGAGACCTTGCATGAACTAAGAAAAATCCCTTTGAATTCAACATTCCTTCCACTATTTTACTATTTATGATACTTGTCATATGGCCACCTTGCATAACACAACTTGCATGCCTATGGTCCCATCTTGTTTGTCTATGAGTGGCAAGCATATGAAGTTTTTATTACCTCATAGAACTCAAAAATCATTGTGGCACATTATTAAAGTTATTAGGAGGTATAAATTTGGTATGGTTGAGCATGAAGCCCATTTCAAGGCATGTGTCTTGCTCATATCCACCTATGTATTTGTGAGCACATATCAACCATATGTATCTCACCTTTTGGGTTTCTCCCCTCTTGGACAACCAAAAGTTTCGTGGCCCCAGAGTGAGTATACTTGGGTCTTCTCACCTGATGAAAAACCATGAGTTTTGTCGCCCCAGAGTCAGTATGCATTTTCTTTCTAAACAAACAAGCATAGAACTAACCAACAACGTGTTAGACAAATGATCAAAGCTTGATCCATATTTTTCACTCTTCTCTTCTTTCTAGTTCTTGCCATTACATGATTGAATTTTTTTTTTTTCTATTAAACATTCATTCTCATGTGTTTCCTTTCACCCTTATGTTCGTTTGACTTAGGATCTTGGATATGGGTATGTGTAGGATAATGATGGGCCAAAAAGTGGCAATATGATGGGTGTGTGGCTAACAAATTTTTTTACCGAAAATTGATGAAATGAAAAGGGTTTTTTAAGAAGATTCTTAGCTTTCCACCAATATAAATTATTCTTTACTTTGAATTTAATAAGTAATTATTATTCATTTTCTATTTAAATTATGACTAAAGTCCTCATTAATAGGTTGATTGAAAAATATCTATAGCTTTCAAATGGTATCACATTTTTTGAATCCAAAACATGTTTCACATTCTATGCTTTGCATACTATAGGATTAAGAAAATAAAATTGAATTTCATGAAGTTTTGACCAAGTTAAGGTGGTCAGACATATGAGTTTTTTATATTTTTTAAAATTTCTAATAAAAAATTCATAATTAATTATTTACTTGGAACAAAAATATAAATTAATATGCATCACATCGAGACATGAGTCGTCTACTTATATCTAAAATCTTATTAAAAAATATTATCATTTTATTGCGGTTAGGGTGGTCAGACAGACACCTACTTCTTATTTTTTCCCAAAAATTTAAGTACTACTGCATTGAAATTTCAAATTTTCACCAAATAGATTTTTTTTTTAAACAAACCTAGTAGTTTAGAAACTACATTAAATTTACTACAAATTCTATTCTTACATACTTTTTGAAATAATATCGATAACTTATTCAAATTTTTACGTCAAGTTGCCTAACTCTGATTTTTCTGTATTTTTTGCCACTTAAGGGCCTATTTTTTCCATGATGATCATGCACATACCCATACTAGGGGCTTGACCACCTTCTTCATCTTTGCTATCCTAGACCATCTGCATTAGTGCGATTGGACCCTCTTCTTAAATGTTTACTTTAGTGTGAGTTTGAAGTAAGTTCATCCTCTCACTAAAGTGGGGGCAAACTGTGGACACGAAACAAGTATCCCTTTTTGCTTGCTTGATTTGGGATGAATTGATAAAAAATTGGACTTAATGTGGCCTTGATTTGGTTTTGTGAGGTGTTTCACACATCCACATTAGGTCCTTGTCCCTTGTAAATTGAATAAAATGCATTTATTGATGTCTTGCAAAGGTGTTATAAGGTGTTGTAACACATCTTCATAGTTTTCTAAGACCATAATATCATAATTCATCTAAATAACCTTACCAAGACCTATTTCAAAGTGTTGTAAAGTCTTGTAACAAACTTTCAAATTTTCTTAGGTTTGTCATCAATATTTACACCTTTCTTATGCTTTAAATGGACCCTTTATACACTTACATGCCTTACTTAAGTGTTTTGTTGAAGAAGAACCCGAAAAACATTATTTAAATTATCACAATTCTTGAAATCCACTTTAAAAGACCCAAGTGGACTAAGTCGCCATTGGAGGAAACTTAGTACCATTTGGATCAAAAATAAAAATTAATTTAAATTTCTTTTGGGTTTTTATTCCTTAAGACCTAAGGTTGGCCTGCAATGAGGTATTTTTGGGAAATATTACATAGTTGTGAATAAAAATAGGGTATTCCCTCTCATTTGGACTAATTTATTCACTCATCTTCCTTTCATCATTCATCTTCATTATTCTTCTCAAGCAAGCTAGGGTTTCAACATTCCAAGATATCAAGATAGCTTCCTAAGACATTCAAGGGTAGATTCTTCAACTAGTGCTATAGAAAATCAAGAACAATCACCATGGCAAGGTACTAATTAAATTAAATTTCATGCCTCATTACTTTGTTTCTTCCTTTTTGTTTAATTACCTAAAAAGGGGTTTGACCAAGGAAAACCCCCATGCCCTAACATTCACCATTTCTTTCTCTTTCATTGCACGTGTTTGTAGATTTGGACACTTTGAGGGTTTGAAGATCATTGATGACTAGGTTGAAGATTTGTTGAACACCTCTCCTTGCTTGTAAAGAAAAAATATTAAAAAAAGTCACTTTCAGGCCCAAAAATCAGAGTTCCAAAAGTGGACACCTATAGGGAACCAAAGTACAAACCAAGGGTTTCCACTTTGACTTTCAATTTTTTTAGAAATAGAGAAGTTATTTAAGTCGCCAATAGTGGTGACTTAGTCCCACTGAACCTATTTTTTGAAAAAAAATTGCAGATTTGGATACCCATTTGGTTGAACGGGTTTCTGGGTAATTTTCCCGAAATTGGGACTAAGTCGCCTAGCTTGGCGTAAGTATCCCAATCAATATTTTTAGTCAATTTTTAAAGATTTCAGAATCTTTCCACATCAAGTTTTAGATTCCAGGTACACCTTTGCACTTTTTTTTAGTTATTTCATCATTTACTTGCATTTTTAGTTGTTTTTGCATATCATAGTGGGTTTTCCAGCACATTGCATTTAAACCATAGATTTTTGGCACCTTAAACCTTTCTAGCACTTCTAGGGCTTTTCTCTTAAAAGGAGAAAGTAGGGCCAAAAGTATAACTAGGTTCACTAAAATTATGTAATGTATTATGTAATTTAGGCTAAATGGAATGATCTAAGTGTACTTATATAAACTAATTGACTGATTATGAATGCAAAACCTAAGAATTATGTAATGTTGGAAAACATAATGTAATATACAAACAATGAAATATGAATGAACAAATGCAAAACAGAAAAGAAAAGGGCTAAAATAGAGTTCACCTAGGAAAATATTGTAGAATATGGAATCTTCTGAATGTTTCTTGAAGTCATGAGAAATCACCAATGGGACTCGTTTGCCACTGATGGTGAATTTGTCTTGCTTATGATGAAAACTATCACAAACAAGTTTCTAAGTGTCGTGATCTAGAATCTAAAAAAACTTAGATTTCCAACCTTAAGGTGGGACTCATTTGCCATTGATGGAAAATTAGTCCTCTCCCAAAATTTTAAGAAATCATAGGATAATTTTGTAGCACTAGATCTAAAGTTGTCTACTTGTCGAGTTGTTGAATTCAAATCTATAGAAAACAAACAAAATACCTTCTCCAAGCTTGAAATAGGATGTAGTTGACTTGAAACACTTTTTTTGACTTCCTTTCCACTTTTCAACACCTAAATGCTTGTCAAATCTACATACACAAGTCTGCAAACACACAAGCAAGAGGGAAAAAATGGTTAAGGGTTAGGTTATAGGGATTTTCCTTGGTCAAATCCCACTTTGGTAATCAAACCCTTAATGAAGTAATGAAATGAAGGAGAATGATAAACAAATAACATGCAAATGGTATCAACTTACACAACCCTTGTTGAAGAAAATCTGAAGATATGTCAATGGGTGCTCCAAAATGTCATATTAATGCTTGATTAAGTGATGCAAACTGCTTGAATGCTTGAGAATGGGTTAGTAAGTGAACTTGATGAATGGGGGTTAGAATGGATGTAAAACACTTATTTATACATTATTGTGCCTTAGTAACCCTTTGATACCTCATCATAGGCCAACATGAAGTAATTTTAAATTAAAACCTAAAAGAAAATTTGAAATATTTTGAATTTGGAGCCAAGAGGGACTCATTCTCCACCCATGGTGAATGGGTCCCACCTTGGACTTGAAAGTGGGTGTAAAGAATTATCTTACATTTAATGTTATTTGTGAGGTTTACATTCAAAAGTATACTTAATTAAGCCTTATAAGGGTATAAATGGGTCAAATAGAGCATAAGAAAGGTGTAAATAGTGAAATTATGCCTAGAAAAGAATGAAATCTTGTTACAAGACTTTACGAAACTTCAAAATAGGACTTGATAAGTGATGAAAAGGTGATTTTTAGGTGAATTGTAATGAATAGTGTCTATAAGAGTGTAGAAATGTTTTGCAACACTTCATAACACCTTCACAAGATGCCATTATTTTCATTTTAAGGACTTTATTGTGCATATTCAACCCATGTTACATTAATAAATCAAAGAAAAATAGACCATACATAGTGAAGAAAGGCGTAAAAGATGATGAAAATGACAAGGGCCATTTTTCTATGACACATTTAGCCCCCACTTTAGTGATAGGATGAACTTGCTTCAAACTCACAGTAAAGTAGGTGTGCATATGAAGAAGAGGGTTCAAATGCACTTATGTTAGTAAGATGGAATAACAATGATCAAGAGGGATGATCAAGCCCCCAAGATGAAGATCCTATGGTAAACTAAACATAAGAAGAAAGGAACACATGTGTTGAAATGAAATAATCAGATGAATCTTCAATCATATGTCCAACTAGTTGTGGATTAGATCTAGGCTATTTTTTTGGAAAAGAGAATGCATACTCACTCTGGGGTGATAGAACTCATGGTAGTTCATTGTGTGAGAAGGCCCAAAAGGTGAAATACATAAGCTAGTTTGTATGCACTAAAAAACAAAAAGGTGGCTATAGGGAAAGTCATGCTGCTAGATGGGCTTCCTACTCAATCTTATCAAAGTTATACCTCCTAATAACTTTAACAAGGCACGACAAAGGAAAATGTTGGTTCGTGATTCATGAGACAAGAAAAGCTTTGTATGCTTAGAGCTCATGAACAAAGAGGATGGTACTACAAGAACTCAAGTTGTGTTATGCAAGGTGGAAAAAAGTGCAAAGTGTAAAATGCAAAAAGATGTTCAAAGGAGTCTTGTTAAGTTCCTACAAGGTATGTCACTTAGGGAACATTGTGTCTAATGTCTCCAAAAGAGGACTGATCAAAGAATAAAATACTCACAACTTAGGGGATGTAGCACGTCACATTAGGCCACCAAGAGGAAAGTAATGTGTGAAGATAGATCACACTTATGAATGACATTACACCCAATGTCATCTACAAAGTGACAAACGCATCATATGAAATGGCAAGGTTGCACTACGAACCGAGAATGAAAATGAATTATGGTAATGTATGCTCCCTACTTTAAAGGACTTGCTACACACCATTCTATGAGCAATTACTTTATAGTAGCAAAGGAAAATGCAAAGACTAAAAACATGACATGAGATCCAACTCATAAAGACCTATTCCAAGTCGTATGTTTCTAAGTTAGGCTACATCATGTAAATAAAAATGAAAAGAAAATAAAAGGGAGTTTCCCCCCAGAAAGAACACCAAACACATAAAGGATATATGGATTTGGGGTTAGTATGTTCATTATTGCAGTGTTTTTATTCAAGAGCTCAGAACTGTCATCATTCCCCAAAGCACATAGAACTAGAAGAATGACACAAAGAGAGTGAAAACAAAAAAAAAAAAAAGTTTGTTTTGGGTCAACATGGAAGAGACATAATGGTCTCAACACTTTGCATCATCTCCAAAAGAAAAACACAAGAGAAAATGCAAAATGAAAAAGGACCTTTTGGTTCATCATGGAAGATACATAAGGTGTCTCAATGTTTTGTGTCATCCCCAAAAGGAAAGCACAAAACAAAAGTGAAAAGACAAAGTAAACAGGAAAAGGGACCGACTGGGTCAACATGGAAGAGACATAGGGCATCTCAATGACTTGCATCATCCACAAAAGGAAAACACAAAACAAAAGTGAAAAGACAAAGTAAAAAGGAAAAGGGACCGATTGGGTCAACATGGAAGAGACATAGGGCATCTCAATGATTTGTGTCATCCCTAGAAGGAAAACACAAAACAAAAGCGAAAAAAAGAAAAACATGATGTATAGAAGAATAGAGGTACAAATAGAAGAAGTGTACAATGAGAGGGGAAAAATAAAACACACAATACAGGGGAACATGATATGCACAAACAAGAAAAATGGAAAGAGGCTAGTAATACCAATGTAAGTCAATCATTAACTAAGTTATTGGTTTCTCAATCTTAGTAGTTAAGTGGAAATTGAATGACATAGTTAAGAGACAAAAAAAAATCATTACAAGGATAAGGCTAATAATTTCTTTCCCCCTTAATGTGTAAAGACAAGAATGAGCCAAGATGGCTGATGTCATAAGATCATGCAATAGCGAGAATAGGGAATTCTACAACTATGGCATGATAAAGAGATTGAGTAGTATTTATGGGATAATAGGAAAGCAATCAATATTAGTGAAATGATACTTATCCAGTATGTCTTTCAATGTCTGACATTCTTCAATTCAATGTCCAAGAACATGATGATATTTGAAAAATGGTATGTTAGAATCTTTAGGATGAATAACTAACCTATTCATAGGTGGTAAAAGTATAATACCTTTTCTTAAAAGCAGTTGAAGTCTCCTTTTAGATTCAGGTGGAGGATGTGTAGGGAACTCAAGTTTCTTCAATTTATAAGGTTGTTTTCACTTGATAGACTCTCCTATTTTGTGAATGGAAGGAGGAAGAGGACCCATGGGGATCCTAGTATCTTTGTCATTAGAATCAAGTAATATTTGTTCATGTGGAAGGAGAAAGTTTAACTCAAGGGGAGAATCAAAGATCATTGTACTATAATCTTGAAGTCTCCAATATTCAAAAGGAGGTCTATTAGGATGAGAAGGATCTTGATATCATAATCCTATGGTAGTTTCTTTTGTTGGTTTTTATTCAAGAATTTTGTGAATTTCATGTTCATGTTTTGTGTCACAACCTTGTTTACTTAGGATAGTAAATCCTTTTCCATATGTTTCTTCAAGGTTTATGGGAGTATTTGTGACTTTTTTATCATAAAAAGGCTTAAGATGTGTTGGTTGAGAGGAACTAGGTCCACTTGGTGGAGGAATTTTAGGTCCTTCATTGATTTCAAGATGTAAATATGTAAAATGATCAAGAGGTGCAACAGTAGGAAGATCTTGTGACTTCATGGAAGGATAAAAGGCTACATTAGCTTCTAGGTTATCAAGACATTCATTGTAGAACTTGGTCATGCTATCATCATTCTCTCCAATGATATCTACATAATGAGGAGGAAAATCATGAGGAGTTAAAGGAGCATGAAGCAGCTCAAGGTCATTAGGGTCACAACCAAAGGCACAATTGGACATATCTACCAAGGATTTTAATGAATTCAAAAATTTATTAAAAGAAAATACCATGATGCAAGTAAAATAAAATGTAAGAAAGAAGAGAAAATAGAAAATCTGGGAGGTATAACAAAAAGTAACTACAACAAACAATAATACAAAAAAATGCCAGAAAATTGCCTAACAATGCAGTCTAAAATGTGCAGGTGGACTGATTTGCCCAGGTTAGCAAATGAGTCCCAGTATGAGATGTTTTTATGTTTTTCAGAAAATTTAATGTGATTCTAATTATTTTTAGATGTCAATGAAGGATGTAGATGCATATTTTCATTTTTTTCAATGTTATACAAGGGAAAAATGAAATCTAAAGGATTCTTTCACTAATGAAAGTTAAGAAACCCTAGAATTAAAGAAAAACAATACCCTAAGTGAATGTTGATGAAAATGAAGTCTAGGATGTAAGATGTAATTGGAATTAGAAATGTAAAGTGCTCAATATGTAGGTTGACAAAAATGAATCATAGATTTTTGGCACCTTAAACTTTTCTAACACTTCTAGGGTTTTTCACCTAAAAGGAGAAAGCAGGGGAAAAAGTATAGCTAGGTTCACTGATTATGTATGCAAAAACTAAGAATTATCTAATGTTGGAAAACCAAATGTGATATGCAAACAATGAACTATGAATGAACAAATACAAAATAGAAAAGAAAAGGGCTAAAGCATAATGAACTTGGGAAAATATTGGAGAATCTAGAATCTTCTAAATGCTACTTGAAATCATGGAAAATCAGCAGTGGGAATCTTTTTCCACTGATGCCAAATCATTCTTGCTTTTGATGAAAACTATCACAAACAAGTTTTGGGCTCTAGAATCTAACAAAACATAGATTTCCATCCTTAAGGTGGGAATCATTTGCCACTCATGGTGAATTAGTCCTCTCCCAAAATTCTAAGAAATCAAAGGACAATTCTATAGCACCAAATTAGAGGTTGTTTGCTTGTTGGCTGTTGAAGTCAAATCTCTAGAAAACACATAGAATACCTTCTCCAAGCTTGAAATAGGATGTAGTTGACTTGAAAATTTTTTTTTGACTTCTTGTACACTTTTCAACACCTAAATGCTTGTCAAATATGCATACAAAAGTCTGCAAACACACATGCAAGAGGGGAAATGGTTAAGGGTTAGGTTATAGGAATTTTCCTTGGTAAAATCCTACTTTGGTAATCAAACCCTTAATGAAGTAATGAAATGAAGGAGAATGATAAACAAATAACATGCAAATTCTATCAAATTACCAAACCCTTGGTGAAGAAAAACTAAAGATGTGTCAATGGATGCTCCAAAATGCTTGATTAATGCTTGAGTAAGTGATACAAAGTGCTTGAATCCTTGAGTGAATGAGTGAATAAACGAACTTGATGAATGGGGGTTAGAATGGATGTAAAAACACTTATTTATACATTCTTGTTCCTTAGTAAGCCATTGATACCTCATCACAGGCTGACATCAAGTAATTTTGAATAAAAACTTGAAAGAAAAATTTAAATATTTTGAATTTGGAGCCAAGAGGGACTCATTCACCACCCATGGAAAATGGGTCTTGCCTTGGACTTGAAAGTGGGTGTTGGGAATTATCTTGCATTTAACGTTATTTTTTAGGTTTACATTCAAAAGTATACTTAATTAAGCTTTATAAGGGCATAAAGGGGTCAAATAAAGCATAAGAAGGGTGTAAATAGTGAAATTATTCCTATAAAAGCATGAAATCTTGTTACAAGACTTTACAACAATTCAAAATAGGACCCGATAAGTGATGAAAAGGGGATTTTTAGGTGAATTGTAATAAATAGAATCTATAAGTGTAGAAATTTTTTACAACACTTCACAGCACCTTCACAAGATGTGATTATTTGTATTTTAAGGACTTAAATGTGCATATTCAAGCCATATTATATCAATAAATCAAAGAAAAATAGACCAAACATCATGAAGAAAGGCCTAAAAGACCATGAAAATGACAAGAGGCCATTTTTCTAGAGCACAAAATTTCTTAGGTTTTGCATCATTAAATCATTTTGTGTTCATATCAGTGCATTATTACATCATAATTAGGAATATTACATCCATTCATACATTAATCTTGAATGAAGACATTTCCCATTTTGGTCAATCTCTCTCCTTTTAGGTGAAAAACTATATAAGTGTTAGAAAGCATTCGGATGCCAAAATATTTGTCCACAAACCTATAAAAGCTATTGTATTATACTAAATTGTGTGAGATGGGGTTTCTTAATTTCTATCCTAGAATAGTGACAACTAACACCTCTAAGCTAGTAATAACATATCAATAAGAGAACAAAAATAATGGAGAGAATGAAAAATGAAAAACATGAAATAAACTACTCGCCATCATGGTTGATCCAATTCTCTTTCTCTCTTCCTTCTTATGCAACTTTTTCCTTAGATTTATTGGAATACTTTTGTAAAACTTGCAAATAGTAAGCAAGAAAGTTGGAGAAGAATAGCTATTAAATTGAAAATGGAGGAGGAAGTTTCCTTTTCTAGACAACCTTTTGAATGGATGGCTGAGATTTATCCTTTAGAAGGATTCTATGATCAATGGTGGAAGATACATGAGATGGAGGTTACAAAATGGATGGTTGAGATTAAGTCTCAAAAATATGTCAAGATCAATGGTCCAAAATTGATGCACCAAGAATATGCTATTATTAGAGTAATCATGACAAGTATGATGCTTAATGGCTATGAAAGCAATGAAGGCTATGACAGGGTTTAATGGAAGGGAATCTTTGACCAAGTTGTGCATAAATAATTTATTTTAAATTAGTTATTCGAAAATGGAGAAAATGGAGGAGAGGGACAAGCGGCAAATAAAGAATTTATTCAAATTATTTATTTAGAGAAAATGAAAAAGGGGCATTTAATTAAATTTATTAATTTAATTAAATGGCATGGTGGAAATTAAATAATTTCAATAATTATTTAATCATGGAAGAATAAAAGGTTGAATAATAATTATTATTATTGACTATAGAGAAATAATTAAATAAATGATGATTTATTTAATTATAGAAGAAAGGTATATATTATCAATGCCATTAAATAATTTTAATTCATTGGGATAGAAATGAGAAGGTGAATTAATTAAATAATTAAAATTATTTAATGACTAGAAGACTATGATCAAACATAATTGTGTAATTATAATTATTCAATTATCAAAGGACGACAACCAAGAAAAATGACGCTCAAAGACTTAGGACATTTTTTTAGTGTCTACATTTTGCCCCTCTTTGACATAATGCAGTTCATCACATTGTGTCAAAGAAATTTAATTAGATAAAATATTCCCCAACGAAATTAGGGTGATGAAATATGAGCAAGAGGGTTGTGGTATGCCCCCTTGAGAGGATAAGCGGGTTCAAAGAATGTGAATGTGCTCACGAAATGGATGACAATACTAGAGGATGAAGTCCATAGAAGAAATGTTAGCATGGAAGGGGATGGATGTTAATGTGAAAGAGAAAGGAGGATGAAGATGGAAAGTTAGATAGGAAATGATAAGGGAACCAAATTTCATGTTTAAATTTTTATATTTATCATCACTGCTATCAAAATGTCACAAATATACCACAAAAACCATGGTATGACATAGACCAAGGTGTGCAAGGTGACCATTTGAGTGAGACAAGTAGTCAAAAGAAAAAGTCAATAGACAAGGAATGCCTTTGCTCATACTAAGGACCCAATTATCCTAGTCTTTTTGCTAAGAAAAACCATAGACAACAAACAAAGAAAATAGGCCATTATCCATCATCATCCCTCTAAATCCTTTAATAGGACATCATCGAGGAGACTAGTAACATGACCCAAAACCAATGGAAAAAATAAAAAAAAATTGAGATCAACAAAGTGTTTACCAAGATAGTTTTTGCTAGTGATAATGATGAGATTATTTGATTGATTGATTAGGTTGACCAAGATGACCAAGTTGATTGAAAAAGATTGACGAAGTGATTTGATTGACCATGCCTAGCCTTGGGAAGGACATATTCAGAAGAAGGAAAATTTGATTTATTTATCAAATTTGATTGATAAATATAAAAAAGAGATATGGTCGATAGGATGAAAAAGATTGATTGAAAAGTTGAAAAAAATTGACCAATTGATTTGATTTATTATACCTAGTTTCAAGAAGGAAACATCCTATTTTGGGGCAAGGAACACATCTAATAGAGTTGACCAAATGATAAGTGTTGAAAAGGAACCTATCTACAAGAAAGACATATCCTGCTTAAGGTGAATGACCAAATCAACAATGTCTAATCTTAGGAAGGATGTATCCTAATAAAATACAAGAGATTAAACTGATTGAGATAAATGGAATAATGCCCATTTCTACTAAGATTGATGATCTGTTTGATTGGTTGGTGATAAGATGATTAACTAATTGAAGGATTTTGTTGGTTATGTTCATTTGTTGGTTCATGATTTAGTTTGAATGATTATTGTTTTTGGACCAGGGACATGACTAGACCTAATAAAACCTAAGGGACTTGACCCAGGGGCCTTGATGGCTCATCGATATATGGCCTTGCCTACGTAGCAATGTGCAGAGACCTCGTAGTTTGACATGACTTGAATTTGTCTCATTCGACAAAAGACGAAGTCATGATTTTATTTAGACAAACTAAAAGGATTAACCTAATGTCTTGGGGGATCATTTAAGATGATCCTTGCCTACATAGAAAATGCAGAGGTAATGTAGTTCAACCAACACAAACTGACTCAGACTATGATTTTGATGGTTCTCCATTTTTTCTGGATTTTGAAGTTTTCTGACTTTTTTGAATTTTCCTGATTTTTTTTGGATTTTGAATTTTAATAATGTTGATATTATGTGTTATTTCCCATGAAGACATGAGTCAATGAACTTTCCATACTTAGGTGTAGGACCAATTTATTATGCATAAAGGGGAAGCAACAAGCAAATGCGAAGGATGATTAGATACCCAAATGCCAGTGGTCTCCAAGTTATGGAAGGATGACAAAATTTATTATGGGTGAATGGTATGTGCAAATGGATGAGTTCAAAAGGGTGAAAGACTAGATGGAGTGACAATAGATGAAGGATTAGGGACTGACTTCACATGGTGCCTGTTTGCTAGGTATTCACCATGGTACTTATCTAAAGCACCACCGAAGTGGTTTTCACATTTCGACAAATTATTTTTCTTTACTATTTTCTTTTCATTTTTTTTATTTTTTTGTTGTCACCAAGATGCATGTTTGCAAGGTTTTCATCAAGGTGGCCATTTTTTTGATGTTTTTTATTTTTTTGTATTTTTGATTTTTTAAGGGGATACTCTGAGAATGAAGTGTAATACTTCTAGAGGTGCATGCTATTGATAGGTTTGGAAAATGGATCACCTTCACGAGTAGAAATTTGATAAGTACCTGATCCATATGATCTCCTAATGATATAAGAGCCCGACCAATTAGGTTCAAACTTTCTAGGTTTTTCTTGTTCTTAATTTTTTGGATTTTCTTTCAGACTAAGTCACAAATGTCAAAGCTTTTGGCTTGGAACTTTTTATTTTAGCTATGTTGAAGGAGATTCTGGTATACTTGTAGATGCATCAAATAACTTTTTCTCTTTTCATCCAATAACTCTAGCTCATGTAGGTGAGATACATAATATTCTTCTTGATCAATTAAGCCTTGCATAGAAACCTTCAAAGAGGGTAACTTGACCTCTATAGGAAGTGTTGCCTATATTTCACCTACAGTTAAATCAGGCAGGATAATCAAGTGTTAGATCTTCAGAGGCCAAATGGAGCATTCAGCCTAGGGCCAAAGTCATGAATCTGATGCTAGGTCACAAGGAACTCAGTAAAGAAGCCTATCTTGTTCAGTTCGGCATGAAAATCTTCTAAGTACAGAGTCGCCAAGACCCCAGGAGTGTCATGGTGAGTGGGGTTCGCCTATGGTTCCCTATCAGCAAGACATCGCCCATTGTCTCGGCGACCAAGGGATTTCAGTTCAGCAGAGGTTCTTTTCTTCAAAGGGAGGTCTTGCCGAACGCATCAGGTCTCGCCGACAAGGCAAAGCACGATCTTCTCGGCGTATGTCAACAAACTTCGCCGAGAGGTCTCCCTGACCACCAGATGTCTCCCCGAAGTAATGTAGCCCTCGGTATAAGGAATCAAGATCGGCGAGATGTCTCGCTAACATCAAAGGTTTTGCCGATAACAAGAGGAGTTCACCAAAATTTTTAAAGCTTGGCATAAGGTCTTGCCGAGGCAGTAAAGTCTCATCGAAGTGAAGCAGTTTCAGCTAAAGGATAGTGGTCTCGGTGAAATGTTTACCAAGATGGAGAGGTCACGCCGACACCAAGGGGAAAGTAAACACATCATCGGGCAGGATGGAGGCTATCGCCATAAGGTCTGGCCGATCGGAAAAGTCTCCCCGACACAAAGGAAAGAGGGCCCTCAGCACGACTAAGGGTTCTTGCCAAAATTTCTTTGCGATTATAAAAATTCTCCCTGAAACAAAGAGCTTGGAAAAAGTAGGGGGGCTCGACAAGAGGTCTTGGCAAGTGGAGGATGTCTTCCTGAAGGATGAAAGGGGGCCTCGATATGTTTTCCTTTGGCAGGAGTCTCGTCGATCACAAAAGACTTTGCCAAGAACATTGGATATCCGCGTAGGGTCTTGCCGAAGCGGAGATGTCTCCCCGATAGGAAAAGCAGCATCACTAAAGATAAGGTCTCCCCGACTCCGATGTCTCACCGACAGCAAAGGGAGCTCATGGAAGGATGAGTGATTTGCCATGAGGTCCTGCTGACTTGCTTAAGTCTCAGTGAAAGGAAAGAGGAGCTTGGTAAGGTAAAATGCATTCAGGGAGACACTAACGACCTCTTGTCGAAAGAAATAGAGCAGCTCGACATAGGATATAGCCTTCGGCAAAGCGTCTTGCTGAAGGATGAAGGTTACACCGACTGGGCACTTCGAGGTAAGTAAAGGAGCTCACTAAGAAGTCTTAGCGAGAATGGAATTTCTTGGTGATCATGAGAAGGGTTCGGAAGGAGTCTTCTTGATAATAGGTGTCTCGCCTAAAGAGGGTTTCTGCCATCAGCATAAGATGTGCCTTTGGCATATGGTCTCAGTGACCCAGTGGGGTCTCGCTGATAGAGGAGACCCCAGTATAACATTCTAAGTTGGAGAAAGGTTTCCCCAACTCGATGTCACCTGGCTGACAGAAGATGATCAGCCTGATAGAAAAGTGCCTTTGGTATGATATCTTCCTAACTGGCGGGAGTCTCAACGAAATGAGGTGAGCTCGGGCAGACAAAAGGAATTTGGAAAAAGGTCTTAGCGACCCATGGATGTCCTACTGACTCGATATAGGATCTCATTAAAGAATGCAGGGCTCAGTGGTGCAAAATGCATCGGGGTGACATCGGCAGACTCTGGCCGATATGGTTTGTAATATCAAGATCAAAGAGACTTCAGGAGGAGGCTGTACACTCAGTATGATGTCTTACCAATGAGTGATTTTCTTAGTGACCACTAAGGCAACTTTGGTATGAGTTCTGAAACTCGATAAAGACTCTCATCGATATATCCATGCTGTGCCGTTAATTTTAGATGACATAATCGCATCGGCAAGACATTTCCAATGTCTCACCGAGATGCGATTATTTTCAAAAGAGTTTTGACCACCCAAAGAGGTTACGCATAATTCACTCAACCAATCATAGAGATCTAAGGGTAAACTGTGGTAGTCTAAATAACATCAACATGATGAAGGGCGATGTGTATCTATTGCAAGCTCAGGGCATTCAAGGTGCATCTGAAGTAGCTCAACAGGACACGATGGATCAAATGAATGTGGTAGCTGCAAAATATCAGAAGGATTCTATGAGGGTAACTCTTCACCGACATGCTAGTATTGGCATGCTGTGATGGTTTATAGGTGGCATTGTTGTTCTTGCCACCAAGGTTCAAACCCCTTTGGGGTGGTATTGTTGAATGGTTGTATTATGGTTCATAGCTCTGGTCAAAAGTGTTTATCCCTTGAATAAAATAAACTCTTCACCGACACACACAGCAAGGACACACAGTATACATCATTAATTTCAATCAAAAGATCTGAGTATAGATCTTTCTAGGGCTAGATATTTCGTAAGCCCTAAGGGGCCGACACATTTTGATATATAAGGTTTTTTTTACCTTTTTGAAAATAGTTCAAGTAATGCATTTAAAGGAGTTAGTGATTTTTAGCTATCCTTCCTCAACTGATGTATATTTGGTAACTCAATAAGAATCTGGAATAAAAAAGTAGAGTTTTCCTTGGAAGCTAGTGTTCATGTTTGTACTGTCCTCATTTATGTATCTTTCTTCTGATTATGCAAGTCTTTAAATGTGTTTTATAAATTCTGCACTTATATCTTAGAGTTGTGAAATTAATCTTTCCTTTCTGAGATGTGTATGTAGATCGAACCTTTTAAGATTGATGCATAAGTCTATCAGAAGTCGTGTTGAGCACATAAAACATTTACAGTTAGGTTTCCCAGTGTATGTTCATCTTGTTTTCTTTTTCAGAATTCCTCATCATTTTGGTGTATCACCTTAGGTTTAAATCTTTAGTTTATGCATTCCTTCTTCCTTTTCCCCCACAAGAATCAGTAGTTAGGTGATTACACAAAGGAAGTCAGCCTTCTTCGAAGGTTCACTCCAATCTCAGGTGACCCACAGCCTCGGAGTGATCCAATGTTTCACTAGAAAGATCAGTTTAGAACTTTGCATAGGGTGCACTTCTAGGTGACAATAGTTTCTGGCATGCCCGGTGGGACATAAATTATTTTTTAACTATTGGTTTGGTATGCAGCCAGTGAATTACAGGCCTTATACAAGCAGTTTTTCATACCTGGAGACTCCACAAAGAGGAAGAACTCCATAAATCAACGCCTTCTATAGTTTATGAAAAGAGTTCAAACAAGAAGCAACTCAGGCCCTTTTGAATACTTGTAGCTATTGCCACCAAGAAGACAAGGAAGAGTAGAAGAAAGGTGAGGAACAAAAATCATCTATTCTAGAAGAAACCAATCCACTCCTCCATCTGTAGGGTCTCATCTTGCTCCACCCACAAATCCACTTAGTATACCTCCAATGGCCGCCCTAAGGAATCAACCCTTTGTAGCTTTCAATGGAGGGAGCCCCTTGAATTTGGCACAACACAATGACATTCCAATAGCAGCCTTGAAGAGTTTGCCAACCTTCATGGGAGAAGATCAAACTACTCCAATTGAACACATGCGAGATGTGGCTTCATTATGTGGAGTCTATCACATAACCCAAGAGGATGTTGCAGTCAGATTATTAGCTGCTTCACTAAAGGGGAGAGCTGTGCAGTGGTATAGGGGCCTACCAGTCAGTTCAATTGCTACATGGGATGAGTTTGGAGATAAGTTGCATAAGAAATTCCACGATAGGTCTGATAACTTGTCTCTACTAGAGCAATTGACTACAATCAAGAGGGCTCTACAAGAGCAGATGAACGACTTCAACTTTAGATTTCTAAGAACTTGGGATAGAATCCCTGTAATGGTGAGGCCACCTCCAGAGTATGCATTCTTATACTTTTTGAGAGTTTTGAATAATGATATAGCTATCATGATACAGTCAACGAGAGGAGTGTCTTTACCAGATGCCTTTGAAATAGCTATCAGAGCTGAAAACAACTTAATACAAGCTGGTAAGCTTCCTCCCAGGCCACCAGTGCCAATATTCCCAGAGATTTATGCAAACATTCCTTTGCCGATACCACCTTTCACACCTCTACCAGCTATACCAACAATGCTAACTACTGTTCCAACCATTGATAAACAAGAAAGTGTTGCTCCAAGCTCATCATAGGAGTTGCAAGAGATTAAAATTCTTTTACAGATTTTTGGTAACAAGCTGGTGAACTTGGAAAAGCAACAGACCTATTCCAGGCCTTATCAACAACAGAATCAGGCCTCAAGTCAACCTTTTAAAGGTTAGTAGCAGCAATTCCAAGGGAATAGACATCAGTATCAGGGCAATTATCAAGGCACAAGACAGAATGTGAACACAAGACCTTTTCAGGCCTATGCTCTAGCACCTATTAGTGTAGTCAAAGACCTGGTCCCTACTCAAAACAATTTAGCAGCAGATTATGAGTGGTGCTACCCTTGCAGCCATCCCCACAATTAGGCCACTTGCTCAAATGGACTCATTAATCAGGCACTTATGGTACATAATGCCTCAAGTTCACAGCAGGGTGCATTTAATGAGCCATCTCCACAACACCAAGATCAATTTGCAAATGATGCTACTCTACTCAACTGGGAAGGTGAAGAGTTTTGTGGATTGAATGTGGAAAATTATCCTATTGCGGCTAATACAAGAGCAAAGAAGAGAGCATTTGAGCTTGATCATGTAGCCAACAAAGGAAAGGAATCAGCTGTGGAACCATCTACATCTCGAATGGCTCCTATTTGGCAAAGAAATCAGCAACTTCCAGACAAGGAGCAGTCACACTGGCAAGCTGATCATACTGGTATAAAGGTACATCCTAAAGTAAATCCAATTGTACCTTATAATATCCTTGATAGTATGAAAAAAAATGAATGTTACAATGTCCATGTGGGACTCATTATCCATCCCAGGTCAAAAGGATATGTTACAGTCAGCAATGTCAAGTTTGAAAATGTCTGATGAATCTGAGCCCCCAATAGGTTAGGTTAGAGCTGTGTTAACAAATAATTCACAGGGAAATGATCAGCAGCCTTGCATAGAGACTGAAAAAGGAGTTAAACCACCTCCTTTCTATGTGTCAGTGATTATTTGTAATAAATTAGTCCATAACTGTATGGTAGATAATGGAGCTAGCAGCTCCGTTATGCCAAAATAGATTGCTGACAAACTTGGACTAAAATACCAGCCTTTAGAGAAGGGATTGATCCAATTGGATGGTACTTCAGTTAATACTTTGGGTATTATCAAGGATTTAAATCTCACCCTCCATGCTTGTCCAAATTTTTTAGTCCCTCAAGACATATGTGTCATAGACCTTCCACCTTTCTTTTCCTTGTGTTTATCTAGAGACTTTACAGCCAATATAGTTGGTTATGTATCAACTGATTGGTCACATATGTTATTTAGAAGAAGATATGGAACCAAGGTTACCATTAAATCTGAAATATTGGCTAAAGATCACATTGAGCCATATAACCCAAGTCCCTTTAATGTTGTTCCTACTGTTGTAGACACAAATTGTGTCATTCTTTCTGACAATGAACTAGCTGCTGCTCAAGAACTCTAGTCAGAAGCTATTCCTGATGTGCTGCTGCATGAATGGGCGGTTGAGAATGTATTGGACAGTCCTGGTGACCTCATTCAAGATGCTAGTCTGGGCAACTATATCATTCTTGAGCCTAACACAAAGATTCCAAACTTGGAGAAAGATGCAGATCACTTGTTGCAACAACAAAATGAATTATGGGAGATGTATTTTGTTGGTTCTAGAAGCAAAAATGGAGCAGGAGGAGGTGCGATGTTGATTTCCCCACAAGGTGATAGGTACTACTCTACATTCCATTTTTCTTTTGCATGCTCCAATAATACTGTTGAATATGAGGGCCTTGTTCAAGGTCTAGAGTGGGCAAGGAAGAGAGGAATAACCAACTTGAAAGTCCATGGGGACAGTGAATTAATTGTTAATCAAGTAAGGGGCCTGAATGTTGCTAAAAATGACACATTAAAGTCTTATAGAAAAAGAGTGTGGGACATGCTCAAAGATTTTGATGCCTTTAACTTAGTGTCTATCCCAAGAAATCAGAACAAGCATACTGACAAGTCTGCAGCCATTGGAGCACAGTGATGAGCAGATCCTTTCCTTCTTGCTCGAAGAAGATCAGTTCTCCATGGTGAATCAAGCAAAACTCAAGCAGCAGTATAGTGTTCAAATCATACAGCTAAAGACAAATAAATTACCCAAAGGCCTTGTTACCTTAGAGTCGATTTTCAGTACTGATGATCAGCTTAAAAAGGGTAGAGCCGGCTTGCAAATCAAAGAAGAACACTATGAAGAGCTGGAGATTTTCAAAGGTAAACTTCTTAAGATAGGCAAACATTGTTCACCTAAAGATAAACAAGCTTTTGTTGCTTTGTGCCAAGAATTTCATGATGTCTTTGCTTGGGAATATTCAGATTTGAAAGGATTTGATCCCCATATTGCTCAACATACAATTGAATTAGAACCTAATGCCAAGCCAGTAAGGTAGAAACAAAGGCCCTTGAATCCCAAGCTTGAGCCCTTAATGATTAAAGAGCTGACCAAATTAGTTGAGGGGGGTATTGTCTTTCCTATTAAGCATACTTCATGGGTTTCTAACCTTGTACCGGTTAGGAAGAAAAGTGGTGAGATAAGACTTTGTGTAGATTTTAGGGACCTTAACTGGTCATCTTTGAAAGACCACTACTTGCTGCCCTCCATGCAACAAATCCTGCAAGAGGTTGCTGGTTCTGAAAGATTTTCCTTATTAGATGGTTTTTCTGGCTATAATCAAGTGCTGGTTAAAGAAGAAGATCAGTTCAAAACTGCTTTTACAACTAAGTGGGGTACCATGGCATACAAAAGGATGCCTTTTGGTTTGTCCAATGCTAGTGCCACGTTTCAGAGGGCCATGGACATGGAATTTCAAAGTTTGATCAACAAAATCATACTGATTTACCTAGATGATATTATGGTTTATTCCAAGAATGTTGATGAACATGTGTCACATCTTAGGCAAGTTTTTGAAAAATGCAGAGAGTTTGGAATCTCTCTCAACCCAAAGAAGAGTATCTTTGTTGTTCATGAAGGGAAATTATTAGGACACATAGTGTCAAAGCAAGGAATTACTATTGATCCTAAGAGAGTCAAAGCCATACTTGAGTTGCCGCTACCTAATCACAGGAAGGGTCTACAAAGCTTTCTGGGCCAGATCAACTTTCTAAGAAGATTCATCCCTGATGTTGCAAACATGTTACAACCTTTAACAGCTATGCTAAAGAAAAATGCAGTATTTTGTTGGACAAAAGATGCCAAGAATAGTTTTGAAAAGGTCAAGGAGGCCTTAGCAGCAGCTCCTATGCTGGTAAATCCCAATTTTTCTAAAGATTTTTATCTGTATGCTTATGGTAGCACAAGTAACATTTCTTCAATATTGGTTTAAAAAAATGAAGAGAATTTAGAATAACCAATAGCCTTTTTCAGTCAAGGATTGGTTGATTATGAACAGAAGTACTCCTTTGTAGAGAGGCATGTTCTTGCTGTGATTAGAAGCCTGAAGAAATTCAAGCCTTTGATCTCTCATAATAAAATTTATGTCATGGTGGCACACTCAAGTGTGAAGGAATTCTTATTGAATAAAGATCTAAATGAAAAAAGAGCAGGATGGATCACTAAGGTCATGGAATATGACATAGATATCAAGATCACTAAATTGGTTAGAGGTAGAGGTCTCTGTGAGCAGCTTGCTACTAGTTCAAGCAGCGAAAGTGAACTAGAAAAGGATGTTATCCTTGCCAATACAAATGAGTTTCAGAATGCTCAAGATGATGTTCCTATGGGGACAACCAATTGGGTTCAAGATATGACCCATTTCTTACAGACTGGTGAGTGTCCATATGGTTTGAACAGAGCTAAAAGAAGATACTTCAGATTGCAGTCCATACCATATGTGATGGTAAATAATATTCTCTTCAAAAATGATCTGAATGGTGTTCTATTGAGATGCATTCATAGTGATCAGGTTGAAAAGGTGCTTCAAGAGTTTCATAATGGAGCTGTGGGAGGTCACTTTGCCCCAAGAACTACTGCTTAGAAAATCATGAGAGCTAGTTACTACTGGGCCAACTTGTTCAAGGATGCATATTCCTGGTCAAGAAAGTGTGTCAAATGTGCTCTATTTTCAGGAAAGGAAAATTTTTCAGCTATGCCCCTGCATCCAATTCAAGTGGAGAAGCCCTTCATGAGATGGGGCATTGATTTCATTGTACTAATAAATCCACCTTCTAGTACTGGTCACAAGTGGGTACTCACAGCTACAAACTATTTCACGAGGTGGACTGAAGCAATAGCTTTGAAAGAAGCAAAGGAGTCTTCAGTTTTGAGCTTCTATGAAGATATAGTCACCAGATTTGGAGTTCTTATCTCCATCATATCTGACAATGCTCTTGCATTCACAGGTCTAAGAGTAACTGATTGGGCTATTAAATATGGCATTCACTTGAATACATCCTCAAATTATTACCCCCAGGGTAATGGTTTAGCTGAAAGCACAAATAAGAATCTCATTAGGATCATTAAAAGAACTATAGAGGATAATCAAAGGACTTGGCACATCAGTTTAAAGAATGCACTTTGGGCAAATAGAGTGACCCCTAAGAGGTCTATTGGCAATTCACCATATATGTTGGTCTATGGCAAAGAGGCAAGATTGCCGCTATCTATGGAGCTTCTAGCTCTAGACATTGTTCACCAGTTGGAGATGCTTGAGGGATAGGACCCAATGTCTGTAAGGTATGTAGAGCTCATGGAGCTCAAAGAATCAAGGGACCGAGCAATGAAAACTTTGGAGTATCATTAGCTCTAGACAAAGAAAAAATTTGACAAAAGGGCGATAGCAAAGTCTTTTAAGGAGGGAGACCTCGTGCTCAGGTGCAACGTTCTTAAAGGCAGACCTGGTCATCACACTAAGTTTGACAATATGTGGACTAGTCCATTTATTGTCACAGACTGCAACGAACTCAATGCTTATTGACTAGCTACAATAGGAGGGGAAGTACTTCCTATCCTAGTTAATGGGATACACCTTAAGCCCTGTTTTCAAGTCTGATGGAGTTCCTATTTTGTATATATTAGTTAAGTGTTATGTTTTCAATAAGTTCTTTTGCACTGTGGCTCATTTGTTTTTATATATATTTTTTTTCCTTTCCCTGGGCCCTGTTTCAGCACAGTAAATAGTTCTTTTCCTTTTCTCCTATTTTTGTCATTCTGGCAATCTATTGTGTTCTATGGTCTCGTGCGAATTGCAACCATGTGCCGACTGACATTTTTATTGGTTCTCTAAGTTTTCTAATGACTCCATATCCAATGGAAAAATTGTAGCTATTGGTTCTCATGTTTAGCAGGCAAACATCCTGCAAAGGTCGCTAGAATTGTTGCCTATATTTCACCTATAGTTAAATCAAGCAGGGTAATCAGGTGTTAGATCTTCAGAGGCCAAATGGAGCATTCAGCCTAGGGCCAAATTCATGAATCTGATGCTAGGTCACAGGGAACTCAGTGAAGAAGCCTATCTTGTTTAGTTTGGCATGAAAACCTTCTAAGGACAACATCGCCAAGACCCCAGGAGTGTCACAGCGAGTGGGGTTCACCTATGGTTCCCTATCGGAAAGACATCATCCATCATCCTAGTGACCAAGTGATTTCAGTTTGGCAGAGGTTCTTTTCTTCGGAGGGAGGTCTTTCTGAATGCATCAGGTCTCAGAAACAAGGGAAAGGAGAATCTTCTTGGTGTATGTCAACATACTTCGCCGAGAGGTCTCTCCGACCACCAGATGTCTCCCTGAAGTAATGTAGCCATCGGTATAAGGAATCAAGATTGGCGAGATGTCTCACTGACATCAAAGGATTTTCCAATAACAAGAGGAGTTCGTCAAAATTTTTAAAGCTTGGAATAAGGTCTTGTCGAGGCAGTAAAGTCTCATCAAAGTGAAGCAGTTTCAGCTAAAGGATAGTGGTCTTGGTGAAATGTTTTTCCGAGATGGAGAGGTCATACCGACACCAAGGGGAAAGTAAACACATCATCGGGTAGGATGGAGGCTATCGCCATAAGGTTTGGCTGACCGGAAAAGTCTCCCTGATGCAAAGGAAAGAGGGCCCTCGGCACGACTAAGGGTTCTTGCGAAAATGTCTCGGTGATTATAAAAAGTCTCCCCGAAATGAAGAGCTTGGCAAAAATAGGGGGCTCGATAAGAGGTCTCAACGAGTGGAGGATGTCTTACCAAAGGATGAAAGGGGGCCTCGATATATTTTGCTTCGGCAGGAGTCTCGCCGATCATGAAAGACTTCGTTGAGAACATTGGATATCGGCGTAGGGTCATGCTAAAGTAGAGATGTCTCCCTAATAGGAAAAGCATCATCACTAAAGATAAGGTCTTCCCAACTCTGATGTCTCACCGATAGCAAAGGGAGCTCGCGGAAGGATGAGTGATTCGTGATGAGGTCCTGCCGACTTGCTTAAGTCTCAGTGAAAAGAAAGTGGAGCTCAGTAAGGTAAAATTCATTCAGGGAGACACTAATGGCCTCTTGCCGAAAGAAATAGAGTAGCTCGGCATAGGATATAGCCTTCGGCAAAGTGTCTTGCCGAAGGATGAAGGTTACACCGACTGGGCACTTCAGGGTAAGTAAAGGAGCTCACTAAGAAGTCTCAGCGAGAATGGAATGTCTTGGCGATCACAAGAAGGGTTTGGCAGGATTCTTCCCAATAATAGGTGTCTTTCCTAAAGAGGGTTTCCGCCATTAGCATAAGATGTGCCTTTGGCATATGGTCTCAGTGACCCAGTGGGGTCTCGCCGATAGAGGAGGCCCTGGTATAACATTCTAAGTCGGAGAAAGGTTTCCCTGACTCGATGTTGTCTGACCAATAGAAGATGATCAGCTCAGTAGAAAGTGAGGACCTCAGTGTAAGGTCTGGGCAATAAAGGAAACTCATGCTGAAAGGAAAGACCCTCACCAAAGCAAAGTACCTTCGGTATGATATCTTTCCAATCGACGGGAGTCTCAGCAAAACGAAGTGAGCTTGGGTAGACAAAAGGAATTCGACAAAAGGTCTTAGCGACTCGTGGATGTCCTACTGACTCGATATAAGATCTCGGCAAAGAATGTAGGGCTGGGTGGGGCAAAATGTGTCGAGGTGACATCAGCAGACTCTGGCCGATATGGTTTGTAATATCAAGATCGAAGGGACTTCAAGAGGAGGCTGTAAACTCAGTATGATGTCTTACCAATGTGCAATTGTCTTGGCGACCACTGAGGCAACTTCGCTATGAGTTTTGAAGCTCGATAAAGACTCTCATTGATATATCCATGTTGTACCAATAATTTTAGATGACATAATCGCATCGGTGAGACATTTTCAGTGTCTCACCGAGATGCGATTCTTTTCAAAAGAGTTTTGACCACCCGAAGAGGTTGTGTAGAATTCACTCAACCAATCAGAGAGATCTGAGGGTAAACTATGGTAGTCTAAAGAACATCAACAGGATGAAGGGTGACGTGTATCTATTGCATACTCAGGGCATTCAAGGTGCATCTGAAGTAGCTCAACAGGACACGATGGATCAAATGAATGCGATAGCTATGAAATATCAGAAGGCTTCTATGAGGGTAACTCTTCACCGACACGCACAGTAAGGACACGCAGGCTACAACATTAATTTCAATCAAAAGATCTAAGTATAGATCTTTCCAGGGCTGGATATTTTGTAAGACCTAAGGGGCCGACACATTTTGATATATTAGGTGTTTTTTTCCTTTTTGAAAATAGTTCGAGTAATGCATTAAGAGGAGTTAGTGATTTCTAGCTATCCTTCCTCAACTGATGTATATTTTGTAACTCAATTGGAATTTGGAATAAAAAAGCAGAGTTTTCCTTGGAAGCTAGTGTTTGAATGTTTGTACTATCCACATTTTTGTATCTTTCTTTCGATTATGTAAGTCTTTAACTGTGTTTTATAAATTCTACACTTATATCTTAGAGCTATGAAATTAATCTTTCCTTCCCGAGATGTGTATGTAGATCGAACCTTTTAAGATTGATGCATAAGTATATAAGAAGTCGTGTTGAGCACATAAAACATTTATAGTTAGGTTTCCCATTGTATGTTCATCATGTTTTCTTTTTCAGAATTCCTCATCATTTTGGTGTATCACCTTAGATTTAAATCTTTAGTTTATGTATTTCTTCTTCCTTTTTCCCCACAAGAATCATTAGTTAGGTGATTACACAAAGGAATCTGGCCTTCTCCAGAGGTTCACTCCAATCTCAGGTGACCCACAGCCTCGGTGTTATCCAATGTTTCACTAGAAAGCTCAGTTTACAACTTTGCATAGGGTGCACTTCTAGGTGACAACAGGAAGTATAGTCTCAGATCCATAAACAAGGGAATATGGAGTGGCTCCAGTTTGAGTGCAGACATTATTACAGTAGGCCCATAAAGCATGATTGAGTTGTAAGTTCCAGTTGTGGCCAACGTCATTGACAGTCTTCTTTAGAATTTTTAGGATGGTATTATTAGATGCCTTGGCTTGGCCATTTCCTTGGGGGTAATACAAAGTGGAAAAATTATGTTGGATATGGAATTTTTCACAAATCTCATAGACATCATATTTTTTAAAGGGTGACCATTATCAGTGACGATGGACTATGGAATACCATAGCACAAAATGACATAGTTTAGGATGAACTTAGCTATCTTCTGTCTAGTGATGTAATTTAATGGGATGGCTTCAATCCATTTTGTGAAATAATCAGTAGTGAAAAGGATGAACTTATGTCCATTAGAAGATGTGGGATGGATTTTTCCTATGAGGTTGAGTCCCCACTAAGAAAATAACCAAGGCGAAGTAAGTGGTTGAAGTTCCTGAGTTGGTGCATGTATAAGATCTCCATGAATCTGACATTGGTGACATTTATTCACAAAGTGATAAGCATCACATTCCATCATATCCCAATAATATCCTGCTCTCATGAGCTTTTTAGCTAAGGTTGGACCAGGAGAGTGAGCTTCACATATACCCTGGTGTAGCTCTTGTAAGGATGTTTGTGCTTCATTTTAGTTGAGACACCAAAGGAGGGTACTATCTAGGCTAGATGATAAAGGGTATCTCTAATGATGGCATATTTGGATGCTTTTCAAATAATGGTTTTTGCTTGGTTAAGGGACAAGTTTGGAGGGATAATTTGGTCATGCAAATAGGTGTAGATGTCTTTATACCAAGGAGATTCGAGACCAAGAATTTCACTCACAAGTTCGATTTTAGGGACATCAAATGCATGGATAAATATTTGTTCCACCAAGAAATCATATTGTGAGGCATTGTTGGAAATGTCCAATAGGGATCCAATTGTAACCATTGTGTCAGCTACCTTGTTCTATATGATTGATACCTATTCAAAGGAAATATAATCAAAGTATAGTCTGAAGTTGTCTATCAAGAGCTTGTAGGGCATCAACTTCTCATCCTTCGTGTCATAGTCATCATTAACTTGTTTAATCAATAATTCAGAGTCACCATAGACTTGAATGTCCTTGATTTTCTAATTTATTACCATTTGAAGTCCTATCAATAATGCTTCATATTCATCCATGTTGTTTTTGTATAGAAATGCTATCCAAAATGACTTAGGAATGGAGTCTCCTTGAGGTGTGACAAATAAAATACCGACTCTTGATCCATGACTTGTACAAGATCCATGAAAATATAGCTTCCATGTTGTTCGTATGTCTATGACAAGGATTGATTCATCTAGGAATTAAGATACCAAAGGATGGTTCACTTTTAATGGTGCATCTACAAGTTGGTTGGCTATTACTTGTCCTTTTATTACTTTGTGGTCAACATATTCAATGCCATATTCACTGAAGATCATAACCCATTTAGCTAATCTTACTGTCAATGCTGCTTTGCTTAGAAGATATTTCAAATGATCAATTTTGGTAATCAACTTGGTTTTGTGATTTAGCATATAATGTTTCAATTTTTTTTGTGAATACCATTGCTAGACATGCTCACTCAATAAGACAATAGTTTAGCTCATACTCAACTAAAGTGCGACTGATATAGTATATTTCCCTTTCCTTTCCATCATTATTATTTTGTGCTAAAAGTGCCCCCAGTGATGATGTAGTAATTGTCACATATAGTATTAGATGTCTTTCATCAATTGGTGGCATAAGGACCGGTGGACTTAATAAATACTTCTTGATTTGGTCAAATTCTTCTTGACACTAGTTAGTCTAATTGAAGGGAATGCCTTCCCTTAACAAATGTTGGAATGGATGGGTCTTATCTACTAGATGAGCAATGAACCTCTGGATTGATTGTAGTCTTCCTTGTAATGTCCTTAGTTGACTAATATTGGTTGGTAGTGGCATGTCTAAGACTTTTTTTACTTAAAGATCAACTTCTATTCCACTATGAGAGACTATATATCCTAGGAGTTTGCCTGATTGGACCCCAAAAACACATTTCTTTTGATTTAGCATTAGTTGATATTTTTCAAGTCAAGAAAAAATCTTATCCAATATTGCTAAGTATCCACTTCATTCTAGAGATTAGGTTGTCAACATAATCTTCCATAAGGACATGCGTATATTCATGGCTCTTTGATAGGTGGATCTAATATTTTTCAGTCCAAATGGCATGACATTCCAACAAAAAGTTCCCCTTGCACATGTGAAAGTTGTTTTTGGTTGGTCCTCAATGGAAATTTTGATTTGATTGTAACCTAAGAATATGTCCATTAGAGATAGCATTTCATGTCCAATAGTTAAATCTACTATGATGTCAATGTTGGGAAAAGGAAAATTATCTTTGTGACAAGCCTTATTAAGGTTTCAAAAATCTATGCAAACTCTATTTTGACTATTTGGTTTTGTGACATGAAATGGATTTAATATCCATTCTACATAACCAATCAGGTGAATGAATCCAGCATCTAAGAGCTTCTTGAGTTCTACCTTGACAAGGAGTGTAATATGGGGGTCAGACATACAAATTTTTATATTTTTTAAAAGTTGTAATAAAAAAATCATAATTAATTATTTACTTTGAAAAAAATTACAAAAAAATATGCATCACATCCGAACATGAGTCCTCTACTTACATCTAAAATCTTATAAAAAAATATTATCATTTTATTGTGGTTAGGGCGGTTAGATAGACACCTACTTCTTATTTTTTCCTTGAAATTTAAGTACTACTGCATTGAAATTTCAAAATTTCACCAAATAGATTTTTTCTTTTTAAAATAAACCTAGTGGTTTATAAACTACATTCAATTTTCTATAGATTCTATTCTTACATATTTTTGAAGTAATATAGATAACTTATTCAAATATTTACGTCAAGTTGCCTAAATCTAATTTTTCTAAATTTTTTGCCACTTAAGGGCCTATTTTTTCATGATGATCTTGCACATACCCCACCCTAAAATCAACTCATCAAGCTTATCTGAGCTAGATTTGAAATTGTTTTCACATAGTTTCATTTTCTCCAAATCTACATTCAAATTCACCAATTCTTGTTCAAGTTTAGCACATTCATCAGACTCTTTTTGCACCATTTTATTCAAACATTCTTCAATTCTTTTTATCTTCCTCTACTTGCACCTTCAATCCAATAATCTCTTCATTAGCCTACTTCAACTACCCACTTACTTCCCTATTTATTTCTTTGAACTTCTTCAATTGCTTTTTTAATTTCTAGACACATTCATTTGCATTCTCAAGATTTTCTTTCAAATCTCTATTTTCACTTTCAACTTTGTCAAGATCCTCAAGTGCAACCTAGAGCTCTTTTTTATTATTCATTTGTTCCATCTTTAGGGTCTTCCTCAAGCTATTAGGCTTCTCTGAAGGAACCAAGCTCTAATACCAATTGTTGAATATCCAAGATACTGAGGGGGGGTGAATTAGTGTCTTCTTAAAATTACTGAACAAATCACACAACACATGAAAACCAGGGATTTTACATGGAAAACCCAAAATGGGAAAAAACACGGTGAGTGTTAGCTCAAAATGTAGTATAACCGGTTATAAAATATTAGAAAAAATGGGGTGGCTCATTGCTAGGACTCACTGTCCAAAATGAGAGGCTCATTGCCTATAGAATTACAATGACAAAATTGGCTTACAACAAGAAAATGAAATGATAATATAAACCTCATGAGTGTTGATTCAGTTCCAATGAAGCTCAATAAACTAACTTGACACACTTCATCATATTTGCACTTTTTCACATTCACATTCATAACAACTTCTTCAAAACTATGCAATATATATAGTTGATACATTCATAAGCATCAATTAGGTCAGCCTAATTAGATACAACTCATATTTATCAAAAAATACAAATTGTCAGCTTGAAGCTTTCAAAAAATATTTCATAAACAATTCAAATGCTCGGCACACTACATCATGTTAGAATGGACCTAAGATAGGTCACACATATATCCACATAACAAAATTAATTCACCATAATACCAATTATGCATGAGGTTGGCCAAATATAGACCTAGTAGAAAAAACACAACAATAAAATAATGTTGATACACCATACAAGCATTTGAATGACTGAGATTTTGAATATACATGCTGCCAACATCCATAAACCATTTCTCAAAACCATAAGCAATAATAATCAACAACAAAATATTTTGGAACAAAATATTAGAGGATGACAAATGCATTATGGTTCAAAGACCGATCTAGAATACTGGATCAAATTAAGACTTAATCTTGTAGTTGCAACTCATATAACATGGTGACGTCAATGACAACACAAAACAACAAAATGAGATGTTCTTCTTCATTCTTCCAACAACACTGGCTCCCCTCCATGACACTCACTTCTACAAGAATACCAAGTTTTCAACTTTCATGTCGTGACCTCCTAGAGTATGTTATTTCTACAATGAACTATGAGAATGTGGGATGGCTTTAGAGGTTTGACCTACTACACCAAAAAATAGAGGTATTTTCGCCATTACAAATAAGAAGTGTCTAGAAAGGGTATTCAGTTTAGGGCATACAATGATAAACTCCCTTAAGAGGTCTCCCAACCCTTAGAACAAGGGTTTCTTGTATCATAAAGATACTAGAGGATAACTATCATATCATCCTATTGACTATGAAATTTCCTCACAATCACAAATTTATATAGCAGTTCAGAAGGACTTGGCTTTAGCCCATTACCGCTTGGGTTGTTCCCTTAGGGTGAGTACTTTTTCCCACTAAGGTAATCCCTCTAATGGGTGAACAAAAATTCAGATGGGTTTGGATTTTTGATCACCGAGTTTGTACAAGGTGAGAGCATAATACCTACCGCCCTCAAACACTAAGACATGGTGTTCTTTACACTCTAATTAAATCTATGTGAGAAAGAAAATCATTCATTTTAAGCTCCAAATGAAATATTTTCTAATCTAAAACAAGAAAAGTGGTTTCAAAATGTAATTCTTGGACATTCGAACTTGCAAAACCACTTTTTAGTAGTCTGAAAAGAAATACTTTGGGCTAATGAAAAAACTACACAATCTCCAAGTTAGCACCAAAAAGAAGGTTAGCACAAAACCAAAACTAGAATCTAACAACTAAACTAAAAGTCAAGTAAAAATTAAAAAAAAACTAAAGGACTCATTTTTTTGTTTGTCCAAGAAGCATTTTTGGGAGTCCCAACCTAAAGCCACACACTGCAGATAGAATATTAGAACCTAAAAACTCTATTCTACTCACAGAAATAGAAAGAAAGATGAAAAAGATGCTAAAACTGAAACTTTTTACCATGTAGACAATTGTGTCACTCCTTTTAGCAGTTGTGTCACTGCGTTGTGTCACATGATGGTGGATACGTCACATTTTTTAATTCAAATTCTCCCACCTGTTGGTGCCTCCTATAGATCCATCATTTCAAGACAAGTTTGTCACTGTGTTTGACAGATGTGCTGCTTCTCAGAAAATGCATCACTACACTTGATAGTTGTGTCATTTCGTACTCAAAATCTTCAAAAATAAGTAAAATTCATACAAAAAAATTGCAAAAAACTATGTGCATGTTGGGTTCACCAATGTGAGATGGGGTTTCATAATTTTTAGCCTAGAATAGTGACAGCTAACACCTCTAAGCTAATAAGACCTCATCAACAAGAGAACACAAATAATGGAGAGAATGAAAAATTTAAAACATAAAATAAACTACTCCCCATCATGGTTGTTTCACTTCTCTTGCTCTCCTTATTCTTCTTATGCAACTTTTCTCTCATATTTATTGGAATACTTGTGCAAAACCTATAAATAGTATGAAAGAAATTTGGAGAATATTAGTTGTTTAATTGAAAATGGAGAAAGGTTGCTTTTATAAATAACCTTTGATATGGGCAGTTGAGATTAATCCTCTAGAAGGATTCTAAGATCAATGGTGGAAGATGCATTAAAGGGAGGTTACAAAATGGATGGTTGAGATTGAGTCTCAAAAAGATGCCAAGATCAATGGTCTAGAATTGATGCACCAAGAATATGTTATTATTGGAGGAATCATGATAGGTATGATCCCTGACAACTACAACACCTAACGACTATGACAAAAATGAGGGCTATGATAAGGGTTATGACAGGGTATCTATGACCAAGTGGTGCATAAATAATTTATTTGAAAATGGAGGAGAGGTACAAGTGGAAAATAAATAATTTATTCAACTTATCTATTTGGAGAAAATGAAAAAGGAGCATTTAATTAAATCTATTAATTTAATTAAATGGGGAGGTGGAAATTAAATAATTTCAACAATTATTTAATCATGGGAGAATAAAAGGTCAAATAATAATTATTATTATTTGACTATAGAGAAATAATTAAGTAAATGATTATTTGTGTAATTATAGAAGAAATGGATATATTAGGGAAGTAATTAAATAATTTTAATTCATCGAGATAGAAATGAGAAGGTAGATTAATTAAAAAATTAAAATGATTTAATTAACAAAAGAATATGATCAAACATAATTGAATAATTAAAATTATTCAATTATCGAAAGATAATGACCAAGAAAAATGACGCTCATAGACTTAAACATTTTTCATTGTCTACAAATTGTAAATAAAACTAAGTTACAAGATAGTCTCTTTGGAGAATGCAAAGGAAGAAAAAAAGAATTGAGTAAAATATTATCTTTTCTCAATATATACAATGTGATGATAACTCAAATGGTCTAGGAGGTGGAACTGAGAACCAACTAAGAGTGAAAAATATCTAAAAAAAATCTGTTCACAAGTAAAGAATAAAATCCTCAAAAAAAGGACCCACAACTTAAGCAAACTAAACTCTGAATTTTGTAAACTCCTCCCCATGTTGTGCATGACCAAAATAACTCCAAAAGTTATGTTAAATTGCAACTATGTCCCAAAAATCTCCACCATTTTCTCCACTTTGTCTTTGCATGATTAGTTAACTAAAAAGAGACTCAAGTCTCCACCTTCGTGATTTGCATGATTTGATCTTTAGTTCAGTTCACTTATTTTTCTTGCATGATTTTAGAAAAGGTAAATGTATTATTAAATATTAAAGATAATCGATGTGACTATTTTAATATTTAATATGCGATTGTTCCTCCTTTTACACATTACATGATAAATATTAAGGTAATATTACCTTTCATATTTAATTATATTGTTATTTTTTGTTTAACACCATGCAATAAATACAAGTGAGCACAAATTCACTTGAACATGCAATAATGTCATACTCTAAATGATGATCTTGAACTTGACTTAAAATTCCGCCTTCATAATACACAGGCTCCCTTTATTCATTAGGTTGATTGACCTTAAATTCAAGACCTTGCTGATAATGTGAAATGAATTTTATGTTTAAATTATAAGTCTAAATACCCATCATTCGAATTAGGACATTGTGTAAAAGTTGTTGAACCCTAAAGACCTCCTTCATTCTTCACTTGGTATTTTGTATTTGGTCTTAACTATTATGATGCCATTGGAGTAGGGTTTGAGCTTGAATTTATGCTATTTATGGATTTTCCTTAGAGATTCCTTAAAGAAAACCTATAGGGAATGAGTGGTAAGTGTCTACAATCATAAATCTTGTTATTTTTCTCCATTTTTTAAGGCTTTTAAGCCACAACCTCTTCAGTATTTTTTTTTTTTTTTCCTCTCTTAATTTTTTGTGTGGTGTGACTTTGCATCTGAGGCCGCCATGAGTGTATTACCTTGAGCCTCTAGAAAATTTTCCATGTTGGAAGACCTGTGGGTTTGAATGTATTTCCTTCAGAAATAAAGAAGGTAAGCTTGCTAATCACTCAAATCTTGTATTTTCATTTTATTTTCTATAAAATCAACCTCCAATCGAGCTTATTGAAGAAAAGATAATGCAAAATATTTAATTTACTATATGAAATTGTTGATGGATTTTATCATTCCAAAAAAATGAAAGAAACTCTTACATTCTAAGAAAGAAATATGGAAATTTATCTAGATCTTCTCCATGTAAGGCCATGGCCATACCTTGATTCTGGATAACTCTATATAAACAAGAGCTTCTTCATTTTTCTAAATTTTGATTGTCGAAGAAACACATAACCCAAGTTGTGACTATTGAACTTCTAGGTATTCTTCATTTTGAATGGCTTGAGGGTTTTCACCTTTTTTCTCTATATGTGACTCAAAAGAGGCAATACCTTCTTTTCTTATAGTTGGGACAAAAGAATTTCTCTTTATATGAGGCTATGGCCACATGAATTTTTGGGTACATTTTGTTATTCTCATGTCAACTCTTCTCCTTGAATTCTAAGTGCTTACATACTACCAGGCTTCCATCCATTTATCTTCATTTCCATGAAGAAGCAAATGAAACAAATGTTGAAGCTACTCCCTCTTTGAAAATCCTTCACTAAGCTCACTGTATGTGAATCATCCTTTTTATATATACAACAATAATACCCTTTTCTACTGATGTTGTAAACTGTATATAAGCAAGCTATCATTTATTTCTCTCTTTTACCTGTATTTTATACTTAATGAAAACTTCATGAATCATTGTTTTAAATTACAGATCAATAGTAAAGTCTCTTTATACTTACTTTGCATTATTAGTGGTATCTGATTATGATTATCATAAGGGATAAATCCTTCAATGACTTAGAAATTTCTCCATTATAGTTGCCATTGCCTATGATAACACTATTTCTCTTGACTGTAATCACCTTTCATGATGCAACATTGACACAACTATGATATGTATATGAAGTCATAATACAAAAATGTTCTTTTAAGACATTGAATGGTGAATGATGACTTTTCTATTATATGACTTCCCCAAACTCGGTCCTAAAGATCTTGATTGACTCTCTTATTGTTTTATGACTGCCCCTTTATGTTAGTTATGATTGCTCTTTTTATTGTGCACTTAGATATGTATGCATGTTCACTATCCTAGTCCATGACAACATACTCTTTGTTGTTTCATATGAGAAATTGGTCATTTATGAATTTCAACTCATTGCATTCTTGGATTTGACTATCCTAAATGATCAATTGCTTGAGCTTTTACAAAAAATTGGGATTCATTTCTTCAAATGTATATTTCCTCTTGAGCAATTATGAATATTTTCTTTTCTCAAACCCATCTTTAAGTTAAGGGTAGCATGTTGGGCTCAACCCTTGTGGGAGCCACATTTTACCCCACATGCTAAAATGTTGAACATGATGAACCAGTAGTGAAATATGTACCTATAACTACACATTTAACAAACGAGTTAGATAAAAATAGTGAAATTCAATGTTGCTTCTGTTGATTTGCTTTGGATATCTTGGATTTAGATTTACATTTTTATTTTCTGTCATTAGACATGCACGAGATTTGTATGGAACCCCGAGCTCTAACATCTCCTCTTTGTGTAGATTTCTTTCTTGCAATAGCACTGGACAACTTCAATGATGCTAGCACAACCTCCAATAACGAGATTCACCATTCACCAGGAAATGATGGGTCCCATATCTTCTTTTATGCATTTTATTTTCCTATATTTACTTTCTATTTTATATCTCTTAGATAGAGTTACTTGCACAGCTTTTGTGGGATTACAAAAAAATTGCTTTTGAATATATCAATTATTTCATATCATATAATGACTTGTGTATTTTCATTCCTGAATCACTACATATGTAATATGAAATAACCAGATGAATTGTTTGAGGTATATGTTTTTTAATCATGAGTAATAGAAACAAGATACTTGAAACATGAAGTACATAAAATGTTTAGCCTCAAAACCTAATAAATCTTTGAATTTCTAGTTTTCTTATATGATTTTCTCAATTGTCAAAAAAATTATCACCCCAGTATAATAACTATCTGATAAAAAAATTACTAATTTAGCAAGTAGCTAAAAATTAGTAATAGTAATTTCTATAAAAAAATCCTCCTAAATTTAGAGTTTGGAGTTGAATAGGTAAATTAGGTGGTGATTTCTATTACTTCTACTTCCTATTCAATGCTTGTCAATAATGAGCCCTCATAGTTGTTTGGTGCCTCTCACGACCCATGTCAAGGGGATCCACTATCACCATATTTTTTAATCTTAATGGTAGAAGGACTAGGAAGAGTTGTTAAACATCATGTGAGGAAAGATTTTATTCAAGGATGGTGTTGGGGAAATTAGATACCTTCACAGTCTTATTTGAATTTTGTTGACAATACTACACTTATTGGACTTAACAAAATAAGAGAGGTGACTAACATTAGGGATATTCTTGATACTTATCTTGCAACATCATGACAAATGATTAATGAAAGAAAATATTCTATTTACTTCTTCAACACTATGCCTACTATCTACCATCATATTTCTTTAATTCTTAGACTTTAGATTGGTGCTCTCCCTATTATGTATCTTGGTATTCCTATCTTTAGAGGATCCTTTCTTAAGGGAATTTGGTAATATATTTTGGATAATTTTTTGGAGAAAGTCAACAATTAAACCTTTGGGTGACTCTTCTTTGTTCGAGGAGATTTATTTTTAACTTTTTTGTCCAAGCTCTTACTATTTATAGATGTTTTCTCTAGGTGGCTCCTAGAAGCATCATAAAGGAGTTGGATGCATGAGCAATACAATTATTATTGGTTAGATACTTTTCTAGATCAAAGTAGAGTTTAGTAAAATTGGAGACCATTTATATGATAAGCATGATGGTGGTCTCAAGATGACAAAAGCTAGCCTCACTTGATTAGCTTTAGCTACTAATATTTATTGTCCAGAGGTGGTGCACTAATGAAAATCAAGCTTGGGCTAAGATTCTTACTTTCAAGTATTTATAGGGCATATCAAATGTAAATATTTTGAATATATAGGCCTTATGGGTAAAGGTTCTATGATTTGGGATACTCTTAGAAAATGTCTTAATTTGATTAAGAAAGGTTTGTTTTTGATCTATAATAGAGGTTGTGAAGCTCTATTTTGGTATGATTTTTTAAGATGACTTCCCACCAATTATGACCATGTACCCTCATTTGCAAGTGCTTTAGCTTATCTTCATTGAGGTTGAGTGGTCTCGAGTTGAGGACTCCAAAATTATCTAGTACTTGGGACAACTTTATGTGTATAAATGGAAGGAGCCTAGAGAGTAGTTTTTGGGGGATCTAGTGAGGATCAAGCAAAGTTAGAAAGAATATTGGCAAGTAGAGCATGTAGTTCTCTAAGATGGAGTAAATTGCTAACTTGGAGTCACAATCCTAAGGGGGTGTATTCAGTGATTTTTGGCTATAAAGAGTTGAAATATTAGAAATATGAGGTCAGTGAAGTTTCTTGGTGGAAGGTGTGGAATAAGTTTTCTTGATGTAAATCTAACTTCCTCATGTGGATGGTGACTTGGAATATGAGTCTTACTTAGGATAATCTTAGAAGAGGAAGTTTTCAAGGAGAATCTATAAATGTCTTATGTGGGAACAATGAGGAGTAGTCCCCTCACTTGTTTTCATAATGCCCCTTTTTATAGGATTATTCAGTATAGTTGGAGGGGAATTCAGAAGCAAACTTGTGTTCGTTCTTCATCTCTAATTGAATTCTAGAAAATTTTGGGATGGCCTTTGGCCAAGAATTTTCTTTCCTTAGGTGGCTTGGAGTATTGGCCATTCATGCATCATTTGGTAGCTATCGTTGGAAAGGAATCACAAAACCCTTTAAGGAGCAAGCAAGATAGTTCAATAGCTTTGGAAGATGATTACCGGTATGATTTAATAAACTATGAATGTTAAATTGACACTTCTTCTCTTGTGGAACTTGGAGAGGAATGGTTGTTGAAGAGGTTGGGTGGAGGAGATAATATTACGTGATCTTCATCATCAAGGAGAAGTCGTCTGGTTAGAAAGAAAATTTAGAGAGATGGTAGATGAACTTTGCCTCATAGGGGTGTTTTAAAGTTTAATATTGATGGTTCTGATGCCACTCTCAAATTTTGCAAATTTGAGATGCTTATATCAAAAATTTTGCCTCTACACTTCCAGAAGTGCACCTGATGAACTTGCCTAAATGACCTACTTTGGAGGGTCACAATTTGAAGCCCATTGATTTCTAAGCAAAATTCCTTTGCAAACACACTCATGTGTCCTATGTGAACGTGCATGTCAATTTTTAGCTTCCCACAATGAGTTTTGTCAAGGTTTCAAAAAGTGAAGTTGGAGGGTTTTGCCATTGTTCAATTGTTTGCAAATGTTCAGTTCTACAAACCTACCTCCCATTTGAGCTTGCATTTTGCAACTGGTTGACCGTCATGTCAGAATGATTGTTGTTTTACATTCTCTATACCAAAATGAGCTCATATCTCAGTTTTCAAAGCCTCACAAGTTGATTTTCTATTTTTAGCAGATCAAAACCAAATGGAATTTCTTTAGTTTTGCACTGAAAGATTTATAAGAAGCCAACTTCGAGCGGCAATATCTTTTGATGAGAGATGTTTCAGGCTAATCCCTCTTGCACATGTGTTCTTTGTATCAAGGTTAACTACTGTGTCCAGTGGCAGCTGGCCAGGAGTTGATTTGATATTTTTTGCAATGAGGTGATTTCATCAATTTTAATTGGTTCAGAATAGCTTTTTGTTGTATAAAGTCTGAGTAAGCAACTTTGATAGTTAACAAATTTTTCCTCATGATCGATTTCTATGAACCGTCTTTTGTATTGCATTCTCGGGATGAACGTCTACAAGTCTGCAAGTTTTTAAGTCTCTAGGAGGTCGTTTTCCCAGTTTTCAAGGCTGATTCTAGAGCCCACTTGGCCAGTTTTTACCATTTTGTAAAAGTGTTTGAAAGCATGTTTTAATGATGACCCATTTTAAATCCTCACTTCAAATGCACTTAGAAGCTACCTCAGGCCAGTTCAAGGTCAAATTTGTTTGAAAATGATTATTGTTTTTAGTCGGGCCACATGGGGCCCGACGTGCTTTGCACTATTATGGTGTAAATGTTGTAATATTACAAATGAGAACAACAATCCATTTGTAACAAAATGAGTTACAGAGCATTTGTATGATTAATTTTGTTGTTGTGGGCATATATCAGAGCATATAGGGTGGAGGACTCAATTGTTATAGTTGTGAATACTCTGATTTAGTATGTTATTGAAATGTGGAAGCATACACATGACAAATGGATTGATTGGCTGAGGAATTCCAAAAGCCATTGATATTCATGAAGCTGAGCAGAATGGTATTATATCTCATCTATCTTAATAAAGCACAAGGTCATGCTTATACAAAATCATTTGTGGAAAATGCTTTAGTTGCCTTCAAGTAAATGCATTGTGCTTGAATCCTACTCACAAAATGTGGTGAAATAGAAACTATTAAGAAAATACAAACAAAAGGATTTCCTCTACTTTTCCCCCATCAGACGATGTGAGGGCATGAGTTTCACCTTAAAATACTGGCACATTCAGTTAGGGAGCAGTCACGATGGTTGAAGGTAGTAAATGTACAAAGGGATTTGTTGAAAATACCTTATTAACTTCAAAGCAAATGCAACATGCATGAGAAGAGACTCACACCATGCCAAAGATATGAAGGGAGATCAGAATGCAAAGATTGAGAATGACTCTATAGGCATGCATCATATACAACAAGATGATTTGTTGAAATGTTTTAGAAATGTTGTTGCAAACCCAGTGGAAAATGTGATTGGATGAAATGCCACGTCGAGAATATACACAAGATATATTTGCTAAAAAAACTCAAAGACTTTATAGCCTGTGCCACAAGAGAATAAGACTCCATCAGAGAGCATTTCTCTTGCAGTAGAGAGGATTCAAAAAATCTATGTGAAAGACTTTTGAAACTTTCATGCAAATGAATCATAGAATCCCATGCGCTTGGCATATGAAATGATGGGTAAAATGAAAAGTCTATGTAACTTTCAAGTGAATGCTTTTGGTATTAATGCCATGCCTGCTATAAGCATATAAAATGTTTTATTGAAAATGCTTTTAGAAGCTTTGAAGCAAATGTAAGGAAGTGTGCGCCTGGAGCAGAAGGGTATCTGCACTCATCAAAGCACAGATGAAATGCAACAAATGAAAGGATCCAAAGAGCTAGGGCATGGGCCATAGAGGAGAATAGGGTATATTTATCCATCAAAACATAGTATGCACATCCACTAAGGAAAAAATTCAAGGCATTGAGAAACCAAATGGTGCACCAACATCTTTGCTAAGTGGACTCCATTTGGTATTATGAAAGAACACCAGAGTTCAGGTAAATTCCATGCCCTTGCTAAGGTAGAATAGGAATGTTGAAAATGACTTTAGTAACTCTCAGGAAAATGTATGATGAAGAGGAAGCTTGTGCTAGCTGAGGAGAGGGCTCAGGTTGTCTAGATTTGTACACACACCAGATAGAGGAGCATATGCGCAAAGAACAAATTTGTTGAAAGCACCTTCAAACTTTGAGCAGATGCGAGGTGAAGGGAGATTCCAAGTCTTATGCGTGGAGGAGTGGAAGGCACGCCATAAGCAGAGAAGATGCACACAGAGGAAACACCGATGCCATGGTTAGGAGAACAAATAGAGCACAAGCAAGTACAGGAAAAGAGAGATTAGGGAAAGAAAGACAAGTAAGAATAAGATCTACGGTGAAAAAGCAAGGATCAGATGCAACATAATCTGAGCCCTTCCCCACCAGTTTGCAGGTTGAAGGTGCTTACTTTTTATTTATCGTGAAATGGAGGGATCGTGCCACGTGTACAAGGTGGGCCCAGAGTGGTTTCTCTTTGAACGCACGAGTGAAGATATATTAAAGAGGCCTGATGAAATATATTTAAAAGAAAGGAAAATATTTGAACATCATGTGGGGTCCCATGAAAAATTAAATATGCTTGATGATGTTTTACATTTTAAAACATATTATTTTAAATGTAATATGGAAAGACTAAAGTATTTCCTAGATTATGAAATAGAGGGGAAAAGCTAAATCAATTTTAAATTTGAGGTAAATGGAGACCTTACAGGTGAAATAAAGTGGGAAGGCAAATATTTCAAGTATGCACGGGTAAATTTTCTATTCACCTAGGTGAATAAAGTGAATATTTTACACATAGGTGTAAAATAAAATAGAGGTGCATATGCAGGAAAAGGCTGAGATAATAGGAATTTTGCATATAGCTGGGTGAATTTGGAGATTCTCCACATGGGAAATTTTTTGTTGCAAATAGAATAAAGGAAAATTTTAGAGGGAAGCAAAGTTTGTTGCAGAGAGAGGAGAGAGGCTTTTCCATTGTGGATGAATGGTGAAGAGGATTCCATATGGCACTTCCCAATTAGTTTTAGGGATTCTTCTGGGGATTTCTCTTTTGATATATTTCTTCTCTTCTCTTCTCATATTGGAAGGATTCTAAGGTTTTGTATGGGGCTGGGTAGATAGAAAATGCTAACTCTAAGTCATTTCTTGAGTCTGTAAGCTATAATTTCTAATTTCATGAGCAAATACAACCAGTTTATGCAAATAAATCATAAAAGTGTGTGCACATTCATGAATATCTTCAAATTGTCTCCATACTAGTACAATTTAATCATATGAATTCAATAATACAAAGTATCTTTGAGTTTGCCATCTCAAATTTCATGAGATTGTGTTATTTGTTTATGGGTCTATTTCAAAGAAATGGTTAAATACTTTGAGCATATAACAGTGATTTCAAGTGTACAAGTTGAATTTGGTAAGGAGATTTTGATTGATAACAGGAGTGGGATTATCGGTGTAAGACAATAACAATTGATGCAAAGCATTAACAATTCAAATCCACTAGTTGAAGTCTGTTTGCTGATGAATTCTTTTTATGTGTTTGACTCCATGACCCAGAATTAGGCACTAATTTATCTTGCAGCTTAGTGCATCTCATAAATGTTTTATAAATTCAAAACCATTTTAAATCCCTATGTGTTGTAGTTATCTCATGCTCCAAATAGTTGATATTATTGATGAACAACCAATTCTATTTGGTATTATCCTATTATGTTGAGCTATTAAATGAGATTATATATTGTTGTTAATGTCATTTATGATAATGGTACAAAGGTTGTAAGCGCATTAATGGATCACCCTCTTGGATCCTACAGAACCCAAAGTGTAGGAGGCCTTTAAAATCCTCGTCAGTTGGTCTAGGTCCTTCAGCTGCCCTTAATTGGAATTGGCAATTCCATAGGTAGATTAGAAGACCAACAGGCCTGGTTATAGTAAAAAACAACCAACAGGTTCGTCAAGGGGAAATCTAGGGCATGTTGATGTAAGGGTAATTATAAGGGATAACTTAGTTAATTTAATTTTAATATTTTCTGTCTATGAGGGTTAGTACACTAATAATCTTTTGAAGGTCATATTATCCTAATAGCTTTGGAGAAGGCTTGTGCTCTTGGTTGGTTTAATATTATTTGTGAGTTATATTATAAGATTCTAGTTAATATGTTGAATGAGAAGAACTTGGATGGTGTAAACTAGAAATTGGCTTTGGTTGCTCGACAAATTCTTTTCCTGAGAACCTCCTTGTATTTATCTTCTTTTCTTCATATCCCTCAAGAGTGGAATAGGCTAGAAGATTACTTGGAAAAATGGGCTTCAAAGAAAATGGGTGAGTGGAGGGTTGAAGATCCTAAGCATTTATCTTGGGATCAATCCCATAGTTTAGATAGACAAATTATTCAAGATATTATAAGTTTTTAATTTTTTCTGGTTGTCTTCTACTGGATTTGGCTATCCTTTTGGTTGGGGATGTTTTAGGTTATTGTTGAATTTTTTTCTATTGGTTGGGGATAGCTTGCATATATTTATCAAAAACTAAAAAATTCTAAAATAATTTTAAGTAAAAAAAATAATTCTAACATAATTCTAACATAAAATAAAATAATTATTAAACAAAATTTAAAATATATGTATCTAATATATATTTTATTTTGTTTTGTTTTGTAAGAGAGTATATTAATTTTCCAAAAAAAAATTACAAGTATTTGCACTCCAGGAATTGACTTTCATTGAGATTTGACACAAGAAAACTTAACCACTAGAGCCATCTATGCCCAAACCTTGACTCCTCAAAGACAACCATGCTTGTAACTATAGTTGACAGGAAAACCGTTACAATCTACATTAGAAAACTACCATCTTTCCATACCAACCTACCATTCAAAATTAGTAGAAAATGAACCAAACTAAACTATGTTAACATGAGACCCAACCCTAGCTTGTTACCATTACTTTCATATATAAATATTAATTTTCACAACAATCAGCTTTATGCTAAGTTCACAAGACCATACAAAAATTTATAGAGACTTTGACATAGGGAATTTTAATAGACCCAAACCTAACACCTTGACAAGAGAAAAAATAAGGTGCCCATCACTTATAGGAAGCCATTATCTTTTGAAAATGCATAAAATTAATTGACCCATTCAAAGTCACAAATCGCCTCTAGCTAAAACACCTTCTTTTTGATCCAAAAGGAATGGGTAAATCTTAATAACCTAACCCTAAAATTTTACCAGGTCCAAATCACATGGTCATGAGATGCCTTTTTCAAGTATTGCTACTTTAAGGGTCTCCTCTAAACCTCCTAGCAAGCTTTTCTTGAAAAGCTTCTAGACCAGTGTCCTCACCTCCACCTTGGGTGTGCGATTATCCAAAACTAATGCCACAAACCTTGAGACAATCTATGTGTTTGTCCTGAAATTCTCTTTATACTCCAAATTCCCTTTTCCAAGGATCATCTTCATGGCCACCATGGAAAGAGGGTCGTTGCTTAGCAAGATGTGCTTGAGGTACTGGTCTATGACCACAGGAAAGGCATTTTTTTTATCCTTACTATCAAGAGATATCATAGTATCCACCCCAAAACACACCAACCTATCCAAAAACATTTCCAAAATTAATTTGTAATTCTCTACCAGTGTTTCCACTGCCACAAAGCATTAGGGTTGATGCAAGAAGCTGGGTCCACAAAAAGCTCAAAAAGTGGAAGTGTTTTTGTTGTTTTTCAGAAATTTTCACATGTGGACTAAAAATTTGAGGCACTTATAGAATGAATATTAAAAAATGTTAGAAATATGAAAGTTATCTTTTTGAATCTAGTTTCCAAATATGTAATTTATTCAAATACCCAGATGATAGAAATTAAATTTTGATAGGGATGTATAAAAACCATTTTTTAAAAGTCATCTTTCTACCATACAATGCACATGTACGAACACCACTTTTTGACCCAAATAAAAGTATTTTACTAGTTCCTTTTTTGGAAAGAGAGCTAAGACCATGAAGATTGATGAGGAATTTTTTTTGTAATTTTTTTTTGAATATATCTTTTATTGAATTTTTATTGACCTTAATTGTTGTTTTTAAAAATCAACGTGTATAGATAGTATAATTGGAACTAAACTAATTTTTTTTTAATCTCTTTTTTTCACTATGTAGAGAATTGTCTAAAGATTGATGTCATATAATTTTTTTACAAGAAACTTAACTGAAAAAAAATTATTAAAAAACAAAAAGAATCATGATATTTCAAGTTTAAGGACTAGTTTTCTTAGAAATTAATTAAAAAATAACAAATATAACCCAATATTAATAAAAATTATATGTTTAGAAACTAGACATCTTGTTCTCTAATGGGTTTTAATTTCATAGATTGATTCAAAAAAAAAGTCCATCAGCCATATTGCTAAAGTTGGACATTCTTCTTCAATCTACCTTAGTTTTTTAGTTGCAGGTCAAAGGCTAAGGGTTGGAATAATGCCTTTTCTAAGCCTAAATCCATATAAAAAAAATATCTTATGAGTTTCAAACCTTTTGGAACAAGTACCCACTTCAAAATGGGTACTTATTTTTAAAAAGAATGGGTATTTGTTTTAAAGCTTAAAAAATGACACTTTCCTTGAATGTGAACCCAACTTCTTGCACATACCCATTATGCTCATGAGAGAAAGCATAAATTGAATGAGTTTCTTTGGCTTCACAAACTTCACAAATAGAAAGGAAAGGTGCCACCTACTTTACTATGTTGTACATCATATGCGTGCCAAACTAGAATCTTCCAGAGCATTTGATACTGCCATCATTTGGATGAATGAGTTTATGGGGAAACCATGTGAGTTAGTCATGAGGAGAACACTGAAGCCCACACAAACCATCCTGAATACCAACACAATCAATTTCATAATTACTCCCCATTTATTGAAATATAACCCAGCAAAAAGCGAGGAGGCTTCACCTTTCCATGGATATGGCCTCCAGTTCTCCTACCCAACTCACTGCCACCTTAGCCACACCCCTCAAGATAGAGTTTCTACCTTCAATGTGGCAAGTCACCTGCCTATACACCAACATGTCTTGAGTGTGCCACTGCTAGGCCTTAGGATGTAGTTCATGTAGGAGTGTATTGTATTCCCCCTTATGTAGGAGTGTATCGTATGTATCGTATGCTAGGCCTTAAGATGTAGTGGATATGTCCTCCAGTTCTCCTACCCAACTCACTGACACCTTAGCCACACCCCTCAAGATAGAATTTCCACCTTCAATGTGGCAAGTCACCTACCTATCCACCCACATGTCTTCAGTGTGCCACCGCTAGGCCTTAGGATGTAGTTCATGCAGGAGTGTATCGTATGCCCCCTTAGCCACACCCCTCAAGATAGAATTTCCACCTTCAATGTGGCAAGTCACCTGCCTATCCACCCACATGTCTTGAGTGTGCCACTGCTAGGCCTTAGGATGTAGTTCATGTAGGAGTGTATTATATGCCATCCAAGAGTTCTAGTAGTAATTCTAAATTGGCATTCAATTTCCAATGATGCACTTGCCTTATTCTTAGCTCATTGACAACAAATGTATAGTCTCCCTCAAATACCAAATTCTTCACCTTTAGCTCTTAGCATAAGCACAAGCCCAATATCAGTGCTTACATTTTTATAGCATTATTGGTTCCGATTGAGAGGGGCACAACCATCCTCCCAACACATCAATATTTCCAATCTCTAACAATGCAACTAGCACCTAAGACTCCTAGATTTCATCGAGAGGCCCCATCAAAGTTCAACTTCATACAACCAAACTTTGTGGGTTTCCATACAACCTTGTTTCTTTTGAGCTATGTTTTGACCTCGAGCCCCTGCTTGAGATGGAATTTTGAGGTTATACCATTTTTTCTGCATCAAGGCATCCCACATGGTGAATGCCACTTTACCATCCTGGCATTCTATTATATGTGCATTAACAGTTTCCATAATGCTTACTTCTATTTTGTTTAGAAGAGATTTTCTAGGCATTGCCTTATCATGAGATATCCACTCGTTTCTCTCCTTCCACAATTATGAGATTACTAGTGATGGACACATGGTCCATAGGCCACCAGAAAGAGCACTTTTGTGAAGTTACAGCCACCCCTATAGTAAACACAACAAATTGCTTAGCTACAATTGAAGATTTGCACATACCCGAGTCTAGCAATGTTGGGAAAAGGGGAAATTTACAAAAAAGTGATTGCTTGATTCTTCCACTTGATTGCAAAGAATGCATATCAATGGACCCTAATAGCCCAAGTGTACAAACATTTTAGTCATTAACACTCTTCCTTGCACTATCACCCTTGTAAAAATTCCTACTTTTAATAGACCATCTACACTCCAGCAAAGATTGGTTGGAAGTCAGTGAACAGATCTGTTTGACCCGACCAAAACCTTGTATCCATCCTTAGCATTATAGATCATGTTTGGTGATGCATTCCACCTTAATATATCTCTGCCTTGTCTTGGGCTTACAGTCCAATTGACCTTCACCTAATCAAAGATTGAAACTAACCTGGGATCCAAACCCAAATCTTTTGGACTTTTCTAGCTATGTCTTGGGTAGCCATCCACCTAGTGAACCTCCAAATATTCACCCACTCTGCTTCCCCAAGCTCGATTAGTAGCCATCTTAAATTTTTCCAAGTCTTCTTTGGCTTCCAATTTTCCAAACCCTTCCCAAGAATTTTCCCAAATGAGAACATCCCTTCCCTCCTTTATCTCCCACATCAGATTATCCAAAATTAGGCACTGAAACTATTTAAAAAATTCCATATTCTCGACCCTTTTAGAAGAAAGCTTGTAGTGAAAATGCTATACTCTTCTACATCCAAATATTTTTCTTTAACAATCTTTACCTAGTTTAGATCTAGTTTGGAGTGGATTTTCCATACTAACTTTTCCCCAAGAGCCTGATTCTACATTACCATATTCTTCAGCCCTGCCCCGTCTGCTTCCTTCCTCTCACAAACCATTTTCCACTTTATAAGCAGAAACTTGTGATCGTCAAAATTTCCTATCCAAAATAAATTCTTCATCTTTTGGTTGATATCTTTGTTCACCCCACTTGAAAAAGGAAGAAACGCAAGCATGTATATTGGTCCATAGCTATAATCACTAATTTCAACATTATTGAGCGGCTTGCTCATGATAGCCACTTGTTCTTCCATTATGTAAGTTTAGTTTTTACCTTATCAATCATTGGGTCTTGGAGCTTGGCTGGTTAAACACCTTTTTCTAGTGGAAGGCCCAAGTATTTACATTGGAGCTTACCTTTATGAAAACCCAAGATGTGTGAAGGATCTTGATTCCTTTGTCAATGCTAGTGTTGAAGAAAAAGATCTCAGATTTAGCCTAACTTACTTCCTAGCTAGATGCTTGAGAGTATTGATCTAGAATTTGTTTAAAACCTTTCACCTCCTTTGCTATGGAGATGACAAACAACATGTTATCATTAGTAAACTATTGTTGGGTAACTTCAAGAAATCCATGAGTAATCTTTACCACTTCCAAGTGGCCCTCCAGTCTTTCCTTCACAAATGCTCATCCTAAATCCTCTACCATAATGAGGAAGAGAAAAGGTGAGAGGGTGTCCCCCTACCTGAGCCCCCTTGAGATGCTAAAAAGGCCTTCTAGGGAACCATTAAGGAGCATAGAGAATCTCAAGAAAGCAACCCATTTGAAGATCCAATTCAACCACTCCTTGTCAAACCCAAAGGCTTCCAAGACCTTGAAGAGAAAGCATCAATTCACTTTGTTGTAGGCCTTATTGATGTCAAGCTTGACAAACATTTCCCACCTTTTCATCCTTTGGATTGAATGTATCGGTTCTTGTCGATAATGACTCTATTGAAAATTGAGTTGCCTAGGATGATACCTATTTGTTCCTCAGAGATTATTTGTGGCAAGATATTTTTACTCAATTGGCTATCACTTTGGTATGTACTTTGAATACTATATTGCAGAGGGAGATGGGTTGAAAATCATCAAGAGATTCTAGTTTTCTTCTTTTTTCAAGATCAAAGATATGAAGGTGTTGTTAATATCTCTTAGAACTTTTGTTGAGCACCTTGAATCTTTAATAGCTTGAACTAGGTCAGTGTCAAGAATGTCCTAGCACTTTTGGTAAAAAAATTGGTAAGAAACCCACTGGGACCTGGGGCCTTCTCTAGATGCTATTGAAAGAGGGCCTCCTTAATTTCTTTTTCTGAAAACTTAAGCTTTAGCACGGTGTTTTTTTCACTTCGTATAAGGTGTGGAATCCCACTTATAACAACATTTTGATCCTATAGTCAAGACCCATCTAGTTCATTGAGAATGTTCCACAAGAAGTTCATTGTGGCTAACTTGATGTCTTTGATTTTATCCAACATTCTACCATCCACACCATTGATGTAGGAGATCATGTTAACTTCTCACATGGTCTTTGTGGCATTGTGAAATAATTTTTTGTTCTTGTTGCCACCTTGAAGCCAAACTTCCTTCAATTTTTGGGGCCAAAAATTTTCTTCCTTAGCAAAAAGATCCTTTAATTTATTCATCATTTTTTTTTTTATGGAACCTATTAATATCCATCCCCAAACTGATGAATTCTTCATTCAAAGAGTGTAGTGCTTCTTCAGTTGCCCACTTTTCCTTAAATATGTTTTTGAAACACTCCATGTTCCAAATTTTCAAATGTTGCTTGATGAATTTTAGTTTTCCCACAAATGTATCTAATATATATTTAGTAATTTATAAGTAAAATAATTACAAAGTAAAATAAAAAAATTCTTAAATAAATAATATAGATCAAATTTATTAAAATATTTTTAATTATTTTCAACAATAATTAATAATTTAATCATTATTAAATTACAATGACCATTCTTACAATAGAATATTAATTAACTAGCAATCACACCTATGGGGTGCAATGGGTACACCAAAGACAATATAGTGAACTTTGTGTTAAATTTGTATATTAAAAAGTGGGAAACGTGTTATACAACCACAAAGTAGTTGAGTAAAGCAAGTAAAACTTAAACCTGTTGAATAATATGTTGTTATTCTATTGAAAAAAGTGAGTAAACTGTGCTTCTTGAATTCCCAACATATTGTACACCTGCCAATTGCATCTTAAAGAAAGTTTTTGAAGCCTTTTTACCAAATGCCTATTGTGTACACTGTGCAGTGATGGAATTCCATGAGATCATAGTATTTAAAGGAATTTAGTCAAACAATTTTTGTGCCTTGTCTATGTTGTTTCCCTTATGCTTTTGTGGATGTCCATACCTCATTCAAAAGCTCCCAATTTGACATAGTGAAGGAATAAGCTGGAAAAGGTTGCAAATTCTGGTTGTATAGCTGATAATTGCATTTTCGTGAAAGTTTCTAAAGCCTTTCACCAAATCCCTTTTATGTATACCCTAAAGGTTTAAGAATAAATAGAAGATTAATTTCAATCTAGACAAATGTTAAGCAGCTAAATTAGTACATTAATTTGTAACTTATACAGAAGATGAATAAATAAAATACTTATTTATTATTCCTATTTTAATATAGAGTGCAATTTTTTTTTTATAGAAAATCATAGAAGTTGAAATTGATAACTATTGATAACCTATGCATCACATTATTCTGAAGAAGGTGCTTTAATCTAGTTAGTATTTGTCTTGTGTATGCATGAACTTGGGTATATCTTAAATTATATTTCCTTTAAGAGTGATGGTAGTGAACACTATGTTACCATCTGAAGTAAAATGTATAAATTGTCATCTTCCTGCATGCAATCATACTCAAATTATTAAAAAAGTTTTAGAATAGACTGTAACTCATAGATTGCACAAATTGAAATGATTTATAAAACTCAGAAGAAAACCAGTGGCTATAAGTCAGATTTATAAATTTTCTTGTTTAAAGAGAAAGAATGCATATCCAACAATATGACTAGACTTCATAATGAAAAAATATTGGAAAGGCTTTAAAAGTTGCATAATATTAAAACTCATTTAACAGTTATAAAAATATATGCACTATTGAGAACATATTAGAATGAAATCATTCTTATTACTTTATATAATACTACATCCTATGGAGTATATGAAGCCGGATAGGGGATAAAAAATGGGGTGGTGAAATAGACAACTTATGTCCTCATTTAGTGGTCCTCATTTAGACTACACTTCTGAATGATCTAGGAATTTGATATTTAGCAAGTCTAATAGCAAGTCTGAAACCCATGCATGTGAGAGGACACTGTGATCATTTAATGCCTCTTCTTCTTTGTAATGCAGGCTTGAAATAGAAATTTAATTTGAAGTAGATATAGGTTCAAATTCTCATAAAGCATCTATTGGTCGATATTCTTGAGTAGCCATATGTTTGAAACTTCATTATGTTATAGATGCATTAAATGAATCCAATGGCTATGGCTGACTTTTGTATGAATACAATCACTACTCTGAAGGTAGGCTTTCCCATGATAGAGAGGCTTTTAGTTTTAAATAAGAGGCATTGTCCTAAGGAGATTCCCAAGTGTTAGTCTCCACTCCTGAGCCAAAAACCTATTTCTCACGTAGGGCCAATACAAATAGATGGCTATTAGTGTATGCATACTACCACAACCATTAATAATTTTGCTTTGTGATGTGGGACTGGGAGCAGAGTGAAGTTTTGAATGTTTTAGGAATTTGAAGTTTAACATGTCCATCCATAGGTCTGTGCTGTATAGATGGTCATATAACTATTTAATTTGGGAGTTCATATTTGTAAATAAACTCTATTTTCATAGATGATTCAATGAAGTTGAAGCAGATATGCCTTGGGAAAAGGTATAGGTTCAAATCTCTATAAAGTTATACGTCATATCATAGTGATAGAACCCAATGCCTCTAGGTGGTTTTGGCATATTAACATCCACCATATTATGAAATAAAGTTCATCCCACGATAAGGAGGCTCCTAAACATGAGCCACTTAAGGTTAGGTTTGAACCTAAATCATCATAATTGCATCAAGAGTTTTCAAAGGCCCAAAATAAGCCTCATGTCAGAATGCTAGAACTATATGTGCCAGTGGACAGCTATCAGTCCACCCAAATTGCCATAACCTTTCAGAATTCTACTTTTGACACAAGAGATGATGTTTAATGAGACTAACCAAATGTCCATCACCCATGTATTTGATATGATTCATTGGACCCTCTGATATATATTTGATAGCCATTTTGTTTGTAAATCAGCCTTGCTATCAGAAATGAACTTTTCATGGTGAGGATGAGTTTCAGATATGTTGTAGAGGCATCTAGTGTGCATGTAATTTTCCTAATGGGTACAAGCAGTCATTCTTGCATGTAAACCTGTCCTATGATGAATTGTGTTTCTAAATGATGGTGTGCCAAATTTAACAGTGTCCCTCAAGTTGATTTAGGCATTTGGATTTTAGCAAAACCAATTGAAGATTATTTATCAGTTGTTTCTATGTCTATTTTGGTTTCTGATTTTGAGTATATGTTCAAATATCTCTTGGCATACCCTATAGAGAGCAACATTTATCATGTGAATTGGTTTTTTTTAGAAATCATGCAGCCCCAAATACTCTCATTTGAATATCATATAAATTCATTTGTAGACTTACCTGTTAATTGTTTTATTTTAATTGATTTCCTTACAATTATTTTCTAGACATTCCCAACTGGATACTAGAATGCATAATTACTACCAATAAACACTTCATCACCATTAGTGTACAAATCCAACGATAGATGTAGGCACTATCAAGCTAAAAACCTCAACAAACACATTAGAATAGCCATCATGTAGTTTTAATAAGATGTATTCTATGGGTGGTTAGAAACGGTGGATAAGACGCGGGGTTTCAAAATACCTTTTATGCCTCTCAAAGATATATGCATATTGATTGATTTTATCTGAGGAAGCAATTTAATTTTACAATGATAGCTCCTAGAAAAAAATTTAATTAAAAATATAAAGTTCAAGTAGTTTACAAGACACTTTAACATCAGACAAAAATCCCCTTTCCATTAAGATTTGATGGATGTTTGTACCCTCTTTGAAAGTTCCCATTTTAGTTATGTAGTTTGTATTTACATATCCCAATTGCATTTGCTTGAAAGTTTTTAAAGCTTTTAAAAAATCCACCGTGTGCATATCCTACAATCATTGCATTCCATGAGATAACCTCTCTTTGAGGCATTATGTCAAATAGTTTACATGCCTTCTCTATGCTTCCACATTTTGCATACATGTTTACCAAAATCTACCCTCCATGATGCTTTGATGGATGTCCATACCCAGTTCCAAAGCTTCCATTTTGATACAGGCAGGAAGGATACTGGCCAAGTTTGTGGAATTTGACTATACACTTGCTAATTACATTTTCTTGAAAGTTTGTAAAGCCTTTTCAACAAATCCATTTTGTACATTTCCAGCAAACATAATGACATATTTTCAGGTAGTCTTTAAATATCTCATGTAATAACATACAATATATGTGTGGTAGTTATATTTTGTAGCCCCACTCATATAAATTGGTCTTTGTATTCCTCATCCATATTGGAATTCCCTATATGCTTTTGGGATATATTGATAAGAATTTTGTTTCCATGGTGGGGGCTAGAAAAAGTTATGAGTTTATGTTGGTGGGCTCTCAATATCGTTGTTGTTTTGAGAGCAAACAATCTAGCTTACTTGTTGCTCTCAAATTATAATTGGTTCTATGATAATCATTTTCCCAACATTTTAGGTTTTCAAGGTTTATTTAAGTTCTCCCAACGATATCAGGATTAACTTTACGAGGTTTGGAGGAAAGGATTTTGTGTATATCTAGAGAACTCTAGGAGACAAATCTTAACTTGGAAGTTGGAGGATATCACCCTATTCTATTATAATTTGATATCAGTGGGTGCAATGTCAAGGATTCAATTTTTTGGTGTATTTACTGTCAATAGCAGATTTTGGCTTTCAATTCATATAATGTCAGCTAGATTTAAGAATATAAGAAAATTACAAAACAAAAACCAAACTAGTATTGGATAGATAAGCATGTACTGATCTATTTTTCATACGGTTCATTTTTAAACAATTCTCTAGTAACACCCCAAATGCTTGTGCAGTGAGAATTTGAGCACAATTATACCATTAGATCTAGGATGCATAGAGATATATTCTCAAATTTCCATGATGGATGTTCCCTTGTAATTTCCCGAGTACCCATCTTCCAAGCTTACAATTAGAGTAAAGAATCACCTTTTATTTTTTAAACCCCCCTTAAAAAAACCACCAAGAAAAGAAAACGAAGTATCCAGTTTCATAAAAGCATCGTTCAGATGTGTCTACTTCACTCACAAAACCAAAGAAAAAAATAACAGGAAAAACAAGAGAGAAGAAAGAATATGGTAAATATGGACAAGTTGAAGAAACCCCACCTCTTGTTCAAACCCTCGCTTTATTTTTTTCTCTCAGTTGAAACCCTCTTTAATTGTTATTACTGGATTTAGACTAAACCAAAGCCACAATTTCTAGTCGCGCACTGTTCGATTCTCCCAGAGCCTCCCAATTTAGTATAGATAGGCTTTTCCGACTCCATTTCTTTCAATTTTGAAGGATTTAGGCTATAAATAAATTATGATGCAGCCCTCCTTTCGAAGGTACTTGCTCTGTTTTGCTCTGTTTTAGCTAAAATTTGTAGTTATCCAGTGATTACATTAATCATAGTAAATGTTACACAACAACAATTCGAATTTTAACAATTAGTAAAATATGATATACTCCAGACTCAGCAATATTATTCGCTGACCCAAAGAAGATATAAAACTAGTTACCGGCAACAACATGCATATTAGTAACTGTATGGACTGTATTTGAAAGTTTCAGCAAATATTAAAAAAAAACAAAAGATATCTTAATGAGGACAATAAACAGAAAATCATCCTTTTATTATTCTAGTAGTTTAACTTTTTTATTTATAATGATTATGTGCTGAAACCCTGCAAATACAGTGGGCATAAAGTAAATTGCAAGCCCAAAGTTTTTATGAAAAAGCTGCAGTTATAAAAACCCTGTATAGTTCCCAATTCCTCTACAAAACATTGCAATTACAAAAACACAAAAACAGAGTATAACAATGCCAATGTAGATTACACGAACAACAACATCAGGATGTGTCATTTGAACTCTTTCTTCACTTCCATGCACGCCATCCCTATCATTCCAGCATTTCTCCTAATTGAGCTGTTGTTGTTTTTGTCTTCTGTTTTCCACCACAGTCTCCTCCATTCTCTATTCTCTGTGTTTCACACTATCTTGTTGTCATCGTTTTCTTCTTGCAAAAGTGTATCGAGCTTTTTCTTTAGCCTATCTCTCCTTCCTTAGGCCGATTCCCCAATCCCTAAAACCATTCGATCACCCTTATCTCCCTCTGTTTTCTTTTGCATTGAGAACTTATGCCTTTTCCCGATGTTCTAATCTGGTTTTGATAACTGAAATTTGCAACAGATTCTTACCTCGTCCCATGCGCCATTTTCTCCTCTATCATCCACGTTGAAAGGGGCTTTTGATAACTGAGTTATTAATTGTTTTTAAACTTTGCAAATTCAAATCTCTAGTAAAGTAGCGTGGGTATACAAGCCAAAATTTCGCACCACAGAACAGTGAATAAACATCAAACCAAAATTTGACAACTAAACTGGAAATTGAATCGATGCCCCTCCATCAAGAAAAAGTGGAAATGAGGGCATATGATTGTTGTGCAGCTCTGTAAATTGAATCCCTCCTTAGAGCTGCCAATGCCATCCCGTTTTCTGTTTGTTGTCAAATTATTTAAATCTGTTTATCATGATATTTGTGCAAGGGAAGATTCATAGCCAGAATGCTCTACTTGTGGGCGCAGGGGTCAAGTGATGTGAACGCTGTGTAGAAATGGCAGAAGCTGCAAATGGGGGCTCAAATTGGCTAAGCAATCTCAAATTGCACTCTGAAATCGATGTCCACCAGAAAACGATGAGCATTGATTGGCTTGGAAGAAGGGACCTCCACTTCCACCATCACATCAATGAACTCGTAGTCGCCTGTATTACCAAATAAGGATCAAGATGAGCATCACCGAAGATGACAACAAATATTTGAATAAATTGGGGTTTGAGAAGAGACAGAGCAACAGACCTAGGGGATGCCCATTCGTTTGCTCCCACCGCATCTTGCACACGGTTGCGTTGTAGCCTGCGCTTCGCAGACTGCTCATTATGACCCTTCGTAGATAATTCTTTTCGTGGCAGTGTGGCTCTGCCTAAGTAGAAAACCCAGCCATTCCTAAAGATTTTTGACATTTCGAAGGAGTGATTCCCCCAATTTAGTATTGGAGAATAAGATGCCCTGTGAATATACAGCGGATCAGACAAGCAGAAAAGAGGAATCATTTAAAGGAAATATGACAGCCATGGGTAATACTAAAAATATCTGCGGTGCTTTTTGGTAATGTACCTCTAGTATCTGGTAGAGCCAATTAGTAACATTCAGATACATTCTGGCAACTGGCCTGCGTAAATCCCCTGGCATTATTGTAGCGTACATGGAAAACTGATTATAAACGAACCAGACGCTTACCTCAAGTTTCTACACAAATTGTGTCTTTCTCTCAACGATGCGATTTCGTGAAAAGTACCGCCAATGGTACCAGTTTTTGCGGGTTCCTTCTCTGATCCAACGGATGTGGTAGAATAGACGCCATGGGATTAGGTTTCATGGAACACAGAAAAGCAAGGAGATAAAATCAATGAAGCTAGGGATAAGGCCGGCTCTGAAAAACCCTAGGTGTGTTAGGCGCGAGTAGATGAGAGACTGAGATTGTTTACATCGTAGTCCATTGAAATCTGCACCGTTCGGGGTCAAATGGGGTTGGAAAAGTTCAGCGTGGGGACGCCTTTGGCGTAATAAACAAATAATATTATTAAAATTTCAGAAAAATACGTGGCTTTTGTTTAAAACAAAACAAGCCGAAACAACTATACGTAACAAAGAAGTTCTCACTCGTGACCGCAAATGGAAATAGGGTACTAACCAGCACTATAAAATAAAACAATTCAGGCTCCCTACAACGAAACTAGTTATAAAAAGAAACAAATTTGAAAATAAATGAGATAAACAAGAGGAATACCTAAGGAAATGATGCCGGCCGAAAGTAAAAGTTAATAATCCCGTTTACAGACCACCAAACAACAGAAAAATCTCATCTAATCATTTATGGAAAATAGCTCACCACAAAAAACAGCTGGAAACGACGCCCTGCAAAAAAACAGTTGCAGGCCTTGGAAACGAAGAACAGCTCATCCAATCTTTATCTCGACGTTACAAACAACAAAAGTCACGCTATTGAAACCTACTCTTCCTCTATAAATGCAGAGCACAATTCCTTCAGCAGTACATGTAAACATTTTATCTGTACAACTACATGCAATTGTATCGTTATGGAGAAAATCAATGGTTTGACATTTATGGGAGTACTGCTTGTATGGCTCTTGGTTTTAAAGCCTTGTGTGGGTAGTTCTTTTACTGTGTGGGAAGGTCCCGGGTGTGATAACAAGGGACTCCGTTTCAATGATTGTGGGTGTTTTAGCATACCGCACCACGGAGGATATGAATTTGTATACGGAGGACGGCCCGTCTTACTTTTTAATGCTGGTCGATGTAAGGGTGAAGTACATACTGAACTTGTTGTCAATACAACCGACTGCACTGGTTTTGGGTGGAAAAGCCTCTTCATAAATTGCGAATAATGTAAGCTTTATCCAAAATACAGACTTCACAACTATTGCTATCCAACGATGGGTGTTAGTATGAATAAAGAGTCTGTTTTGTCTGTCTACTGTAGGAGTCAAGTGTTTTTATCTGTCGTAGTGTGTTAAATTTAATAAGATTTATATCTGGTCTTTATCATTGAGACGCATTCTTACAGTTAAATAGTAGGATTTGTCGAGCTTTGATATCGTATGCATGCCACCTTTATAAATGAGGGCTTTCTTTGAAGGTATATTTACTGTTTTGAAGGATCATTTTAATGTTGAAAGTATCGAGGTTTCATTTTTCATGATTTTAAGTTCAAATGTTGGAAAGGGAATTTGTAAATAATCAGTAATAATAATAAAAAAATTATTTAATTGAGAGAATTTTTTAAATTGATTTATTTAAGCTATGATATTTAAATCTATTTTTTTTATGTGTCTTTATGTTAGTTTAGGTGATATAGTGGATCTTGTTTCTTTTCTATTAAATTTAAATAAAAAGGATTATATTGATCAACTTTGTAAGTTTATGTTGATTATGTCCTTAAAGAAATAAAAATATAGACAAATCAATCTTGAAAAATAAAACCACAAAATTGGGAGACTAGTCTACTATTCCTTGTATTGGGATCAAAGCATTATTTTGTAAATTCATTCTTTTTATGAGAAATATTTCTTCATTTGCACCATTTACCACTCTTTAACACAAGACTATTTGAGCCCTGTATTATAGATGAAGATAAACATCATCATACAATCAAGGATAATGATGTTATAATTAATCCAATGACCAATGCTATGTTAAAAGAAATGCTTTCTCTTAAGTAATTATTTGATAGGAACATTTAATTGAATAAGAAAACCATGTATTTTTAAGCAATACTCAATAGAGCCATGTAACCTTGCGAACATGGGAGATCCAAAGAATGTTTTCTTGGGAAAGCAGTTTATTGAGGAAGAGAAGCAAGGGATATGTTTAAGTAGTCAAATAACTTTAGGATACTATAGTATTAAAAAATGACGATCTCAAGATCTATGATACCTCCTGTTGGTGATTTTTCCAGTAGAACCGAACAATTCTCTAAGAAATAGCCAACTCATATAATGAACTGTTAGGTTAGTGGCCAACACAACAAGCATAGGATTGTAAAGTGTGTACTCCTTCACTTCAAGCTCTGTGAAACCTTGGAGGGGAATCCCAATTGTGTTTTCGCGCAATATAATAAATTAGTGACACATTTATACACAAATTAATTCTTATTTATGGCAGATAAAATCAATTTCATTGAAGATTTGGAAGATTTTCAAATGAAGGATTATCTATCTGCTAGGAATTGGGGTTAATTCCACTTCTACTACCCTTGGAGATATTTTTTAATTTGAGTATTGTCTTCTCATAAGTCTAGGGCCAGGAACATTATTTGTTCATCTTATGCAAGATTTTCTAACAAAATGACAAGTGTCTCATCAATTGGAGCAACAGAGTCAAGCACACAAGATTTTCTAACAAAATGACCAGTGTCTCATCAATTACAAATTACATATTCTAGGAAGAAATGGACTATTTTCATATTGCTTTGTGTTTATGAAAAACTCACTATGCAAGAAACTTTCACTTCTTAGCAATCCTAAGTCATTCCTACAAAGTTTATAACCCTATTCAAGCATTTTAATTAATTCCTTGAATTAAAGCTGAAAACAAAGTAATACATTGAAATGAAACATTTGAAGACAAATGATAACACCATTAGTATTTCTCATTTATAACTCCATAATGAACATACATAGGAGAGTATCAGCTTCTTGACTAATATTTGTTTTGATATCAGTAATTTCTATAAAACTCATTTAAAATCATTACATACATGACAACTTATCCAAGACAAACTACTGGCATACTTTAGTATTCTATTCTAAGTGCCTTTTATGAACTTATCTTTTACCTAGAACCCTATTAAGACTTCAGAATCTGACCTCTATAAATAAGCCCTGAAATCCCTTTTATAGGATAAGGGAGCAACAAGCATCAAACTTAGTTACATTTACATTTCATTTCATGTATACTAGAATTCAAGATACTCCTAGTTTGTTACATACAATCATTTGAGGAAAATGGAAGAGTAAAAGACTACATTCCACATTCTCTGAATGAAGACAAGCCAACCCCTTGAAAGGTAGAGTTTGTTGTAACCATGTTGAATCATCATCCTTGTTGACTAAAAAAGATTCTCCAATAGTAGTTCTAGCACAAACTTGTATATTATATGGATACAATATACTCGTCACCAAGGTTAGCTAGCTGGCACTTCTCCTACATACCAACCCAAAAACATTCCACCTCAACACATGAAACAAGAAATCACATGAGTGTTGAATAGGACCATCCTAACAGAAAAGACATGGTCTCATCAAAAACAAAAATAGGATGCATCATCACTCTGAGTCATCAACCTTAGAGGATATTCCCCCATGTTTTGCTCATGGTGGGACTAGAGAAACTGTCACCACCTCTTCATCAAGATTCCTCGATAGTACTAGGGAGAGGGGATAATAATCACCCTTTGATTCAGTGTCACCTTCAACATTTGAAGGGTTATTAGAAACCTCACATGGAGAATTGCATTCCTTTAGATAGGCCTTACAATGCTCACTCTTTATCCTTCTTTTTTATATTTCACCATCCTCTTCTCTCTTCGTTTGACTAATTCTTTAGAACCTATCTACTTTCTTGGATGGTAATTTTCCTTGGTACTATACTCATTGAATTTCCTTAATCCTACTCTTCCTTTTGGTGTATCAAGAGCTCCATGCATTCCACTTTTATTCTCAAGACCTCTCTTAAGCTCAAACAAACACAACCCCTCATACTCTCGAATCATCATGACAAACCTACTTGCCTCAAATGTCTACACACTTCTTTATCAGCCTTCGACCCTCATTTATTGCAAAATGAATTATGTCATGGAAGATCAATCAAGTAATCTACATTAAATAGAAAATTTGAAGCATGCAAGATTAATGAATTGAAATCTCCTTACACGTGCAATTTGATAACTTATAGCTCAAGATTGAATCTAAGCCATTGCTTTTATAGAACTTGAAAC
>VDFB02000013.1:105472914-105508343 GCA_007258455.2 Sequoia sempervirens
GAGATATTAACATAAACTATAAACTAGTAACTATTTAAAAATCATATATAAACCAAATCGTATATTAAATAAACTATAAACTACAAATGAGATATATTGAACATGTTATAAAGTCTTGACATTTTTTAAAATGCTATGTTAACAGATCGGATATCCGATTTGAATCGGATATCCAATATGTCTGACACAAAATTCATTGCCTAGGGAATAGGCTCGGGTTTGCTTTGGTTTTTGGTTAGGAGATACCAATCCTGAAAAGTCAACACAAAAAGCGTGTTTAACAGCTTACTTTGTTTTTCCAGACTTCGCCCATATGGCTGACGACTTTATTTTTAGCCAAAATTGATAAAATGAAAAGGGTTTGTAGAGGAGATTCTCAGATTTTTGCCAATATAAATTATGTTTTATTTTGAATTTAATAGATTATTATTATTTATTTTCTACTAGAATTATGACAAGTCGATTGATAGAGGTGATTGTAAGAAACATTATAACTTTCAAAGCGGTATCATATTTTTGAATCAAAACATCGTCACATTCTAGCTTTGCATCTTATGGGATAAAAATAATAATTTGAATTTCATGAAATTTTGACCAAGTTAAGGTGGTGGGACATACGAGTTTTTATATTTTTTTAAAGGATTGCTTAATAAAAATTCATAATTAATTATTTACATGGAAAAAATTACAAAAATATGCGTCACATCTGGACATGAGTCCTCTACTTACATATAAAATCTCATAAAAAAATATTATCATTTTATTATGGTTAGGGTGGTCAGACATACACCTACTTCTGAATTTTTTCCTGAAATTTAAGTAATACTGCATTGAAATTTTAAATTTTCACCAAATAGATTTTGTTTTAAAAAAAATAAACCTAGTAGTTTAGAAACTACATTCAATTTCCCACAGAATCTATTGTTACATGTTTTTGAAATAATATAGATAACTTATTCAAATTTTTACATCAAGTTGCCTAACTCTAATTGTTCTGAATTTTCATTGCCACTTAAGGGCTTGTTTGGCATACCATGATCCTGCACATACCCATATTTTTGAAATAATATAGATAATTTATTCAAATTTTTATGTCAAGTTGCTTAGCTCTGATTTTTCTAAATTTTTTGCCACTTAAGGGCCTATTTTTCCATGATGATCATGCACATACACTAACATACTTTCACACTTTTCTAAGGTCTTGATAATAAAATAACCTCTTTTTACTATTTACCAAGCTTTGCTTCAAAGTGTTATAAAGTGTTGTAACACACTTTCACACTTTCCTAGGCTTGTCATTAATAATTGGGCTTTATTACACTTTAGTTGGCCTCATTTTGCATCAATAGGACTTATTTATGTCTATTTTTTAGAATAATCTAGACAAATATAATTTAAAGCATCAAAATACCAAAACCCACCTTAAATTCCTAAGGTGGGACTCATTTTCCATCATGGGTGAATATGTCCCCTTATGTAGGACCCATTCACCCAAGGTGGAGAATGAATCCCCTTTAACTCAAAATTCAAATTTAATTTAAAATTTTGGCAGGTTTTTATTCTCCAAGATCTAAGGTTGGCATGTAGTGTTTTAATTTCAAGAATTATTGCATAATTTATTATAAATACAAGGTTCTTTCTCTCATTTCATCCTACCTAATTAAGAATTCAAGTATTCATGCATACAGTTCACAAGAGCATTCAAGGAATTTCAAGGGTAGTTTATCAAGCATTCAAGAGCATACTTCAAGTTCCTTTCATCATTTCAAAGATTTTTTGCATCATGTTGTTTTAGAGGTAACAATTGTGATGTAGGATTTGTGTTTCAAGCAAGCATTGCATCAACATCAAGCTAGATTTCAATTCTACATCCATTGTAGCAATCACTTACATGTTTGCAACACCTTATTGCTAGGGTTTGGTGAGTTGCAACATCATTATTTGTTCATTCATCATTCTCAATTTTATTTCATTTCATTTCAAGGGTTTAATTAGCAACAATGGGTTTGACCAAGGAAAATCCCTATTCACTAACCCCACAAAAATTTTCCCTCTCTTTGCATGTGATTTGTAGGTCTAGATTCTAGATTTTTCAAATAGAAAGATTGGTAAAGTTATCATCAAATTTTCAAAGAAATTCAAATTTTTCAAAGTGGTAAATAAATATTTGAGGACTACAAGATGGATTTTGTAGTTTTAGACCCATATTTATATTAGGAATAGCATAGCAGAATGAGAGCTATAGAATCCCATTCTAAATTTCCAAAAATCTAGAAGTGGACTGATTCACCATTATTGGCGAATGAGTCACATTGTCCAGGCCTAAACATGATTTTTGTAGATCTGAGTACTCTTTTTCTAAAACTTGTTCCAGTACAGTTTTCCCAAAATTGGATTGATTTTGCTAGCTTGGTGTATGAGTCCTAGACAACATCAATAGTAGGTTTTTAACGATTCGATAACTCCATTCCATCTCTTGCAAGTTTCTAGGTGAACCATTCCAGTTTCATAATCTTTCGTTACATTCTACTTACACTTTTAGGTTTTTTTTGCATATCACACTATGTTTTCAAACATTTTGTATTTTCCAAGGTTACATTTTGGTGGTGAAATAATTTCTTGTATCAATCATCTCCAAATATTACTTACAATCGGATCTATCACAAACTTCATTGGGTTGAGATCTCTAAGGTGTACTTGAATGTGAATATTGTGAAATTGGATCCCTCTCCTTGTATCCATTTTGTGGACAAGGAAGTAAAGCATCCATTTCTAGTGTCCATAGATCTTAGTGGACTTGGAACCCTAAAGGGGAGATGGAGATAATGGTGGCATCCAATAACAATTTTATGGTGGTTTTAATTATCTGGTTGATTGTGATAATGTTTTTGAAGGAGGGCCTTATTTCAATAACCATGTTAGGTTGTTTTTAAAAACATGACATGTTGATTTTAACCCTACAAAGGTACTCCCAACATTTTCCCCTATTTTGATAATGCTCCCATAGTTTCTACTAGAAATTTTTGGAGGAACAACATATTGCATATTATTTCTTGGCAACTAGCAAAGTCGATGCATCTGCCTCAACAAACATTGGTTAAAAAGGTAATTTATTTTTCTCCCATATGTATTTAAAATTGATTTAAATAATCCTTTTCAAAATTCTATCAAAAAATTTCTATGTTCCTCCTCTTGGTTCTAGTAGCTCGGTTATGAATCCCTACAATTTCATTGTAGGGTGTTCTATAAATATGGTCATTTATGGAGAAAGTTCCCTAGACCTAACACTACAAGACCCAGTTTTAATTTGTTGGCTTGTTAACCCTCTAAGGTTGACAAAGGGAAGGTTCCTATTTCATGGGAAGAAGATGATAAATAGGGTTTTACTCTAGTGGAATTTAAGAACAAGGGAGGAGGATAGAAAAGAACCCTTAAAGATAGGAAGGGTGAGGGTGTATTCAATAAATTCAATGTGTTTGATTGCTTTGATCAAGAAGATTGAATCCAATGGTTTTCGATTATGGTGATGGTAAGGTACGTCTAGATCATGATTTATCCAAGGTTGATGTTAATCATGTCTCTATCTGAGGGGATCCTTTGGCTTTAAAAATGGATACAAATCTACCTCTTGTGGTTTCAAGTGCTTTGGTGGTGGTTGAAAATAATGTAAGGGTTGATGGGTCAGCTCTAGTTATGATGGACTCTCAACTTGAGAGGATTAATTTTGATCCAAGGTAAGGTAGTAAGGCCTATACATTGTTGAGACTTCAGCAAAATAGCCTCAAGAAGGGTGTGCCAAAGAAACATCCCAAGGTGGCATAGAAGAAAGATCAAAATCTAAGATTAAATTGCTGGGGGAAACATTAGTGGAATCAAGATTAGTTAAGACCATTGATTCTCATTTTTCCAGCCCACATTGATGATAATTATATCTTGGAATATAAGGTGCTTGAACAACAATCCTAGATAAAAAAAAATTCATGATTTAGTTAGATAGGATCAAAATTAATCTATAGAAAGCATTTATAACAGGCCTCCTAAGTTGTAGATGTGAAGTTGTTAGTGTATTAGTGCCTAGGGTAATGTTGGGGTTGTTTCTTTCCTATGGAACCCAATGAAGGTAACTCCTTGGTGGTGGATATCTAACATATTTCCTATCCCAATGATAACTACAAGCCTAGAATATGGAGAGAATATATTTCTTTCTAATGTTTATGGTCTTATTGACTTCCTTGGAAAAATTAGTCTTTTAGCCCATTTGCGATATATTTAGTATAATTCTCCCTTGAATCCTTAGATCATGGCTAAGGGATTTAATGCTATTACAAGTATAGAGAGAAAGAAAGGTGGGTTGGTAAATATTGAACCTTCTTCTACTATTCTCAAAGACAACATTAAATCCTTGAATTTGGTGGATATAAAGCCTAGTAATGGTTTGTTTACCTAGAGTAACAAAAGACATGGCAAGGATTCTATCTTGGAGAGATTGGGTAGACCTTTTGTGTCCTATTTTTTGGTTAAAATAATTTTTCTATGATCTCTTAAATATTGGATTGGAGGGGTTCAAACTATTGACCTATCAAACTATCAACTTGTTTAGTTAGGGCCACTAAGAATCCATCATTTAAACTCCATTTTATGTGGTTGTGTGATCCTTCTCTCTAGGAGATCATGATAGATTGGTGGAGTAGAGGAACTCCTACCTATGACACAACTATGTACTCCTTTATTAAAAGTTTACAATTTGTAAAGTTTGCGATTAAGAAGTTGAATGGAATATCATTTGGTAATATATCTATGGCTAAAGTAATAGCCCAATCTTGATTGAATATAATAACTTGCTTGATTAGATATTATGTACACACTTATATTTATTAAGGAAGAAGTTTCAACTTTGAAGAACTTAAAAGAATGAAAATTATGTGAGGAATTTATTTAAAAAAAAATAGGCTTAGATTGAACGGCTTCAAGAGGGTGATAAAAGTACAACTTTTTTCTTACTTTTGTTAAGGCTAGGCAACATGGAAATATGATCACTTCTCTTTTTCATCTTAGGGAGTGAAATTATCTTCCCTTAGAGATAACTCAAAGGAAGATTTGCAACATTTCTCAACCTTTTATATGGAAGATATGCCCATTTCAATTGAGGAGTAAATTGTATTTTAGAGGTTATTCCTTCAGTTGTGACTAGGGAAATTAGTGAGATGATAATTAGAGGTATTTATCTTAATAAATTGGATGGAGTTGTGTTTCATATGAAAAGGGAAAGACCCTAATCTAAATAGTTTCCTCGTTAAATTATTTCAAGAGTTTTGAGAGATTATAAAATTTGATTTACTAGAAGTTGTATAGGAGTCTCAAAAGAACAAGAAGAATTTTATATAAATGAATGTTACTTTTCTTACCCTTATTCCTAGAAGAGAAGGAGCTAAGTTATTGAACTTGTTTAGACCAATAGTTCTTTATAATTTGGTTTACAAGATTATCTCTATATTGATTATGGAGAGAATCAAGTTGTGGATGAATATGCTCATCTCTAAAGAACAAAGTTGATTTGTGGCAAGTAGGAAAATTATAAATAGGGTTTTCATTGATGTGGAGACCATGCATTCTATAGATAGCTCAAAGGAAAAAGAGTTGTTTATCAAACTAGAAATGGCTAAATATTATGGCTTAGTTAAATGGTAATTGTTATAATGAGGGACTACACCTGAATGCAAAGTTGTAAAGCTTATCAATCCCGTGTAACATGGAAACACTTTTGAGCCTATGGGTTGCTAATAATGAAAGCAAGTCTCCAGATTATGGGTTGGTTTCCCTTTTGATTTTCTATGAAGCTAAAAGACTTAAATAAGAAAAGGGATAGAAGGCTAAATGGAATGAAGTGAAAAACTAAACTAAAATGATGGTGATGCACCTAAAAGATGATAAACTTGCAATTTGATTCACAATGACCTCTCAAAGATTTTATCTACACAACTAGATCTACATAGTTCAATCACATAAATATTTCATACAAAGGCTTTAAATAAATTATCTTCTTCAAAGGAAAAAATAATGTTTTCACAACAAACATGATAACTCCTAATTATATAGACAATGTATAACCTATGAAACTGAACTTAATTGCATTCATACACTTATGAGTGAGATACAAAAAATAAAGGTTTCAAGATTATCTCTAAATTGATTATGGAGAGAATCAAGTTGTGGATGAATATGCTCATCTCTAAAGAACAAATTTGATTTGTGGCAAGTAGGAAAATAATAAATGGGGTTTTCATTGATGTGGAGACCATGCATTCTATAGATAGCTCAAAGGAAAAAGAGTTGTTTATCAAACTAGAAATGGCTAAATATTATGGCTTAGTTAAATGGTAATTGTTATAATGAGGGACTGCACCTGAATGCAAAGTTGTAAAGCTTATCAATCCCGTGTAACATGGAAACACTTTTGAGCCTATGGGTTGCTAATAATGGAAGTGAGTCTCCAAATTATGGGTTGGTTCCCCTTTTGATTTTCTATGAAGCTAAAAGACTTAAGTAAGATAAGGGATAGAAGGCTAAAAGGAATGAAGTGAAAAACTAAACTAAAATGATGGTGATGCACCTAAAAGATGATAAAATTGCAATTTGATTCACAATAACCTCTCAAAGATTTTATCTGCACAACTAGATTTACACAGTTCAATCACATAAATATTTCATACAAAGGCTTTAAATAAATTATCTTCTTCAAAGGAAAAAATAATGTTTTCACAACAAACATGATAACTCTGAATTATATAGACAATGTATAACCTATGAAACTGAACTTAATTGCATTCATACACTTATGAGTGAGATAGAAAAAATAAAGGTTTAAAGATTATCTCTAAATTGATTATGGAGAGAGTCAAGTTGTGGATGAATATGCTCATCTCTAAAGAACAAATTTGATTTGTGGCAAGTAGGAAAATTATAAATGGGGTTTTCATTGATGTGGAGACCATGCATTCTATAGATAGCTCAAAGGAAAAAGAGTTGTTTATCAAACTAGAAATGGAAAAATATTATGGCTTAGTTAAATGGTAATTGTTATAATGAGAGACTGCACCTGAATGCAAAGTTGTAAAGCTTATCAATCCCGTGTAACATGGAAACACTTTTGAGCCTATAGGTTGCTAATAATGGAAGTGAGTCTCCAGATTATGGGTTGGTTCCCCTTTTGATTTTCTATGAAGTTAAAAGACTTAAGTAAGATAAGTGATAGAAGGCTAAAATGAATGAAGTGAAAAACTAAACTAAAATGATGGTGATGCACCTAAAAGATGATAAAATTGCAATTTGATTCACAATGACCTCTCAAAGATTTTATCTGCACAACTAGATTTACACAGTTCAATCACACAAATATTTCATACAAAGGCTTTAAATAAATTATCTTCTTCAAAGGAAAAAAATAATGTTTTCACAACAAACATGATAACTCCGAATTATATAGACAATGTATAACCTATGAAACTGAACTTAATTGCATTCATACACTTATGAGCGAGATAGAAAAAATAAAGGTTTCAAGATTATCTCTAAATTGATTATGGAGAGAATCAAGTTGTGGATGAATATGCTCATCTCTGAAGAACAAAGTTGATTTGTGGAAAGTAGGAAAATTATAAATGGGGTTTCCATTAATGTGGAGACCATGCATTCTATAGATAGCTCAAAGGAAAAAGAGTTGTTTATCAAACTAGAAATGGCTAAATATTATGGCTTAGTTAAATGGTAATTGTTATAATGAGGGACTGCACCTGAATGCAAAGTTGTAAAGCTTATCAATCCCATGTAACATGGAAACACTTTTGAGCCTATGGGTTGCTAATAATGAAAGTGAGTCTCCAGATTATGGGTTGGTTCCCCTTTTTATTTTCTATGAAGCTAAAAGACTTAAATAAGAAAAGGGATAGAAGGCTAAATGGAATGAAGTGAAAAACTAAACTAAAATGATGGTGATGCACCTAAAAGATGATAAACTTGCAATTTGATTCACAATGACCTCTCAAAGATTTTATCTGCACAACTAGATCTACACAGTTCAATCACATAAATATTTCATACAAAGGCTTTAAATAAATTATCTTCTTCAAAGGAAAAAATAATGTTTTCACAACAAACATGATAACTCTGAATTATATAGACAATGTATAACCTATGAAACTGAACTTAATTGCATTCATACACTTATGAGTGATATAGAAAAAATAAAGGTTTCAAGATTATCTCTAAATTGATTATGGAGAGAATCAAGTTGTGGATGAATATGCTCATCTCTAAAGAACAAAGTTGGTTTGTGGCAAGTAGGAAAATTATAAATGGGGTTTTCATTGATGTGGAGACCATGCATTCTATAGATAGCTCAAAGGAAAAAGAGTTGTTTATCAAACTAGAAATGGCTAAATATTATGGCTTAGTTAAATGGTAATTGTTATAATGAGGGACTGCACCTGAATGCAAAGTTGTAAAGCTTATCAATCCCGTGTAACATGAAAACACTTTTGAGCCTATGGGTTGCTAATAATGAAAGTGAGTCTCCAGATTATGGGTTGGTTCCCCTTTTGATTTTCTATGAAGCTAAAAGACTTAAAGAAGAAAATGGATAGAAGGCTAAATGGAATGAAGTGAAAAACTAAACTAAAATGATGGTGATGCACCTAAAAGATGATAAACTTGCAATTTGATTCACAATGACCTCTCAAAGATTTTATCTGCACAACTAGATCTACACAATTCAATCACATAAATATTTCATACAAAGGCTTTAAATAAATTATCTTCTTCAAAGGAAAAAATAATGTTTTCACAACAAACATGATAACTCTGAATTATATAGACAATGTATAACCTATGAAACTGAACTTAATTGCATTCATACACTTATGAGTGAGATAGAAAAAATAAAGGTTTCAAGATTGAAACATAGTAAATATTTTATCAAAAAAAGAATAAGGATGACACCTGAAATATGGAAGGAAAACTTGACAATATTTGAAAGATGAAAGGAAAATTCTACAATTGATAAACTATGATAAACTTGTGTACATAGATAAAGTATCCCTTTTTTCTTGCTTTATTTGGGATTAATTGATGACAAATTAGACTTAGTGAGGCCTTGATTTTGTGTTGTGAGGTGTTTCACACATCCACATTACGTCTTGGGCCCTTGCAAATTGAATAAAATGCATTTATTGATGTCTTGTAAAGGTGTTGTAAGGTGTTGTTACACATCTTCACACTTTTCAAAGACCATAATATCATAATTCACCTAAATAACCTTACCAAGACCTATTTCAAAGTGTTTTAATGTATTGTAACAAAATCGCACACTTTCCTAGGCTTGTCATCAGTTTTTACACCTATCTTATGCTTTAAATGGCCTCTTTATACACTTGCCTTACTTATGTGTCTTGTTGAAGAAGATCCCAATAAATAGTATTTAAATTATCACAATTTCTAAAATCCACATAAAAATTCCCAAGTGGACTAAGTCACCATTGGTAGCGACTTAGTCGTATTTGGCCCAAAAATCAAAATTAATTTAAATTTCTTTTGAGTTTTTATTCCTTAAGCCCTAAGGTCAGCTTGTGATGAGATATTTTTGGAAAATATTGCATAATTGTGTATAAATATAGGGTTTTCCTTCTAATTTTACCTAATTTAATCACTCTTCTTCCTTTCATCATTCATCTTCATCATTCTTCTCAAGCAAGCTATGGTTTCATCATTCCAAGCTATCAAGATAGCTTCCTAAGACATTCAAGGGCATATTTTTCAACTAGTGCTCTAGAAAATCAAGATCAATCACCATGGAAATGTACTAAATCAATTAAATTTCATGCTTCATTTCTTTTTTTCTTCATTTTGGTTTAATTACCTAAAAATGGGTTTGACCAAGGCAAACCCTATGCCCTAACATTCACCATTTCTTTCTCTTTCATTGTGTGTTTGCAGATTTAGACACTTCGAGGGTTTGAAGAACATTGATGACTAGGTTGAAGACTTGTTGAAGACCTCTCCTTCCTTGGAAAGCCAAAATATTAGCAAAAATTCACTTCCAGACCAAAAAATTAGAGTTTCAAAAGTGGACACCTATAGGGAACCAAAGTGCAAACCAAGGGTTTCCACTTCGACTTTCAAATTTTTAGAAATTGACAAGTGGACTAAGTCACCAATACTGGAAACTTAGTCCCACTAAACCTTTTTTTAGGAATTTTTTGTAGATTTCGATACCCATTTGGTCGAAACAGGTTTCTAGGAAGTTTTCTTGAAACTAGGACTAAGTCATCCAACCTAGTGTATGTGTCCCATTCAACATTTTTAGTCAATTTTTCAGGATTCCAGAATCTCTCCACATTAAATTTTAGATTCTAGGTGCACCTCTCCAATCTTTTTCAGTTATTTCATCATTTACTTGCATTTTTAGGTTTTTTTGTATATCACAGTGTGTTTTCCACCACTTTGCATTTCTTAGCTTTATTAAATCATTTATGTTTTTAGATCAGTGCATTAGTACATCATAATTATGCATTTTACATTCATTCATACATTAATAGTGAATGAGGACATTGCCCATTTTGGCCCATCTCTCTCCCTTTAGGTGAAAAACCCTAAAAGTGTTAGAGAGCATTAGGATGCCAAAATATTTATCCACATTTTGGTGAACTCAACTTTTGAATACTTTTTTGATTTGGAGTCCTTTATCATCCTAGATATAGATTGCATCAACATTGCATTGTGTTTTGCATTCTTTTGCATTCTAGGGTTTCAAAAACTTGTATTGGTGAAAAGCTCATTTAGCTTGCATTATTGCATATAATTTCATTGATAATTTCTAAAATTCTACATCTCCATATTAGGTCTACATTATAGAAACTAAAAAGTATCAAAATCTATTAATTTTTTTTTGAAATTTTGAAAAAAATTATAACTGGGACTAATCTGCCATGCTGGATGTAATGCTCCGCCGTGCAAACCCCAAAGGACAATAACTAAGACACAATTTAAAAAAAAAAAAAAACTATTTTAAAGATACATAAACAAAATAACCATTAAGTTTCAATGCATGACATTCAATGGTTATATGCATTAACAACCCTACATCCTTTGGGGCATACATGAAGACATTACAGTAACCCATCACTATAGCTGATATAATTGCATTAACAAGATGCATCACTAGGATAAAAAAAATTCATTGTTTCAAAGAAAATTCATTATTAAATAATTCACAAGAGTTAATTTATTAAAATAAGATTGTCTCCAATTCAAAAACCATAACTATATGCTACATTCATAAGAATTCCCAACGTGCATATCTCATGACATAAGAAAATAACAATAACCACGATCATTAATCACATAAGGAAATCATCATTACACTATACATTACAATAATTATATTAAGTTGTTCAAATACATAAGTTACAACATTTCTTTCTTAGTACCTCAAGAGAACAATACATAACTTAAATAGTATGATAGATACAAAGAATATACCTCAAGAAATATACTAATCTCTGGAACACTTTTTAACTGGTAACCTGACACTGCATGGATGCTGACAGGGGAAAGCAACGGGGTGCGTAGCACGTTCCACCCAACCATGTGAGTTTTAGAAAAACCCACCCCCCGTGCTAGGAGATGACAAGGAAGAATCCTCAAACAAAAATGTTCAAACAGAAACGAAAGAACTCAACTCCAACAAAAGTGACACGAGAATACATAGACAACAAAACATCAATAGATCACAAAACATAACATCCATAGACCACTCTCAAATACTTGCAAAATCAACCAACCACAAAGAGTCACTCTCCTACTAAAAACACTAGGTTCAAATCCACAAATCTATGGGTAAACAAGGCGTACAATACTGATAACACATTTCAACCATAAAACATAAGGTCACACAACCCGTTCGTAGTAACCGAGTATCTATAATGTATTACATATCTCATTTATGGTAACCAAGCATTCAAATTTTCTACACCCATATGCACTACCCAACACAAATTAAAAGTTGAATCAACATATGTAACAATCCCACATAGAATGAATTTCTCTAGGAGACTTACAAAACCGAACAACTCAATTGTCCACAACGCAACCAAAGAAACTCAACCAATAAGCAATTTCAAACATATAATTAATTTAACATTTGGATTCTTTGAATTCAATCAAATCATCAATGCATTACTTGGAATTAATCAACTTCATTTAATTTAATTTACAAGCAATAAAACAAATTAACACTAATAATTTAACTCAAATTTTCACAATAACACACACAACAATAAAAATCAATTTCTCTATAAAAATTATTTTATCTTAACTATTTTTGTTTCACATGCACCAAATAATACATAATATGCATTTATCTTCTAAAATCATTGTATCATAAAATAACTATTTGTGCATTTTTGTGCACCTAATTAGAATTAATTTTTCTAATAAAATCATTTTATTATCAAATATCTATTTAAATTCAATTTCCTCTTTTAAATTATACATTCTAAAAATAATCTATTTCATGCATTCATATGCAGCTATTGTCAAAATATATTTAAATAAATATATATATTAAAACTTTCTAATATTTTAATATTTTATTTACAACTTTCAAACGTAAAAATTAAACATATATATTTAAAATATCTATTATATAAAAATAGCCAATTAAACAAATATATTTAAATATATATATATATATAATTAAATATATCTAATACGTATAATTAAACATATATATAAATACTTATTAATTAATACATTAAAAATAATTTACTATATTCAAACAATGCTAATAATAAAACTAGTGTATTGCGACTTGAAAAACTTTTGTTTTCGGATCTAGGTTTTTCTACAATTTTTACTAAAGGTGTGCCATCAAGTATTTTAACACAAAAAATTTAGCCATATCCAGTTCGTAAATTGTGAGTTATGATAAATTTAGTGACCCTATGTCTTTGTTGTTTTCTACAGGAAAATATTTATTATTTTATCATAGGATTTCATTTTTCCTAATTTATCAGAGGATTTCTTTTTTTTCAATCGTACAGAGGTTTTCTAAATTATATGTAAGATTTTCTAAATTATCTATTGTTTTCTTTTCAAATTTTTTACCATTTTAAATTCATTTCCCTACAGAGGATCTAAGATTTTCACAATCCTTCTACAAAGATTTTCTAAAATTTCACAACAAATTAACAGACAATATTTCAACATATATAACCAAATTATATAAATTTTTTTAATTTCACAAAACTAAAATAAACATCTACAATTTTGTACAGATAATCTTTTAACAACACAATTTAAATAAACATTTAAAATAAAGAGCTTAGATCCTCAAGCTCGAATTGATGAAGATTGAAGCTGAGCCTTCGTATTTCGATTCCCCAAACTTTTTTCGAAGATTTCATCTTTTAGAAGATGTGCAAAACCATCCTTTGCCAAGAAATTTTCTTGAGAGCCCTTTTTCTATTTTTTTATTTTATTTTATTTTTTTATTTTAAAAACTCAAAAATCAGAATAAAATAGCAATTTTCCATTTTCTTAAGTTTTCTGAAAATAAAACAGGCATACATTTGTTCTTTTTATTCTTTTTTTATTATTTTCTTTTCTAAATAAAATCTCTAAATTATAAATTTCTATTTTTATTAATTTCAACTTATAGTTGACACATTATTGATTATTTAAATCTTTTATTCTATTATTTATCCTCAACTTACTATTTACATTAAATTATGAAAAATGTCAAGTTTAAAATTATAAATAATATTATTTACACAATTAATTTATTTATCTTAAATTAGTTACATAACTTTTAGTTTAACACTTTTAAATTTTAATAAAGTTATGCTCAATAACTAACTAATAACACTTATTTTAATTATTTAAATTAAATAATACTATTAATCCACCCAAATACATAACAACACAAATACAACTCACGATAAACAACTATCACATACTACCAAAATAACCAAAATCAAGGACACACAATACCACTAGACTCACGATGGGTTGACAGAATTGGGATGGGGAGACTTCCTTGTCATCTTCGTTTCAACATCATACCCGTTGGGACAATTTAATGCTCGCCCTATCCTGACAAAGTAGGTGGAATCGAGGCTTAGTTCCTGCAATCCTACATACAAACAATGTTGTGCACAATATGTCTATTTAAATACAAGCCCCTCGTGAGAAGGAATCGTAGCATAGTAGGGCACTCATGAATGAGTGATGCTACGCCATCCCCTCACCATAACCACATTAGCAACTACAACATTGAATATAAAACAACATTACTAAGATATACAAATCACCTCATATCATCATGAAACAATTACTAATTCACTACATCACCACCTAATACTGCATCTATATAAAAGCATCACCAATTAAATGCAATCATAATGTAATATCATACTCACAAAAATACCATTAGAAGCTCTTGTCCCATCTTCCTCTTCCGATTCCTTAGCTAGACTACTTGTACATCCCAGGTGAGAATGGATCCTCCCCCCCAAGACTTGACTTACTCCTGGAAGTCACATGGCTCAAAATAGAAACATAACCACATTAGTACCAAAATTTTTCTAATCTATAATTGATGTACACCCTCTTTCTGAATCATTACAATTAGAATCACTATCCGGCTTCACATTTGAAAATAATATCTTTTAAACTACTTTTATTTATAAATCCTTACATCTCTTACAATACATACTTGGTTTCAGCACTAATAACAAAGCAAGTACTCCTATTAACTCAATTTTCTATTTACACAACAAACATTTTCAAAATATCATACAAGACCAAGAACCGTGGAAAGTCCTCGTCAGAAGCAATATTCAGATGGTGGTTCCCAAACAGGCCAAAGCGTAGAAGGGGCTGCCCCTAGGTGATATCCTTCTTAATAATCACTCTATGATTCTGGCTAGGTCTTCTGTTTTTAGGAGTATCTGGAAGGCTTGGGAGTTAATAAAACACAAAGCCCAGCTTAAGACTTGTATTGTAAAGCTTAAAAGTAATCATTCTTGTCAGCCCTTCAGCTCCTTATGGTGGAATCTGGAGCATTGCAACAAACCCCTCACCCTTCTTCAAGGGTGCTCAGCGAAAAGTTGGAATAACAAAGGTATCAAGACGTTTGAGCATATTCTTACCAATGGTTGCTTGAAAACCTGGAATGTCTTAAGAGTTGAGTTTGACCTCCCTGCTTCCACTATTAGGACTTATTCTGTGATTCAGGAGGCTTGTAGTAATGCAACCTTCCCAATTGATGGTAATAAAATTCTTGATCTAGATACTAACATTGTTTGGTGTGATGGCTCCACGATTGGAAATGTGAAAGCTAAGACAATTTATAATGAACTTCTTGATTGCAGCTCTGTTATTAATCATGTAAATTCTTGCTGGGATTTAACCCTGGGAACTGATGATTGGAAAAAACATTTAAGTCTGATTTGGCATAAATCCATAGAGCCTAAAAAGGCTTGCTTCAGGTGGCTTGTTTATTTGCAGAGAATTCCTTTTAAAGCTAACTCTGGTGAACTTGAAGTTTGCAGCATATGCAGGGTTCCAGAATCTTGTAAGTATATCCTTTTCAAATGTTTATATGCTCAGGAAATCTGGAGGTTGTTTTTTCACAATATCAATGTTTGGAATAATGATGGTAAAATTCTTTGGAAGGAAATTATGTTTCCTACTTTTAAGATCAGTAAAGACTGTAAACTTGTCTATATTTGGCTAACAAATGAAATCTTGTGGCACATTTGGAAAGTGAGAAATGATAGTAAGTTCATGGGTATGAAGAGGGAACTTACTGAGTTTCATAAGAAACTCACGTTCCTCAATGTTGCTATGCAGATTTCGGCTCAAAGGGAGACCTCTCCAAATAATTTGCTGTGCCACGTAAGGGATGAAACAAGGGCCATTAACAGAGATCCTTGGTCGTGTAGGCAGCCGCTCCACCTAAAAGGAGACGAATCTGACTGGCTTTGCAGGGTGTTGGAAGTTCTCCAAAAGGAGGTCAACAGCATAGATAGAGATGCAGATTTGGTGCAGCTTGATGGTGATCCCACTGCTGATCCCAATCTGAATATCGCTGATGGTGATGTCCCTTAGTATGATTCCCAAGCCAAACTTTATGCTGATAATAGTTCCTCCAGGATGCCTACCCAGAATGTGAAGGATGTTCAGATTCCCGAGTGCAGCTGATTTTTTCTCTCCTTGGTGCTTGTTCAAAATGTGGATGTATCATAAGGGAAGATTCCTAGTTCTTGCTGAGGTGTCAAGATGCTGATTCTGACTTCTATTCCAATATTCTTTAAGCTTGTGATGTAGTCTTTCTGTCCCTGAGCATTTTTCAGTGGATTGTATTCGGTGCTTTATTGATATCTCCAGTGGACTGTTTGCTTCGGCCCCTGGGGTCTGTTATGTGAAATGCTGCACCTACAGCAGTTGTAATTGGTTACTCTATATTTAATTCAAAAAAATATCATACAAGAAAAACACATCAAATGATTACTTGAAATTCAAAAAAAAATACACACCATATCATGTTTCAGTAACATATTTTAAGTCACAATTTACGATTCTCAATAATATCCAATCTATTTTATACCACAGAGTCACAATATACTCACATTTAAGACAACATGGTTATCCCTCTTTTACATCAATAGGCACAAAATATAAGAAATATTCTTCTAACACATACATACACAGTCACATCACTAGGAACTACACAACACAAGGCTACATAAGGGTCCATCTGGACACCAGAAAGCAGCATACTAAACCTTGAAACAAAATCGATGAGCCAGGAGCCAATACCCATCTCACATAATCTATACCTCACACTCAATGGCTTGATGGTGTTAGGCCACATACACATGGAGAGACTATCCAAACAAGACCACAATGACCCATCTCTTGTTGTACAAAGTGGTTAGCCTCTAGGAGATGGTCATCACACATAGGTGGGTAGTGGATCTTAGCTGTGTAACACCCTCACATACCCCCATCCTCAAGGTTCCTTGCGTCTGCTTCCTCATATACACTCACCAAGTCTGCCTCATACGTCCTTGGAGAGGAATCACAATACAACACATGGCCAACATCAAAAACAATAAGGATAAACTAGTTTAGCCACCACAGTCATAAAAAAGAGCAAAAAGAAATTCAACTTCAACAATAAATAAATAAATGTGCACAATTTCAACACTAAATCTCATGTAACCATGAGGGCTACGAGAAAAAAAATATCACAATGTGTGGCTAAACCATCACAATCAAATATAAATAAAGTGTCAGCCTTCACAATCACTAGAAAATCATCAATAATTATAAAGAAAGTTCATAATCCATGAAATTGCATGGTACACCACTGTGTGACTAGATACTAGCCACCAAATGAGGAAGGAGGGAACATCATCAGGCTATAGCAGTAGCCCTCATGTGGTGCGGAGTAACCACACCATCCACATGACCCAGAGTGTGCTCCTCGGCTACACTCTGCCTCGCGTCGTCACGCGACATGGACTAACCAAGTGGCCCACACACTCCTTGGTTGCCCGCATAGGATGTGCACCTCGGCCTCTATCCCACATTGCATCACAGTGCGGCATGGTCATACACCAACCAGAGAAGGCACACATTGGTCGTATTCCGCATGGCAGTGTGTCTGTGGCTCCACAGAAGTAGGCACACACTAGACACACCCCGCATAGCGATACCTCATGGAGAAGGCACACAAAGGTACTCACCGTCGCCAGAGGTATACATGGCTAGGACCTACCCATATGCTAACCGACACATACACTGTCAAAAGCAAACATGAGTATCCCTCTACAAGTGTGTGAGGCCCCATTACGCTCATCACACAAGTAGGCTGTCATAACACAATCTCATAGTGCACCTTCATGTGTCTATGCACATGGCATTGTGTCCTCGAGCCCGGCTCGCTACCATCAACAACACATCATCATCACCGGTACTATGTCAGAACATCAGTGGGGTGTGGCATCGTATCCGTTGCATCATGTCGGAACATGTGTAGATACGGTCTATATAATGTATATAAGAATATATCAATATGGGGCTACCCGAGCTTCACCTCTCATACAGACAAGGTTGACTTGCTAATGCCAACTCAACGTCCCTATGGACGACTAGGCATGCACTAACAAACCAATGTTGCTATACTCAAAACTGTGGGGATTAGGCTTACACATATGGATCAAGTACCTTGATCCATCATAAGGGGAAGTAGTGAGTACATTTCCTCAAGATCAGTTGAGCTAAGACTGCTCTGCGTCACAATATGCATACGTTGCACACTCCACCCAAGGAACTTTGTGGCTTCTACTATCCCTTCACAGATTGAGGGACTGGAGAACCAAAAGAAAAGAATCTGTGAAACTATCTTTTGGCTACTCATATATAAATTTCAACCACATGTGGGTTGGCCCTCAATTAGGTAACAGAGATACAAGCACACATAATGGTATGGTTAATTCTACACCAACAAATACAATATAGTCTCCATGAATGGGTACACAGTATCACCATCCCATGGGCACACAAACATTGCACAGATACTGGTTTCCACAAAACAAGGAGTACATTCATACCTACTATCATAGAAAACAAATTTTCCCTATTCTCATATGCACATACATGATTGATGTCACATATCAAAGACAAGTACTCTCAACATCCTCCATATTTTTCTTCTGAAATTATAAACTCTTTAATCACTTTTACAATTCCTTAAATATCAACATTATCCTCTTCGTCAAGTTCAAAGATCAATTTTATCAACTCCATTAAAGCTAGAATTAATACCATAAGCCTAAACAATTCTCACCCACTTTCTCCTAGACAAACATACTCTCTCTTTTTTTATCACATAATAATCCTCTCAATTCACAAAAAAAAATAAAAAAAAATTATCACCATTTACTACATCATACACTTTACTAGAGATAAACATCAATTCCTTTCAATTATAGAATTCCTATTTGCTTCCATCATTCATAATAATACACGCATAAAGAAACTTTTATTTTCATGTCATGAAACAACATTTTACCAAAGTTATATCATTTACATTTGTTGGGGAGAGTGCACTTAACATAGAAACACATCATATACATGTCAAACTACATTGTCTTTCAACACAAAACATTACCATTTATTTACATACTAGATTGAATAACAATTAAGAACAATCGTCAATCAATCACACACCACAACACATCAATTTTGTATTAAATCAAGATTTCATTAAATGAACATACATCATCACATTTTCTCCTAAGGTAAAACATTTATTTGATCAACACAAGGCCTTTAAACACCATCCAAGTACAACACTTTTATAAAATCAAAATATTTAAATTTTTTACTTCACGAAAATACATAGGAGATTGTTTTATCCATACACCTAATCACACTCATACAATGCAATATTCTTACCACACTTCTAGCACTCTACGAACTTCAATTCAATAAGATTTTTCCCTATATACTGGTGCAAATAATATATTATCAACTTCACCTATGAATTTATACTTATGAAGGCAATTTTGAAAACTCAAATTTATTCCTAAACTTATTATGCACAACTTCCTTTCATAAAACTTAAAATTAACTAGCATATATAAACATTTAATAACCAATGTACTCCTAGAGCATTCCCTTAAAAATTATGCATCCAAAAAACATGAGGAGATAGAAGAAGTGTTCTTTGCAAGGCACACACTAAAAATAAGTTTGTTAAATTAATTTTGAAGATTCACCCTAAACAATATTTCATACATGTTACATGATCAAGTCACTCACTTGCACCAATCGTAAAGGAACCATCATAATTATTTTAACGGATCACTACTTGACAGTATGATTATACTACACTACATTCCTTTTATACTTATATAGTATAATTCAATAAAAATACATGCAATCTCAATCTAGGATAACACTAAAGTCATTCTTTTATCTATTTCTACTTCTAACCTTCATTACTCATAATGAATTTTCAGCACATAGCCTTAAAATCACATAGAATACAATCAACGCCCACATACGTCAGAAGAGGTAGAATGAGGAAAAAAAAGAATTCACATAATATAAAGTCAACAAACATACACCCAAAGAGAAGATGCACGAAGATAAGAAAATATAACTAACTTCAAAGTCACCTTGACCTCACTCAAACTTGAAGTTAAGAGACACACAAGAGAATGCTGAACATAACTCTCACCCTCAACAAGCTAAGACTCAACATGCTCATCTACACCCAAATGACACAAGGGGGTAGAACTATATCCGTACTGACACAATGACTCACCACAACTAAACATGGTAGCAACATTATGCAAAGATCCCAGTGCTGTAACTTGTCTCTGATACCAAGTTGTAATACCCCACCGTGCAAAACCCAAAGGACAACAACTAAGACACAATTTTTTTTTAAAGAAAACTATTTTAAAGATACATAAACAAAATAACCATTAAGTTTCAATGCATGACATTCAATGGTTATATGCATTAACAACCCTACATCCTTTGGGGTGTACATGAAGACATTACAGTAACTAATCACTATCACTGATATAATTGCATTAACAAGATGCATCACAAGGATAAAAAAAAAATCATTGTTTCAAAGAAAATTCATTATTAAATAATTCACAAGAGTTAATTTATTAAAATAAGATTGTCTCCAATTCAAAAATCATAACTATATGCTACATTCATAAGAATTCCCAATGTGCATATCTCATGACATAAGAAAATAACAATAACCATGATCATTAATCACATAAAGACATCATCATTACACTATACATTACAATAATTATATTAAGTTGTTCAAATACATAAGTTACAACATTTCTTTCTTAGTACCTCAAGAGAATAATAGATAAATTAAATAGTATGATAGATACAAAGAATATACCTCAAGAAATATACTGATCTCTGGAACACTTTTTAACTGGTAACCCGAAACTGCATGGACGCCGACAGGGGAACCCAACGGGGTGCGTAGCATGTTCCACCCAACCACGTGAGTTTTAGAAAAACCCACCCCCCGTGCTAGGAGATGACAAGGAAGAATCCTCAAACAAAAATGTCCAAACAGAAACAACAAGACTCAACTCCAACAAAAGTGACATGAGAATACATAGACAACAAAACATCAATAGATCACAAAACACAACATCCATAGACCACTCTCAAATACTTGAAAAATCAACCAACCACAAAGAGTCACTCTCCTACTAAAAACACTAGGTTCAAATCCACAAATTTATGGGTAAATAAGGCGTACAATACTGATAACACATTTCAACCTTAAAACATAAGGTCACACAACCCGTTCGTAGTAACCGGGTATCCATACTATATTACATATCTCATTTATGGTAACCGGGCATTCAAATTGTCTACACCCATATGCACTACCCAACACAAATCAAAAGTTGAACCAACATATGTAACAATCTCATATAGAATGAATTTCTCTAGGAAACTTACAAAACCGAACAACTCAATTGTCTACAACGCAACCAAAGAAACTCAACCAATAAGCAATTTCAAACATATAATTAATTTAACATTTGGATTCTCTGAATTCAATCAAATCATCAATGCATTACTTGGAATTAATCAACTTAATTTAATTTAATTTACAAGTAATAAAATAAATTAACACTAATAGTTTAACTCAAATTTCCACAATAACACACACAACAATAAAAATCAATTTCTCTATAAAAAATATTTTATCTTAACTATTTGTGTTTCGCATACACCAAATAATACATAATATGCATTTATCTTCTAAAATCACTATATCATAAAATAACTATTTGTGCATTTTTGTGCACCTAATTAGAATTAATTTTACTAGTAAAATCATTTTATTATCAAATATCTATTTAAATTCAATTTCCTCTTTTAAATTATACATTCTAAAAATAATCTATTTCATGCATTCACATGCAGCTATTGTCAAAATATATTTAAATAAATATATATATTAAAACTTTTTAATATTTTAATATTTCATTTACAACTTTCAAACGTAAAAATTAAACATATATATTTAAAATATCTATTATATCAAAATAGCCAATTAAACAAATATATTTAAATATATATATATATATATATATATATATATATATATATATATATATATATATATATATATATATATATATATATATAATACATAATTAAACATATATATAAATACTTATTAATTAATACATTAAAAATAATTTACTATATTCAAACAATGCTAATAATAAAACTAGTGTATTGCGACTTGAATAACTTTTGTTTTCGGATCTGAGGTTTTTCTACAATTTTTACTAAAGGTGCGCCATCAAGTATTTTAACACATAAAAAATTCAGCCATACCCAGTTCGTAAATTGTGAGTTATGATAAATTTAGTGACTCCTATGTTTCTGCTGTTTTCTACACAAAAATATTTATTATTTTATCATAGGATTTCATTTTTCCTAATTTATCAGAAGATTTCTTTTTTTTAATCCTACAGAGGTTTTCTAAATTATATGTAAGATTTTCTAAATTATCTATTGTTTTCTTTTCGAATTGTCTACCATTTTAAATTCATTTCCCTATAGAGGATCTAAGATTTTCACAATCCTTCTACAAAGATTTTCTAAAATTTCACAACAAATTAACAGACAATATTTCAACATATATAACCAAATTATCTAAAAAAAATTAATTTCACAAAACTAAAATAAACATCTACAATTTTGTACAGACAATCTTTTAACAACACAATTTAAATAAACATTTAAAATAAAGAACCTGGATCCTCAAGCTCGAATTGATGAAGATTGAAGCTGAGCCTTTGTATTTCGATTCCCAAGCTTTTTCAAAGATTTCATCTTTTAGAAGATGTGCAAAACCATCCTCCGCAAAGAACTTTCTGAGAGCCCTTTTTTCCATTTTTTTTTTTTTTTTTTTTTTAATTTTTTTTAAACTCAAAAATCAAAATAAAATAGCAATTTTCCATTCTCTTAAGTTTTCCAAAAATAAAACAGGCATGCATTCGTTCTTTTTATTCTTTTTTTTTATTTTATTTTCTAAATAAAATCTCTAAATTATAAATTTCTATTTTTATTAATTTCAACTTATAGTTGACACATTATTAATTATTTAAATCTTTTATTCTATTATTTATCCTCAACTTACTATTTACATTAAATTATAAAAAATGTCAAGTTTAAAATTATAAATAATATTATTTACACAATTAATTTATTTATCTTAAATTAGTTACATAACTTTTATTTTAACACTTTTAAATTTTAATAAAGTTATGATCAATAACTAACTAATAACACTTATTTTAATTATTTAAATTAAATAATACTATTAATCCACCCAAATACATAACAACACAAATACAACTCACGATAAACAACTATCACATACTACCAAAATAACCAAAATCAAGGACACACAATACCACTAGACTCATAATGGGTTGACAGAATTGGGATGGGGAGACTTCCTTGTCATCTTCGTTTCAACATCATACCCATTGGGACAATTTAATGCTCACCCTATCCTGACAAAGCAGGTGGAATCGAGGCTTAGTTCCTGCAATCCTGCATACAAACAATGTTGTGCATAATATGTCTATTTAAATACAAGCCCATCGTGAGAAGAAATCGTAGTGTAGTAGGGCACTCATGAATGAGTGATGCTACGCCATCCCCTCACCATAACCACATTAGCAACTACAACATCGAATATAAAACAACATTACTAAGATATATACAAATCACCTCATATCATCATGAAACAATTACTAATTCATTGCATCACCACCTAATACTACATCTATATAAAAGCATCACCAATTAAATGCAATCATAATGTAATATCATACTCACAAAAATACCATTAAAAGCTCTTGTCGCATCTTCGTCTTCTAATTCCTTAGCCAGACTACCTGTACATCCCAGGTGAGAATGGAGGGGTACTACACTAGATGATTTAGTCCTAGTCTAGATTTTTCATTAATTGATACATCATTAGAAACCTCATTTCTATGCTTCCTAAACCTCTTAGTATAATATACTATAATTTTGGAAAATTTTGGGAACATTGTTTTTATGCCTCTAGGTTAGAAACATCATTTAATGGTAGTCATTTTTGAAATCATTTCAATTACAATCATTTTTGCATCTTAAATCCTTGAAAATGTCTAAAATTTTGCATTTACATCTTATGTCTACATTATACAGTACATAGACCATCAACATCCATAAAAAATATTAGAAAGAACTCAAAAAAATCCCTACTAGGACTAATTTTCCACCTTGGGCGACTTAGTCCCTATTCACCCCTTAAAAAACCCTTTTACAGAGCTGAAAACCCTATTTTAAAGCCTATGTTTGCTGCCATCAACTACCTATATCAGTTGGCTAAGTTTATGTAACATGCATTTCATTTTATCTCGCTTACATTAGCTCATTTCATGCATGGTTTAAATTTCAAGTTTGCATTTCCATATTGTTACATCGTAGGGTATGTGCAGGATCATGATGGGCCAAAAAGTGTCAATATGATGGGTATTTGTAGGGTATGTGTCTGATGACTTTTTTCTTACCCAAAATTTATGAAATGAAAAGGGCTTTTAAAGGAGATTCTCAACTTTTCAACAATATAAATTATTCTTTACTTTGAATTTAATAAATAATTATTATTCATTTTCTACTTGATATACGAGTAAAGTACTGATTGATAGGCTGATTGAAAAATATCTATAGCTTTCAAACAGTATCATATTTTTTGAATCCAAAACATGCTTTTCATACTATAGGATTAAAAAAAAGAAAAATTGAATTTCATGAAGTTTTTACCAAGTTAAGGTCGTTAGACATACGAGTTTTTATATTTTTTAAAGTTATAATAAAAATTCATAATTAATTATTTACTTGGAAAAATTACAAAAATATGCATCACATCAGGACATGAGTCCTTTTACTTATGTCTAAAATCTTATAAAAAAATATTATCATTTTATTGTTGTTAGGTGGTCGATAGACACCTACTTCTTATTTTTCCTGAAATTTAAGTACTTGCATTGAAATTTCAATTTTTCACCAAATAGTTTTTTTTTAACAAAAATAAACCAAGTAGTTTAGAAACTATATTCAATTTTCTACAAATTCTATTCTTACATATTTTAGAAATAATATAGATAACTTATTCAAATTTTTATGTCAAGTTGCCTAACTCTGATTTTTTTGAATTTTTTGCCACTAAAGGGCCTACTTTTTCCATGATGATCCTGCACATACCCCGTACAATTAGTCAATTGTCATCCTTAAAATATGAAAAAATTACATTCTTTTTTGCATATTTTCTTTCGAATAGTTACATTTCATGTTTGTAGAATAATAATTACTTCATGTTTTCATTACAAAAAGTTATAGTTATCAGATCTTTCATGTTCTATTTTTGCATCTTATTGCATGTTGTAAATTTTTTTTGTTTAAGTTCATATGAATATGTGGTCCTTTCTGCTCTCTTTTTGTTCATCATAGATCCCTCTCCTAGTTTCCATTATGTGGATAAGGCTAGTCTAGTGAAAGGAACATTGGGTAATCATAACAATCGCATTTTTTCTTCTCCTATTATCTCTCCTACTTGTGAAGAAGATATTATAGTGTTAGATGAACCAATTGATGAGAGTTTTAAAAATCTAAATTGTTTCTCTGCTCTTACCTCTCCTATTAGAAAAAAGCATTACTAAAGAAGAGGACATAATGATGAGTAATCATGACGATCACATATCACAAAAAGACATCATTGAAACCTACCTATTTTCATCTCCTAGCATATTCTCCTCCTATGATAGTGATAAAGATATGTTGGTGTTAGATAAGAAAACTTTCAAGGTCTATGATTAACCCTCTTTATGATCCTTCCCCTACCTCTCCTATTTTCAAAGGAATTTCATAACCAAAGAATGAACTTATCATTGATCATGACAATCATACTTTTTCTTCTCCCAATACCTCTCTTATTAGTGATGAAGGTATTCAGGGTCTTGATTGTCCATATCCTCATTCCCCTTTGGAAGATGTTGCACAACAAGAACATGACATCATAGAAACATTCCTAAATAGTCTCCCTAACCATAACAACCAACATTTCCCTTCTTCTAATATCCCTCATTGATGCAAATAGGATAGGTTGGTGTTAGAAGATATACCTATTAAGAATCATGATAATCTTGACCCTTCATTCCCTAATGTTGTAACCATTTGGGAAAATCTATTTGAAAATCATAGTGGTCCTTCTCTTGATGCCTACCCCACTTGTTATGAAGCTACTTTACAAACTTCAACCTTGGATGACCATCTTACAAGCTCTCCTATTAGGGTAGATAATAAGGAACAAGAGAATGTAACCTTACAAAAAGATGATAATCACTTCAGTCTCTTCTCCCCATTTTCCCATTCTTGATCAAAACAAAAATTAAACCATTGGTCATTCCCCTACATACGATGAAGTCATTTTAAAATAACCAATTCATGAATGTCAAGAAAATTTAATTAGTATTTCTCCTAACAATTCCCATCCTAGGGAGAATATCATGGTTCTAGCAAATGAAAACCATAGTAATGTGTCTTCCTCATATAAACAGGTGCTTCTAGATTTTCCCTTATTAGAGATACATCAAACCAAAACCACTGAGGTTATGAACACACGAGTTTCTATTAGATCCCCCTCAATCAATGGACCTCATATATACCCCGTGGGACATCCTAAGAACCCTCTAATTCTCTACCCACCTTCAAACAAACAACAAACTCCATGACAACCTGAACTCATCCTTTACCCGCCATCACATAAACCTCCACCCAAACCTAAATTCACCCTTTACCCACCTTAGAATAATGTGTTGTAGCAACTATGTCATAATACCATTGCTCATACATATAACACTAGAAACAATCTATCCCCACAAAAACCAACCCCAGCTTCCCTACCTTTCCCTAATTTTCCTCCTACTCCTTGATTAAGGGAGTATGATCTCGTTGAACAACTTAAGAGCACTCCCGCCAAGATATCCCTTTGGGACCTTCTTCAAAATTCACCTACCTATATCACTATGCTTCAAACAACCTTACAACAAGTTCCTATCCCTTCTAATGTGCAATGAAATGATATAGAAACTTTGTGTTCAAGGATTAAATGCTAACATTGTTTTCCACCAACATGAACTCCCACCGTTTGAAGTGCAAAAAAAATGATTCTTTCCTATTCATTTCTTAATACAAAACAATAGGGATAAAGTGAACCCTTGTTGGAATTGGCTCAGGAGTTAATGTGTGTAGTGTGAGCCTTCTAGATAGGCTTGAAATTGATCAATCAAACATTCAACCCGATTCTTTATCTATTAAGGGATTTAGCAATGTGGAAACGAAACCACTTGGGGTGATCATTATACCTCTTACAGTTGGAGTGGCCACATTGGATACACCAATCCATGTTATGCCTCATAAACATTCATGTAATCTTATTTTATGCAGACCTTGGATTCATCCAATGAATGGTGTGCCTTCCACTCTTCATCAAAAAATTAAATACATATACAACAACAAAGTGCACATCCTTGAAGTTGAACTTGATCCCAATATTTATTTTAACATTGAGAAAAACAATGAGCATAATTTAAACATATCAATATCCACTACACACATGGAACCCATACAACTAACAAATAGAGAAGAACATTAAAAGATATTAGTTGTTGATTGGGGTTCCTTAGACTTCGCACCAACACTCATGGATGAGTACCAGACCATTAAAAAACATTCAACTTGTAGACATGTCAAATTTACATCATGCATAATAATATTCCATTCATCAAATAAATCAGGACTTTATTTAATTAAATCTCGAAGTCATATTCCATCAATTTCTAATTCAAATAAATCAAATATCAAAATCCTAAAAGTCAAAATCATCTAAGCACCATTAAACTCATCCTAATCATCATTAATCTAATCTAACCATGATTAAATGCTAATCCCATCCCACTTGCATTCTCTAGATTTAGCCACTTACACATATAAATCAATTTATTGATTTATTAAATCCAAGGTTTTCCATCAACATGGCATTTATGGGGAATATTCCCTCAATTTTGAATTCAAAGGTAAGTTGATTTGTCCCTCCAACATTGCATTTATTGCTAGTTTTCTTGTCCCCCTCTCAAAATTTATTACAAAATTTGAATTCAAATTCTCCCTCTCATGGGCACTCTTCCCAAATCTTGCACAACCATTGGCCTATCACCACTTGACAAGTGGCCTATTCTCATTGGTCCAATCTTAGTCCCACATTGGTCTCTCTTTAACACTTAGCATTTTGAAAATCCTTAAATAGAAGCTTCAACACTGAGCAAATCCTCCACAATCTCTTGCAAGGTCACTCTCTTCATTTGAGAATTGATCTTGTCCATTTCACTTCACAACTCCATCATCTACACAACTTGATGCAAGGTCATTCTCTTTGAGAACTGATCTTGTCCATTTATCATCTCCATATCCATAGCAATTTCATCACTAGCTTATCAATCAAGGATTGGGAAAGGGTCACTAGCACATGTGACACCAATCCACTATGAGATGAAGTTGATTCATGTTGTTTGTATGCTTATTTGGTTTTTCTTGTTGTTTTAATATCTTCCTTAGCATATCTAACATGTTTCATTATCTCATAGGGATGTTGAGGATTATTTTGGTTTTAAAATGCTAACCATATGCAGATTTTCACATCTACATTATGGCACTAGAAGGAGGGCCTTTGAATACATAATTTTCTAACGTATTCTCAAGCCATGAGCATAGATTTATCAGAATAATGGCAATAGGGATTCCCTTTCAATTTCTTATTGTGATTCTGATTGTGTCTTGTTTTCTTTTACAATATTATGAAACTAACATCATATCTGATTAATCACTAGATCTATTGCTTGTTCGGTATATCTAGTAGCTTTGAAGCAAGCTACTAATAACTGTTGGTGTATCTCTAACATTGTGTTTTTGAATTTTCTACGATGCATGTGTGGGAACATGGGCAAGCTTGGAATATTATCTAATTGTTTTGTGGCAACAGCTCCAAAATGACCAAAACTACGAGCAATCTGGTCACACATTCTTTTAGTTGAACTGAATCGCTATAATTGTAGAACCTGGTTCTAGTCCTCAGAGAATCTCTTTCAATCTACTTCTTCTTTTTTTATTTATTTCCATTGGTTCTATTACTTCTGTGCACCTGGATCAGCATAAAACAATCTGTGCCTCCCTTGCCTTTGTTACCTGCACCTCCTTCGCTTTAATTGGGTAACGCTTTTTGTGACCTCTAGTTCCTCCTATTTGAATTAGTTGGTTACACTACTTCATGTGCCTTCGATAGCTCCATTGGGTAAGCTGCTTAGGTGCATCTATAAAGGGCAAGGTGTTACGTGATTCCCAATCTCAACCACTCCCATGCGTACATTCCATCCAAGTGCCAAGTCAAAGTTGCATTAGTCTCTTGAAATGTACAAAGGGAGATCGATGTTTTCCTTTAATTAACTGGGTGGTAGTAAGAAACATATTTATAGCTAACAATTTGAATGCATCTGATAATAGTTGGCTGTTGGTTTGATAGGAAGATTAACAGCTGAAGAATGGTCATCTAATGAGAATTTCATATTGCGTGTGTATGGGGGTGGGATAAAGAATGCATTTAAGCTTTCAAAATGCATTCATGGCATAGCTTTTGAGCCTGTCGGTTACATTTATTACTCAACTTTAAAACTGGCAGTTGCATTAGCTTTTGAATCTGGATATAAAAGTCATTTGCTTGGTAGTGGAAAGTCATAATTACTATTTTTATTATCAGCTTGAGAACTAGAAATTGACGCCTTGATATTCATTGAGTTTTTTTCTAACAAATGGTAAATGCTTATCTACCTTTGACTTTTGTTTATAGTCAAACTCAGCATCACAGTTTATAGGGTAGCTGCTCTCACTTTGAATTCATTGCAGTGACCCCCTCATATGCCAAAGCTATTTCTACCTTTGAGCTCACCTCACACCCTACGCAGCCCATCCACATCCTACGCCTTTGAGTGTAGCTCACATCCTATGCAGCTCACATCCTACGTAGTCCATCCACATCCTACGCCTCCCCTGTAAAAATGCTGGCACCAATGCAAGCAAATTGTGATCCATTGAAAACTAGATTGAATGCCTTGTCTATTCTATCACATGAGGAAATCAATAAAAACCAATTCAAACGCCTTGTCTGTGCTTTTACATAAAGCATCTGTCAAAAATTCACGCGCCTTGTCCTTGCTTTCACACCTCTCCAGAAACAGTTCGCACGCATTGTCTATGCTTCTGCTTATTGCATACACGTTTACTAGGCAGAAAGTCCATAGTCAAAGGTTGAGAGATTTGGTCTTACACCTGCGATTTGCATTTATTGTGGGGGTAAGGATATGATTGGCCTATTAATCCATGACCCTTATCTCCATCCATGGGTACAATCAGATGTTGCTGGTATAAACTTTTAATTGGCATTTTTTTTAATTAAATCAAACTGTTCGATGGTCAGGGCATCATTGTCAAAAGTCATGGGCATTTAAGTCACACTAGAGAGATAGTGTTGAATAGATGTTACTGTTCCAAAATTAAATCTGCCTTTGGTCGCCACCCATTTTTTTTCTTTTACTTTTCAGAGATTGTGTGCTTATTGATTAAACATTTTTTTTCAAGCAAGAGGTTGGTATTTAAGTATTTTAACAATCTCAGAACTTTTTAAGAAACAATGAATAAATGATATTAAGTGGTGTTGGAAGTGGAATTTTTAGGCAAGAATAGAATATCTACGCTTTCCTTTATATATTCATTTTTTTCTATCTTTTATATAATTTAATTTGGATGCGAATTTGGGGAATATGTTGCATTTCAAAATTGTTCTGACATTTATCTCTTGTTGACTGCTGAAAGGAAATAGAAAAGAAAAATGGAAAGAACTAATAAATGAGCAATTGTTTGAAGGAAAGATATTACCAAATAGATTGAAGTAGTAAAACCAAGCACCACCAAAGCAAGAGAGACACAAGAATTTGATAAGGGGAAAAAACAAGAAAAAACCCCAATATTATGAATGGAGGCAAAATGCCTAAAGAATAATACAAAGAGAGAGAGAGAGAAAGAGTTGCAGCCTTAGGCTTGCTTGCTTGAGTCTTGAAGAATGAGAGGAGAGGCACCTCAATAAGTAGAGGTGAAAAGAAGGAGTTAGAATGTAACTCCCAACTCAATGAATGCCACCATTCATCTATGTGTGTGCAAAGTGTCACCTCTTAAGGAGGTGGTTACAAATATTCCTTAATAAAGGAATTAAAAAATAAGTTTCTCACACATGTGTGAGATGACAAAAAGACAAAAGACTTGTAGGGATTCCTTTGGAATATTCCTACAAGTTAATAAAAAATTAAAATTAAAGAATAACCTTTACCAAGTAAAGATTAATATTCTAACATCCCCCCTTAAGCTTTACTTGGGGAGGTTACATCAAACCCTTCAATGGGTTGAAATCCAAGATTTTTACAATGGAAGAGAAATTTATCTTTACAAAGAGCTTTGGTGAGAATATCTGCAACTTGATCTTCACTTTTACAATACAAAAGAGAAATTTGCTTGTCTTCAATTTTCTCTCTAATGAAGTGATGTTGAAGAGAAATATGCTTGGTCCTTGCATGCAAAATTGGATTCTTTTCCAAAGCAATAACACTTTGATTATCATAATATAAAGGAGTAGGATCCTTTTGAGGTAAAATGAAGTCTTCAATTAACCATAGTGCTTCTTTAGATGCATTTGTACAACCTTTATATTCAGCTTATATAGAACAAAGAGAAGTAGATTGTTGTTTCTTACTATTCCATGAGATTGCACCTGATTCAACAAAGAAACAATAACCACAAGTGGATCTCCCATTATTGGGATCACCTTCTAAATCTGAATCAGTATAACCTTTTAAAGAAAAATCATAATTTGTATAATAAAAGAGACCAAGATTAAGAGTTCCTTTAACATATCTTTAAAAAAAAAAAATTTAAAAAAAAAATAAAAATTGCAACTTTAAAATGAGTTTGTTGTGGTTTAGACAGTAATCTAGAAACTAAACCAACACTATAATAAATATCAAGCCTAGTAAGAGTTAGATAATTCAAACTTCCTACTAATTGCCTATATAAAGTAGGATGATCAACAAAAGGAGTTTCTATATCAACCATTAATTTAGTTCCTAATTCACAAGGAGTAGAAATACAATTTGCATCAATCATTTTAAATCTCTCTAAGAGATCTTGAGCATATTTATGTTAATTAAAGTATCATATTCTTCTTGCATAGCTAATATAAGAGTAATCCAATGTAGATAAAATAATCTTAAGCCTTGAATAAGAGTGCCCAAAAAAAATTAAAAAAAAAAATTGTAGCACAAATCATAGCTTATAGCCCAAATCATAAAATGTCAATATAGAAACATAGCAATAATAGTTCTAGGTTTCCTCTCACTACATCATTTGTTGTATTGTAAAGAGAAATTGTATCAAGATTATTAATAAAGGACTTTGAAAATTAGTCCTAAAGATGGTTTTAAAAAACCATAGTGCCTTAGTAAAAAAAAATTCAATATCAAAAGTCCTAATAATGGTATAAAAACCATATTGCCTTCAATAAAATAATGAAACATAAAAGTTTCAAGAACTTGATCCCCATCAATTAAGAAAATAGGTCTAAGTTCATCATAAATAAGTAAGTGCATACCATCAAAGTGGATGGAAATATTTTCCATGGGTCCCCAAAAAAAAACTCCAATGAGACTTGATAAAATATATGATTCATTACAGATAGGGCTCCCTATGCAACATTACTGCAAATGCGACTAGCGCATAAAATATATATGTAAAGGCTCCATTGAGACTTGATAAAGTGATTAATTTGCAAAACATATATAGATGGAATAAATCGATCAAGAAGGCAAATACTCCAATGAGCTATTAATTTTCAAAAATATATAGATGAAATAAATCCATCAAAATGACAAATTTACCAATAAGGCACAATATCAAATTAATGAGACAATAAAATATCAAATTCCCTTTATCAAAACAACATAATTGTAGTTGAGAAGGAAACACTAGGTTGTTTTAAATATTGTAATAGATCAAGACTTAGGTAGAGAGAATGATAATTTCTCAAGCCACAAATCAAGCCACCTTAAGTTATAAAAAAATATTAAAAAAAAATGTGATGGAATAATGGGAAATGCATACTATGAAGAGAAGAATTATTAAGTATAAATAAGTCATTAAGACGATACTCATGCATTCATTACTACATGAATATCCCCTTTTCATATTCCAAATATAATTGAGTAAAACAAGTACACTATTATTGGGTTGATCAAGTCCAATAATAAAGTACATGTGTAGTTATTTTAAAAGGAACTTTTTTAAGAAATGCCTATTTAAAAGACAATTTTTAAAAATGTCTAAAAAAAATAGTCCATTGAGAAATTTAAAAAAAATCTAAAAATGCCTTATGCAAATTTATTTATCTTTTTTTAAAAAAAGGTCTAATTACTTAGACAAAATAAAAGAAAAAGAAAGAGATAAAAGATCCACCAAAATATTGAATAGATATACTGTTATACATAAGCATAATTCTTTTCCGAAATAGAAAAAAGATAAGTGCATTTTATACAAGCATGTTAATTTCCATTGCCAAAGTAAGTAAAAATGGCAAGACATGAACTTTCTATTTTTTTTTTTTCATCTTTGGATGTAGATGGATCAGTTTCAATTGTAGCAACATCCAAAATATGTTTAAAATGAAAGAGATATGAGTTTTCCAAGAATGATAGTTAAAAAAATTCAACTTAATTTCAGAAATTAAAGTAGACATGATTGTAATAAAAAATTCACAACTTTATGAGACAAATAACTATTGTAAATATTTGCTTTTAAAAAAAAATCTCTCTTGATCAAATTAAATCTTAAAAAAAATCCTCTTTTAAAAAAGAATTACCTAAATTTAGAACAAAATAAGCCTCTTTAGATAATTTAAAAAAAAAAATCTCCTTTTCATATAATTCTTAAAACTTAAAAAATCCTTATTAACAATTAATTAAAAAACTTCAAAATTAAATTGAGTTTTTTAATAAAATAAAAAATCTTAAAAATTTAATACCTTTACTTTAAATGGAGTATTTAAAAAAAACTCATAAAATAAATTATTTAAAAAAGCTTTTTATAAATATAAGGATTCTTTTTCTAAAGAATAAAAATATACTTTCTTAAAACAACGATAACAGAGAATTTAAAAAAAGAAACTTTATACTAAAAGAAGTTTTTTTATTTTTTATTTCATGCTTTAAAGGGAAAAAAGAAAGAAATCAACCTTTTAAAAAGTGAGTGCACAAAAAAGAGCGGTTTGAGGGAAGTTAAGGAAATTTAAAATGGATGTAAAATAAAATAAAATGGAATGAAATTTTTAAAGTTTGAAATTTAACTGTAAAAGAACTTTTGTTTCTTTTTAAGAAAATAGAAAGAGAGAAAAGGGCAGGTAGAATAAATTGAAGTAGCAAATTTTATTAAAAGAATTTAATAATATTTATTTTTAAGCAACATATACAATGTTTTGCACAGGGATTGCAGCAGGAGCCGAGCTGAGGCCACAACAAGAGGAACAACAAAAACTAAGCTGCAACAGGAGGAGCTACGACTTGCAAAAAACTAAAGCCCTAATTTTTTATTTAAATATTGTTTGTATTTATTATTAAAAAAAATAGAGGTTATAACAGTGATAGAGCAGGAGTAGAAGCCAAAGAAATAAGGTTTTCTTTATTATTATTTTTTTTGCAGAGAAGGGAAAGAAGAGCACAACTGCATGCAAAGGTGAAAGAAGGGTTTGCAATGGTGGAAACTTACAAACAGTAAGCAAAGGAGATGGCCACAAAGAGGGTTGAAGCCCTATTTTATTATTTTTTTGTATTTATCAGTATTAAAAAAAGAGATTATAACATTGAATGATTTTTAAAAAAAATAAATTGTTCTTTTTAAACTTAATCTGTTATACAGATTTAAAAGAAAAAATAATGAATTTTGTAGAGATTTAGTATACAGATATGAATAAATTGTAGAGATTTTTTAAAAAATGATTTTTACAGAAATTTGAACATGCAACTATGGAGAAATTTTCTACAGATTTGCAAAAAAAGCAGATTAGCCTTTTTCTAAAAAGAATATTT
>VDFB02000013.1:105508443-105642597 GCA_007258455.2 Sequoia sempervirens
GGGAACATGTGGGCGGGGTATTACTCTAACTTCCCTTTCTCTATCCTGGGGCATACCTCCACCAACGCCCTGGAAGGTTCTAATGTCAAAGTAATTGACATGATGCCCTAACACAAACTCAGCATATAATTTTTTTATAAAGTAAAATGGTACATCCAAATTTTTGTTCGGTGGTTTCAAAAAAACCATACACCAACGATCCCAAAAAATTTCTACAATGTCTCTATGAGTGCACCATTTTATAGAAAGTTTTGTTTTATTAACATTAACTGGCAAACCAGTGCGGGGGTTAACAAATAAAGAGGCTATTTGGGCTTTGGTTATCCCAAGATCTTTCACATCATCATAGGACAATCCACATGCATAATATTCTCTCATGTTTTCTCGCCACGAATGAAAGGCATTATGTTGTGAGGAGAGGGTTTCTATATTTTTAATTATTTCATTCATTGTGTTTGACATCGAAGATAATCGAGGGACTCTTGTATAAACTTCAGAAATGCCCCTTTAATTGTTGCAATTTTTCAGAAATTAATTCTTGAATTGATGGCTGTGGAGGTGGCGGAGGTGCAGGTGGTGGAGGTGTGGTGGAGGTGGAGGGAGGTGGGAGGTGGTGGAGGTGGAGGAGGTGGAGGAGGTGGGGGTGGTGGAGGTGGTGGAATTGGTGCATTTTCATCGTCAGCAGCCATAATGCCCGATTCAATATAAAAACAAATCAATCTAATTAGAATTAGACAATATAAATGAAAATATTATAAAAATACCCTAGTTTATAACAAAAATCTATAAAATTTTCTAATTTTTAATCCAAATACATTAAAAACACTCTTTTTAAGTCAAAATCCATTGCAAACATTCAAATTTTATCAAAATCCATGCTAAACTCAAATTTTTCATAAAAAATCTATCAAAACCACCCAACTATTTAGGTCCAACATTTACTGGGAGAGTTATCAAACCAATTATAGGGAAGCCATAACCATCATGATCTTTTAATCATGCTTTTGATTGTTCATAATCATCTGCATAAAGTTCATGTACATACAATAACTCTTTTTTTATCATATTCACTATGTACATGGGATCAATGAATATTCCCCTTTTCGGGTTTCTGCAAACTTGATATAAAGAAGACCATCGAGTGTGGTTATAGAAGAATCAATATATGTAAAAGAAATGTCAAACAAAATATTGGTTTTTCCTTTATGATTTTGAATATTAGTAATGTTTATAAAGATGTAAAAATCATTATCATCTTCTTCATTATCATTGTATTGAACAAAGTTTGTTGAATGAATTGGCAATGGGCTTGTAAATATTTGTAAGTATTGATTAGGTGAAAAAACCAATTTATTTCCTTTGTCATTAATAGGTCATCCAACTGGATTGGATTAGAATGAGGTCTTGCACTTGGTTATAAATATGCCTTGTCTATGCTATTGCTTACCATTATGCTTTGATACATCTTTTCCAAGCATCCATAACTTGTTCATAAGCACTGCTTTTAGGTTTTAGCCATAGCAGCAAGTGCTGGAACTGTTTGATAAAATGCTTGATAGACATGTATGAAAATGTGGTAGCATCGGTTAAACTGCCACCATTTGATATTTATGCAGTTTGCAGATGTTTTGTGCAATGTAATCGATATGAATATAACCAACAAAAATCTATTTTCTATAATTCATGGATTGAACTCCTCGTATTTTATTTCCCTCTCAATGTCTGTTGCTTACTATTATGCTTGATAGATTTTTCCAAGCATCCATAGCTTTGCTCAGCACTGCTTTTAGGCTTTTAGCCATAAGTGCTAAGCAATGAACCGCTTGATAAAAATGCTTTGCAGACATGTATGAAAATGTGGTAGTGATAGACAAGGCAGTTGAACCTGCTGGAATCGTCTCAAAGAATGTAGTCTCATGGTGATGGAATGCTTACGACAAATTCCATGACAAGCAAATTGCTATGGATTGTCGCGGTATCTCCATCAATGTGACAATCGATTTCTTTTGAGGCATTTTTCAAACAATTCATCAGCCTTGTCTAAGTGTTATTGCTTACTATTATGTTTTGTAGATTTTTTTCCAAGCATCCATAGCTTGTTTGAGCACTTGTTTTAGGCTTTTACCCATAGCATGAAGGCGTTGAACTGTTTGATAAAATGCTTTGGTAGACATGTATGAAGATTGTGGTAGCATAGAAAAGGTAGTGAACTATTTGAAAAAATGCTTCAAAGAAATGTGGTCTCATGGTGATGGAATGCCATAACTAATGCCATGACAAGCAAATTGCTATGGATTGTCATGGAATTCCATCACCATGAGACCACATTTCTTTGAGGCATTTTTTGAAACAGTTCACTGCCTTGTCTATGCTATTGCTTACCATTATGCTTTGATAGATCTTTTCCAAGCATCCATAACTTGTTCATAAGCAGGTCTGTTTTAGGGTTTTAGCTATAGTAGCAAGGTAGTGAACTGCTTGGATAAAATGCTTATGTATGGTGACATGTATGAAAATGTGGTAGCATCGACAACTGTCACCATTTGATATTTATGCAGTTGTAGTATGTTTTGTGCAATGTAATCAGCGATATGAATATAACCAACAAAAATCTATTTTCTATAATTCATGGATTGAACTCTGTATTTTATTTGCTCTCAATGTTTGTATGCTATGGAAATGCCATTACATTTTAAAAAAAAGTAGTTTCTTACTATTTTTCTTCAATTTTTTATGTTTTTTTGTAAATCTACCAAAAAACCCTAGTTTTTCTACCAAAAAACAATATTTTGAAAAAAATCAACTAAAAATAAACAAATCTAATTGAAAATTTGATAAAAAATTAAAAACTTTACCTGATAGAGATGGACTCCAAATCAGATATCGGATTTCGCTCTACACTATGCGCCTGCCGCCGATGAGTTGAAAACAAATATGAATGAGTTTTGGTCGCGGGTTTTTTTTATATATACAGTTCAAAAAAATCGGATATCCGATTCCTAAAAGCAAGTTGCCTTTTGCTTCGGTCGGAATGAGATTTATTTATATTTAACAAAATCGGATATCCGATCCAAATCGGATATCCGATTTGGATCGGATATCCAATTCCTAAAACTAAGTTTTCCATCTGCCTCGGTAGTCACCCCAGCTCCAAAAAGTCAACTCACCATTTTTGCGTTTTTGAGTCGTAGAAACACGTATTTTTTTTCTCCATTGCCACTTTTTGGCATACCATGATCCTGCACATGCCCATATGTAAAAATAGAATCTCTAGCAAATTGAATTTAGTTTCTAAACTACTAGGTTTGTTTAAAAAAATAAATCTATTTGGTGAAAATTTGAAATTTCAATGCAGTGGGTACTTAAATTTCAAGGAAAAAATAAGAAGTAGGTGTCTGTCTCACCACCCTAACCACAATAAAATGATAATATTTTTTTATAAGATTATAGATATAAGTAGAGGAATCATGCCCCAATGTGATGGATATTTTTTGTAATTTTTTTCAAAGTAAATAATTAATTATGAATTTTTTATTATAAATTTTTTAAAAATATAAAAACTCATATGTCTGACCACCTCAAATTGGTCAAAACTTCTTGAAATTCAATTTTTATTTTTTAAATCCTATAGTATGCAAATCAAAGAATGTGATGCATGTTTTGGATTCAAAAAGTGATATACCGTTTGAAAGCTATAGATGTTTGTCAATCAGCCTATCAATTAGGACTTTAGTCATAATTTGAATAGAAAATGAATAATAATTACTTATTAAATTAAAAGTAGAGCATAATTTATATCAGTGGAAATATCAGAATCTCCTTTAAAAACTCTTTTCGTTTCATCAATTTTAGGTAAAAAAATAGTCATTAGCCACATACCCATCATATTGCCAATTTTTGGCCATTCATGATCCCGCACATACCTGTTACAACATTTTACAACACTTAAGTAAGGTACCATTTGAATCCTTTTAGTTCATAAGGGCCCAAGACATGATTTCAATGTGTTATCCACATTACAACATTAAATCAAGGCAATATTAAGCCAAAATCATAAGGAGGGCCCAAACAAGTCAGGAAAAGTAGAAGGGTTACTTTTTTGGTGACCATATTTAGCCCCCACTTTAGTGAGAAGGTGAAATTTCTTCAAACTTACACTAAAGTAGACCAATGCGCATCAAGAGGGGTTCAAATGTACCAATGCTAGCAAGATGGGACAAAAATGATCAAGAGGGGTGATCAAGCCCCCAGGATCAAGATCCCATGACAAACCAACATAAGCATAAAGGAAAACACATAAAAATGATATCATGAACAAGAACAAGGCACAAGAATACAATGCTAAAGATGAAAAATGGAAAAGGAAAAAGAAAAAAGAATCAAATCAAGCTTCGACCATTTGTATAGCACAATGTGGATCAAATCTAGCTTGTTTGTCTAGAAAATGCATACTCACTTTGAGGCGATAGAACTAATGGTTGTACACTAGGTGAGAAGGCCTAAAAGGTGAGAAACATACACTCATGGTTGGTATGCACTCACACACATGTAGGTGGCTATGGGGAAAGTCATGCCTCGGAATGGGCTTCCCACTCAACCATACCAAAGTTATACCTCTTGATAAATTTAATAAGGCACAACACAAAGAAAATGGTCTTTCTAGCTTCATGAGACAAGCAAAACTTTGTATGCTTGGAGCTCATGAACAAACATGATGGCTCCATAGGAGTGCAAGCTATGCTATGTAAGGTGGCCATATTAAAAATACAAAATGCAACATGCAAAGAATGTTCAAAGGAGTCATGCTTAGTTCATGTGAGGTATTTAACTTAGGGAACATTGTGTCTAATGTATCCAAGAGAGGATCGATCAAAGAATAGAATATTCATAAGTTAGGGGATGTAGTGTGTCACATCAAGCCACTAATAGGAATGTAATATGCTAAGATAGATCACGCTCATGAAGGACATTGCACCCAATGTCATCCACAAAGTGACAGAGGCATCATATGAAGTAAGAAGGCTGCACTAAGAACCAAGAAAAAGGGAAAATGCAAAAGAATAATACCAATATATGCCTCCACTTTAAAGGAATTATTGAACACCATACTATGAGAAATTACATTAAATTAGAAAATGAAAAATGCAAACAAGAAGAAATACATGAGAGTTAACTGGGAGAGCCCTATGCCAATTCATATGTTTCCAAGTAAAGCTATGTCTTGTAAGAGAAAAAGAAAAGAGAGGGGTTTCCCACAAAATTGAAACACCAAACACATAAGGGATCTATGGTTTTGGGTTCAATATGTTCTTTTTTGCAATGAATTTTTTTTTTAGAGAGCTTGGAATTGTCATCATCCCCCAAATACACATAGAACTAGAATAATGACATAAAGAGAGTTAAAACAAAGGAAATTTTTTTGGGTCAACATGGAAGAGACATAGGATATCTTGACACCTTCCATCATCCCCAAAAGGAAAACACAAGAAAAAGATAAAGATAAAATGAAAAGGAAAATAAAAAGAAAGCCTTCTAGGTCAACATGGAGGAGACATGAATGTCTTGATACCTTGCACATCATCCCCAAAAGGAAAACAAAAGAAAAAGATAAAGGTAAAATGAAAAGGGAAAGAAAAAGAAATCCTTTTGGGTCAACATGAAGGAGACATGAATGTCTTGATTCTCGGCGTCATCCCTAAAAGGAAAACAAAATAAAAATACAGAGATAAAAAGGTGAAAGCATTACATGACATAGACAAAAATGAAGGTACAAATATAGGAATGTCATAAAGAGAGAGAACATCAAACAAAACATCATAGGGGATTGCATTATGCACATGTAATAAAAAAAAATGGAAAAGAAAAAGGAAAATACGAATCACCCTAAAAGCAATTCATCCACCTCCCAATCTCATTCTGTATAAGTGGAAGGTAGATGACAAACTGAAGGGACAATGACAAATGCATTACTAGGACAAGGCTAACAATTGCTTTCCCCCACTAAGTGTGAGACAAGAATGAGCCAAGGTAGGTGATGGGAAAAGTCATGTAATAGTGAGAAGAGAATTTTCTATAACTATTACATGACAAAGAGTAGGAGAGTATGTTATGTGATCACTAGATAACAATTATTACCATTGAAGTGATACTTGCTCAGTATTTCCTTCAATGCATGACACTCATCACTACTATGTCCAAGAACTTGATGATATGCACAATGTACAACTTTGGCATATTTAGGATATAGCACAAGGGTATGTGCAAGATCGTCATGGGCCAAAAAGTGGCAATATGATGGGTATGTGGCTGATGACTTTTTTTTTACCCAAAATTGATGAAACAAAAAGGGTTTTTAAAGTAGATTCTCAGCTGTCCACCAATATAAATTATGCTTTACTTTGAATTTAATAAGTAATTATTATTCATTTTCTATTCAAATTATGACTAAAGTTTGGATTGATAGACTGATTAAAAAAAATCTATAGCTTTCAAATGACATCACATTTTTTGAATCTAAAACATGTGTCACATTCTATGCTTTGCATACTATAGCATTAAAAAAATAAAAATTGAATTTCATGAAGTTTTGACCAAGTTAAGGTGGTCAGACATACGAGTTTTTAATATTTTTTAAAAGTTGTAATAAAAAATTCATAATTAATTATTTACTTGGAAATAAATTACAAAAAAATATGCATCACATCGGGACATGAGTCCTCTACTTATATCTAAAATATTATAAAAAAATATTATCATTTTATTGTGGTTAGGTTGTCAAACAGACACCTCCTTATTTTTTCCCTAAAATTTAAGTACTACTGCATTGAAATTTCAAATTTTCACCAAATAGATTTCTTTCCTTTTTAAAAAAACCTAGTAGTATAGAAACTACATTTAATTTTCTACAGATTCTATTCTTACATATTTTTGAAATAATATAGATAACTTATTCAAATTTTTACGTCAAATTGCCTAACTTTGATTTTTCTGAATTTTTTGCCACTTAAGGGCCTATTTTTTCCACGATGATCCTACACATACCCACAAGTCGGTTCATAGGTGGTAATAATATCAATCTTTGGTTGAGAAGAATTTCTAAATTTTTTTCAGTTTCAAGTGGTGGGTGTGGATACTTTAGTTTTCTAACTTGTAAGGCCTCTTGCATTTGATATATTCACCCTTCTCTCTAATTAAATGAGGACCCAAATTGATCCTCCCATCCTTGTAATTGTTATTCATCAAGGGTTGCTCTTTAGGAAGGAGGACATTCATATCAGGAGTGGAAACAAAGATCACCATGCCATCATCATGAAGCCTTAGATATTCTCTAGGAGGCTTGATATTATGAGAGGGATCTTGATATCCCACCCCCATTGTATTTTCATCTATTGGCTTTTGCTCTAAGAGTTGGTGAATGTCATGTTTGCTTGTTGTGTCATATCCTTGTTTGCTCAAGATGATGAAGCCTTTGCCATATGTTTCTTCAAGCTTGATGCCAGCATAATGAGGACATGCATTAGGAGTTGATGGAGCATGAGTGAGTTAAATATCATTAGTGTCATTTCCAAAGGCACAACTTGATATATATACTAAGGATTTTAGTCACATCCAAATCTTGTTAAAACACATATCCATGATGTAAGTTTCAGAGTCTAAATTACGCAATAATCTAAATGTAATTTTAATTTTAAGAAATTCACAAAATGAATGAAATTATACTAGATACAATGAATTGAATGAAACGAAAAAAATTGCAAATTGAAATAGAGAGATAACAACTAAGAAAATGAAGATTAAATTCCAGAAAATGTAGTGCAAAATGTGCAAAGGGATTGATTCACCCAAGGTGGCGAATGAGTCCTAGTATTGATTTTTTTCAAAAATTTCAGAATTTTTCAAATGAAGTTTATGCTTTTTTATGTTTTTTGATGCTAATCTAAGATGCAAATTTTACTAATTTTTAATGAGATTAAATGCAATAATACAAGCTATATGAGCTTTACACTAATGAAAAATATTGAAACCCTATAATGAAAATTAACTAATGCAAAATGTAATGAAATTTCAATGCAGGATAAATCTATGATGTAAATGCACTCCAAATTAGAATTATGATGTTAAAAATTTAGGCTCACAAAAATGTGGACACCAAAAATGGATATAAGGAGAGGGATCCAATTTCACAATATTCACATTCAAGGACACCTTAGAGATCTCAACCCAATGAAGGATGTGAGAGATCTGATTGTACGGAATCCTTTAAGATGAGTAAGAAAAGAAAGGGGTTCGCCACCAAGTGTAAACTTGGAAAATACAAAATGTTTGAAAACATAGTGTGATATGTAAAAAGACCTAAAAATGCAAGTAGAATGTAACAAAAAATTATGAAACTAGAAATGTTCCCGTGGAAACTTATAGGAAATGGAATGGAGCTTTGGAATCTTGAAAAACCTATTGTTGATGTTGATTAGGACTCATACACCAAGCTGGGTGAATCAATCCAATTTTAGAAAAACTGTGTTGGAACAAGTTTCAGCCAAAAGGGTACTAAGATCTATAAAATTCTCATTTAGGCCTAGGCAGTGGGACTCATGCACAAATAGTGGTGAATCAGTTCACTTCTAGATTTCTAGAAATTTAGAATGAGATTATGTAGCTCTTAGTTTTCTCTTTTATTCCTAATATAGATATAGGTCTGAAACTACAAAATCCAACCTGTAGTCCTTCTCCAAGGTTTGTTTGCAACTTTGAAAACTTTGAATTGCTTTGACAACTTGATGATAAATTTTCCAATCTTTCTCTTTAAAAAATATGCAACCTACACCTACAAATCACATGCAAAAAGGGAAAAATGTTGTGGGGTTAGTGAATAGGGGGTTTTCCTTGGTTAAACCCCTTGTTGCTAATTAATCCCCTTAAATGAAATTTAATAGAATAGGGAATGATGAATGAAAAAATAATGATGTTGCAACTCACCAAACCCTAGCAATAGGTGCTACAAACATGTAAGTGATGGCTCATGTTGGTTATTTTTTAAGAACCAAACTGATCTCTAGAAATACCTATAGAATTTTCCATTTCCAATAATCAATATTCGAAAGGGATTGGCCAACAAATGAGTGGAAGCTTCCAAAAATTATACTCCTACAATTTGGGCTCTATGAAACCCAGGAGGGTGATCCCATGCTGTATACTTAGGAATTCACAAACTTATAATCAAATATATTGTCAATAGCATATGCTTCTCATAAAATTACTCAGCAACAAAATGCATCAAATAAGTTGGTAGCTTATTTATCAATATCATATACTTGGAGCATGAGAAGGCATAAATTCAACCTAAAACAACTACAATGGTATCCATTAGAGAATTTTTAAATTAAAGTGATTGATTGATAAATTAACACAAAACTTGAACCACAAACACTTTACCTGAACCAATGCCTTTATCCCAAGAAGACTTGAAGTCAATATCAACCTATATAATGAGATAACAAGTTAAAAATAGCAACATATAGTCACAAGAAATACTGCTTTACAACACCCTCATATTGCATTCATGATCATTACTACTAACAAATATCCTAGCACCTAATTCTTATGAGTTAATGATATCACTCAAGCATTTACATCAATTCTTTGAATCAATAAGCAAGAATGAAATCAAGCATCCATTGCGAAACAATAGCTAGACAAAAAAAAGGAATCCTAGATTTCTTTCATTCATAACTTATAAAATGAGCACAAGGAGAGTTAATAGCCATGTAATTGGTAGTACTCCACATTGTATTTGTTATGCTATTATCAAAATTACATACATAGTACTGAACTCTAACTTAATATAAAAACTCTAAAACATGGTTTTTTTCTCACAATTCACAATTTCAATTACAAAAAAATGAAACCCTACTTTCTAGCCATGAATTCCTTCTTATATAAGGGAAGAAGAAAAACAAACCTTAGAATAGAAAGTACACATGTCATATCCTTATTGGACCACTTGAAATAAAGATTCCCCAATTCAGTTACAATGCATTCCCAAGAGGTGGGAAAGATGTGGGAAAATAAAAGAAGTCTTCATTCATTGTTGGAGATCTGGTCCAATTTTTAAAATGGGTACAACTAAACAATTACCTCAAAAATTGTGCCCACATGCACAAAGTGAAAGAATGAAAGCATGAAAGCAATAGAAAAGAGAAGTAAAGAGATATGTTCATGTCTATAGCCTTGTCATTAATTCAACTTGAAGAAGATGCACTATATTTTCTATACTTTATTAAAATCCTAATCTATACTAAATTCAAGCTATGTAGTGCATTCCCAACTATTCATTATTCATCATGGTTGCTCAAAATTTCAAATCACTAATGCACCACCTTTTATTCCAAACCCACCACTCCTTCCAAATACCCCCCTTCGATGCCAAGAATTCATCTTCAATGGTCCATTCAAATTTCATAACATCATCAACACTCTATTTATAAGGTGCATACTCGGTGACAATCTAGTTAGCTTCCTTATCAAATTATAGTAGGAAAATTTCAGCGCTAACTAACATATCCATATTTCTCTTCAATGTCTCCATATAAAGTCTCTGATAAATTGACATAGCTTGATCTAAAATGACTTGACTTGTTTCATTTTTCCACTCTTGTAGAGTATTAATGCTATTATCATTTATTAAAATGGATGGGATAAGACCATGGTGTGACTCATTGAAGGATTTTCCCAACTCCCTTTTTTGATTCTCTAATGATACAATATTTCCCCTGTATCCCTCAATCTTCCCTACAAGAATTACAGTAGGTTTAAAATTTTCAGGTGGATTGGGGTCCTGCTTAACTCCAATTCCCATCAATATCAATTCCATCTTCCTAGGGATCTAAATTTCCATGAGAGGAATGGCTCTTTCTCTTTCAATGTCAAAATTATTGATAGCATCCATCATAGATGAATAACTGTAGTGAATAGAATTCAACTTTTTATTCACTCTTTTGTTCAAGTGTTCTAGCACTGTTGTGACAATCATCATATTAATCTTGAAATTCTCCTCATTATGATTGTCACATTTATCTTTGTATTGATTTAGCTACCTAAGCAACTCATACCTATTAATATCCCCTTCAACCTATGGCCCTTTTTATGTGTTAGGTTCTACTATTGAAATGGGAACACTCCCAATGTTATATGGCATAATGGCCCATGAAGAACTTGCTTCAGCAATAAACTTCGGGGGTGTTGCTTCTTGTGAGGTAGTGGGGGAGTCAATATCATTCTACTTAGGCTTTCTAGATTGCATTATTTTCAACATATCCTCCAATAGTGCTACCTTTGTCTATAGCTACATATTATCCCACTCAAGGTCTCCATACTTAACTAACAAGTTATTGCATTCTGTCTTGAGCTTATCCTTTTATGTAGTTACAAATTCTATAGTGGCCCTTGTGAATTATGCAACATGAACTGACATATTGGAATCTTCTAAGGTTGATGTTTCTAACACTCTTTTTATTATTAGGCCTCCACTGTAGTTAGGTTCAAGTTCAGCAATATCAAGTTTTCTTGTGCTAGGAGCTAAAGAGCATATCACCAAGGCTTCCCAATCTTCACTATATGCTGACCCTTTTCATGCAAGTACAAATTCTTCTTATGTTTCATAGGGAGGCCTACAACTTTTCTTTATTGTGTCGAAAGCTATGGCAGAAGAAAGATCCCATTCTGGTAGCAACAAAATGCCACTAGTCCTTACCAATTCTTGACCCTCCATTGCAGTCATTTTCTTGAATCTAGTTCTCATTTCATTTAACACCTTTTTTTGATGTATTTGGCAATTCTAGGTGATGGCTCCTTTCTATAGCCAAAATTTTTACATACTCATCTAGTTTAGCCCTATATGCAAATTCCATCAAATCTTGAGTCTTTACAAATGATTCATCATCTAAAAACCTTGTACATGATTCAATTTTCATATCATGCTTTCCACTGAGTCTAGTGAGATCAAATTTACTCAATCTTGTTCCCAATTGAAGCATTGCTCCTACCACAAGTGCAGTGGGAATTCCCTCCTGCATTTCCTATTCTAACACAAAAATATCATCATCTCAACTTTCATAATCATATTCCACTAGACTAGTGGCTTCAACATATTTCCTTTTCAATGGTGGCTCCCTTGGTGGTAATTCACTAGGTGGTGGGAAATCAACGTTCACAATTTTAGGCTCGACTAGCCTTGGTGGAGATTGCAATGGTACTTATGACATAGGATGAGTCTTACACTCCTCTTGTTGAGGGAAGTAGGGGATTCATCAATTTTATTTTCCTTACTCTTTCTCCTTACAAAGAATTTTATTCTTGGTTCCTTGAGGGTTTGTGATGTAGATTCTTCTCCTATAGCTAGGATTTCTCCTCCACTAGGTCCTTCTATAATTGGATCTTTCCCTTTATCTTTACCTATTACCCCTTTAGTTTCAAGGTGGCGCACTATAGAATCAAAATTCCTTGCTACATGTTCCACCTTCTGTATTATATCTTCAGCCTCTGGAAGAATCTTGAAAATAGGCTCTTCTTGTTTTATTTTTCTCTACATTTTATTGAATGCAATCCATCTTGCTAGCCTTTTTTCTTGCTCCAAATTATTTGACACATTTCTTATTACATATTCATGGTACTAGAAACATGGATAAAGTTGGAGCTCTTGTTTCTTTCCTTTAACCAAACCACAAAACCTTCAGGATCATATATGACCCTCTCAACTGACCTCCTCATGTGGTATGTTTTAAGTATATCAAGGATATTATTCCATCCTCCCTTGGTCATTACAAAATCAGAAAAATAAGTGTACAGAGGAAAGAAAGTTCCTTTTCCTTGATTAAATAAGTTTTCATTTTCTACACTTCCCAATTGCCCCATAACCTCAAGGAAACCAATTCTTTCTGGAAAAAACATTGGGAACAAATGAGGTACTACCATAGAACCATATACTCTTAAGATAGTATAATCAAGGTATGAAATAACATCCCCCCAATTATGATCAACTCCTAGATCAGGCTTTCTCTCCTTGGGTCTTAAGAAATAATGTAAATCTATGGGAATCCTTAGTAAACACAAAACCAATACCTTCTTTATTTTAGAAGAAACAAAATTTTAGAATGTTTCATACTCATATGTCTTGTCATCTTTGCCCAAGATTATGGTCCAACATTGCATAGGAAAATAAGTCACCCACCTTTCTTTCCAAGACAATATTGTGTCTAAAATAAATTGTACCCTTAAACAAAAACATGTGCATCAACAATGAATACCAACTGAACTTCACTCCTGATTCACCTTTCTTCAACCTTGTCAGTCCTTTGTCCATATTTTTGAAAGAAACCCTGCATAATCATATACTGCACAATAATGGGGGTGTTGGATATGGGCAGCCATATACATCCATGCCATTGGCATTCCCGAAATAGGGTCATAACCAATTATTTGACAAATGGAATAAAAATACCTTTTGAAGTAGGGAACAACATAGTTAACTAGGAAAGGTTCCTTATCATGTGGCCCTATTACAATTTATTGTCCTTCTATTTCTACTAAGAATCTCAGTAGGACATGGAGTCTAAATAAAATCTTATTTTTATCATACTCTTTATTAAGAGTTTCCTCATTTATTTGGGGCATTTGATCACTCCATCTAGTGAACTTGAAATCAAGATCCAATTCCTCCTTAGTGATTCCAACCATCTCTTTCCCATCATATGTTCTTATAGTCCTTCTTACTAGGTCATAATTAGCAACTATTGCTTTAAACAAGTCAAAATCCATATAGACATTTGGCACAATTAACTTTTCCAGGTCACGGTTCCAAGGGTTTCCTATTGGGATACCCATATTTCTATTCGTGAACCAGCTATAAAATAGTTCCCATCTAGTATAAGGAAACTTAGAATCCTTGATAGAACATTTTTTGTCAAACAGACCCTTTGCTATTTGCAGACCTCAAGGAATCATTTGAACTTTAGGTTTGTCACTAGTTGAGGGTGGTAATTGATCCATGATGTCTTTATTTAATAGTCTTTTCTGAGCAGAAGCTTCCCCTTTAGATGAAAATAATTTTACTTTAGGAGCCATAGCAAGAGGTACTACAAGGTAGGGCTTTTGGTCTTTCTGAACAAGGCCTACAACTTTTGTAAGGGTTTGACACAAATTACACAAATGTAAAACTAACAAATTCTTCTTTATAAATGTCAAACCTTAAAATTTTGAACCACAAAAACCCTAACAAACATAAGCTTGAAAAACCACAACTTATAATTAATGTTGGAGAGAGGGAAACAATTCAGTTACTGGTTTTCTTCATAGGTTGACAATCCTAGTTTTGACATCAAAAAATGTTGTGAAATCATAGCATGAGCTCCTTGAATGTGTTGAGTATTATTTTACTCATGAATTATGCTTTTAAGACAAATAATTAATGACTATGCAACTTCTTACTTTAGTAGATCAATGTCCTTTGAAATATTAAGGCTCGCTCACATGAACTAGAACAACTCACTTGCCCTTAGTTGAGTTTTGAATGTCAGTCGTTGATCCTTTTGGAGTTCTAATCAATTGATGATCTAGATTTGACTAGCTTATTATGAAATATTTGACTGTACATAGGTGCAATACTTACAAAATGATAGGAGGCAACATGGAACTACTTATTAGTTCTACATGGGCTCCACCATCTCTTTGTCATTTTATCTTTGATCCACATTTCCTTTCCCCCTCACCCCCATGAGACATAACTTGTGTGCAACATTCATCAACAAGGAGATGAGGAGAGGCTGAGATTAGATCTCTTGGCTCTTTCGTGCATACTTCTTAGTTATCCGCAACTTCATCCTTCATACAACATCAATGGCTAAGCTTACAAAAATATTTAAGCATATGCAATAAATCTTCATTAGTGATGTAGAATTTATTCTCCATGCCAAGTGTGAATTTTTTTAATGAAATATTTTCCCATGCACCAATGCTTCTACATTCTCTGTATCACTCCACATGGAAGATGCCTACTTCCCCATTGGGAATCTAGAAAAGTAGATGGGACCTATAGGGGATAGCAGGGAGTGTTCAAGATTAATCTACATAACCCACCATCAATAGTTAATTTTTTTGACAACTCAAGAATACTATCCATCTAAAACAATTAAGCCCATTTCTAGAGAAGATATGTGGCAATTGCCTACCAACCTATGTGATTATCTTGATAGGAAAAAGGAACAAATGGGTGCACGAGGAATGGTCCAAATGTGGCCACCTCAATTATCTCCCACCACATATTTTCTTCAACAACCACCTCCATGCCTTATCAAAGATGTCAAGTCTACTAATTGTCCAAGACAAATGGCCTTTTGTCATGAGCCCATATGAATTAAATAATGTGAAACAAAATAGAATGGGCATGCATGGAATGGTGGCAATTGTCTACATCAATTGGATGGAAGCTAAAAGTCCTTACATTTGAAACATGTAAGAAATTGTTAATCCTTAAAAAGGACCCCACTAGGTTGACCAAAGCATGCCCAAAACATAAAATACTCAAGGCTTTTTATTGGGAAATATTTAGCCATACTTAGGAAAAATTAAAACCATAGCCTAACATACATCAACTGGTAAAACAAGACTAAAGCCTCATTTACTCAATAGGCTTCAATGGCATATAAGTCATGGCTTAAAGGATTGAGAACCGACACAAAGGGTCAACCAAGAAATAAAACCTTAGCAAGGATACTTGATTCAAAGGGTTTTTCAAATAAGACCTAAATAAACAAAAACCCTTACACAATGGCATAAGATAAAACCCATAGACTTCCAGAACTAAGCAAGAATTTGGAGATGGATCATGATTTTTTTTTTAATGAGTTCCATCAGTGGCTTCGACTGTGGATGTATGTCTCTTGCAGGCATGGCGAGATCCTAGAATCTCAAGTTGAAGCAAACCAAAATTGTGAAATAAACAAGAGGACCAAAACCAGGACCTAAAAAAACACAACAAAAGAAAACACACCTATATACATAATTTACAAAATCTACAATGTACATGGAAGAACAACATACTCAAGAGAAGTATGGCTTTAGTAACTATCCATGTACTGGTACTTGAAAAAGTTCACTTGACATACTTTGGAGGAAAGAAGAATCCGCAACATGCGTATTAGCTATTATATAAGGGATAATCCATAATTCATCAAATTTCCTATGTTTTCCCTTATCCTAAGCCCTCGCATTCTAGGCTAACACCATACTATTTACCTCAATTTTTTTGGAAGAAGCTTTCTTATCATGTAATTGCTTAACTTGCAACTGCATCTTCATATTTTGAGCATAAGCATCTCTTCTAGTTTCATCCAGCTACACCAGATTATTTGTTCAATGTTGCATATCATCACATACATCTTCACCATATTCTTGTATCATGAAGTTGTACATATTCAATAGGTTATTTTTTGGAATTCTAGTATCTAGACCATATACCAAGTAGTTTTCTTCATAGTCACTTTATCTGCCTAGAATGCTAATTTCAGCTTTGAATCCCAAGCCTTTTTATTCTTCTCCATCACCCTTTTGATAATCTTTATGAAGATCTTGTTACTAGACTTAGCCTGAATATTTCTTTGAGGATGGTAAGCTGAAGAATAAGAAACTTGTATGCCATGTTTATCACAAAATTCTTTGAATTCCTCATATCTAAAACACATAGCAATATCTGAGATAATATTTTTTGAGACTTGAAACCTAATGAGAATGTTATTTAAGAGGAAATCCACCATGAACCGTTCTTGTTTCCTTCTTTGTGGGTATTTCTTCTACCCATTTCATGAAATAGTCAGTGGCAATAAAGATCCATAAATGCCCTCCACTAGACCTTTCTGGTATCTCTATGATGAAATCAATTCCCCATTATTGGAAAGGGGTGGGAACTATGATAGGCCTAAGTAGTAGATTGCTTGAAAACTTTAACTTTCCTAAAAAGGCTTGACAAGCATGAAAAGTGTTAATGAACTTGTAAGCATCCTTAAAAATAGAAGGCTACCAAAATCCTTCTCTCAAGATCTTGTGTGTATTAGTCTTTTCCATATAATGACCACCACACACCCTACTATGCATTTAATGCAAAAGTTTTAGTGCCTGATTTCCATCTACACATTTGACCAATATACCATTCAAGTTTATTCACTATAGCTCTTTGTCAATAATCACAAACTTGATGGCATGCAATTTCAATGTCCTCTTATCATTGCCAGCCATATCAACAAGGCACTACAAAGTTTGTAAATACTAGACAATTATTCTATACCATCCACATGTTTTCATATCACAAATAGATGCAACATCAATCACTTGAATGGTCTGATTGACCTTATTAGCTTCCAAATTATCCTTTGCCATTAACTTAGCTAGGCCCTGTTCTCTTACTAATTTGGTAATCTGAACATCAATGCTAAATTCTTGGATCCTATTGATCCATCTACACCTTATTCCCGTTGTCTCTTGCTGAGTGAAAATATTTTTCACAACAACACTTGGTACAAAAGCTATGACATTAGCTCCTTGTAGGTAAGTCCTAAAATTCTTTGTAGCCTTTACCAGAGCATATGCTTGTTTCTCAATAGTATCATATTTAAACTCTACAACTTGTAAAGACTTGCTAAAAAATTCAATGGGCTATTCAAATCCCTCCTGGATTGTTTGTAACAAAATAACAACCATTGTATATAAAGAATCAAAAGAAAAAATGTGCATTGGCTTGGAAAAATGAGGAGACTTCAATATTGGAGCCTCCTTAATAGTTTTTTCAATATTTTTAAATTCCCAACTAGGCTCCCTACTCCATAGCACCTTTTCTCCCTTCTTCAATATCTTGGAAATAGGACTTTTGATTTTTGAAAAATTAGTCACAAACCTTCTCAAAATAATTATTTGGCTAAAAAATGACTAAATTCCCTTGATAGTTTTGGCTGAGGGATTTTATCTATGGCTACTACCCTTTAACGGTTTATCCTTACTCTATATTTAGACACAATGTTTCCTAGAAACTTTCCTTCATTTTCCCCAAAATCACATTTATTTGGATTCAAATATATCCCATACTCTAGTTATCAGACAAATACCCTTTCTAAATGCATACAGTCATCTTCATCTTTCTTGGAGTAAGTGGTCAAGTCATCTTGATATACAACCATGAATAAATCAATAAAATATGAGAAAGCTACATCCATAGTTACCCCATAGAGTAGTGAAGGTTGTCTTGCGCTATTTAGACTCCTTCACAATAGACTCCTTCACTTTTACTTGGTTATAACCTAATAAACCATCCATCATTGATAGTAGCTCACAACTAGTCACCTTTTGTAACATGGATTCCATGTTTGGAAATGGGAAATTGTCCTTTAATGAGGATACATTCAGGTTCTTGAAATACACACATAATCTTGTCACCGTTCTTTTTTCTTACTAGTACCAAATTGGATACCCAAGAAGAGTTTCTAATGGATTTTATAATACCAACATCTCTTAACTTTACCAACTTCTCTTGCATATTGGGAGCTAAAGTAGAATTAATTGGTATTTTCTTTTTCCTAAAAGTTTTTGCATTTTCCTTCAAAGCAATCTCATGTTGAAATAGTTCCTCTTTGTAAGATTTCAAGTCATTGTATGACCAAGCAAAATTTTTTTTGTATTTTCTAAGTAAGGAAATTAACATTGCTTTTACGTTTGGCTTCATCTTCTTACCTACATAAACTTTCTTATGGGTATTTTCAGTCCCCAAATTTACTTCCTTTGGTTCTTCTAGGTGAGTAGCCAATGTCTTGGTCTTGCTTTTGTCCTGACTATCAAAAACCCTTTCAAGTGCTACAAGGCCTTTGGTGATTTTTTTTTTTAATTGAATAATTTATTTTCCAAACACCATATCTTTTCCATCAATATTTTCAACAAATCCACCAAATTCAATCTCCTAACATTTATATTCATCAACATAGTTCGAGAATTTAAGAATATCCTCATTATCATTGAAGATCTGACAATTGTACACATTTTCATGGATGGAAGGCCTTGTCTATACCTCAACTTTAGAGATTCCTATGAAATTTATATCATCAGGTCTCAATGCAATATTAGCAAGTTAATCAACTACTCTATTATGTCCTCTTTCCATCCAATCAATTCTAAAAGCATCAAACTAATCAATGGAATCCCAAAAAATATTTTTGTATTACTTCAGTCTATTTTTCTTGTAGGCATATGGGTATGTGCAGGATCATGATGGGCCAAAAAGTGGCAATATGATGGGTATTTGTAGGGTACATGTGGTTGATGACTTTTTTTAACCCAAAATTGATGAAATGAAAAGTTTTTTTAAAGGAGATTCATAGCTTTCCACCAATATAAATTATGCTTTACTTTGAATTTAATAAATAATTATTATTTATTTTCTATTTGAATTATGACTAAAGTCCTCATTGATAGGCTGATTGAAAAACATCTATAGCTTTGAAACAATATCACATTTTTGGAATCCAAAACATGCATCACATTTTATGCTTCACATAATATAGTATTAAAAAAAAAGAAAAAATGAATTTCATGAATTTTTGACCAAGTTAAGGTGGTCAGACATACGAGTTTTTATATTTTTTAAAATTTGTAATAAAAAATTCATAATTAATTATTTACTTGGAAAAAGTTACAAAAATATTCATCACATCCAGACATGAGTCCTCCACTTATGTATAAAATCTTATAAAAAAATATTATCATTTTATTGTGGTTAGGGTGGTCAGACAGACACCTACTTATTTTTCCCCTGAAATTTAAGTACTACTGCATTGAAATTTCAGATTTTCACCAAATAGATTTTTTTTTTTTAAAAAAACCTAGAAATTACATCATATTTTCTACAAATTCTATTCTTACATATTTTTCAAATAATATAGATAACTTATTCAAAAAATTTATGTCAATTTGCCTAACTCTAATTTTTTTGAATTTTATGCCACTTAAGGGCCTATTTTTTCCATGATGATCCTGCACATACCCATACTTAGCTCTTACTTGGGATATCACGAGCTTAGAATCACCAATCACCATTAACTTGTTTATTCCATGCTTCTCATCCAATATCAATCCAAATAATAAGGCTTCATACTCTGGCACATTATTCATATAGACAAAAGACAATGTAAAAGATAACTTATAAGTATTGCTAGTAGGTGATACCAATAAAATCCCTACACAAAACCCTTCTTTGGAACTTGCACCATCAAAGCACATTTTCCAAAGTCCACTTTTTTTCAAATACTCTTGAAATTTTGTTTTCTATAGGTATGGTACACCTATCAACCTCTCTTGAAATCTCTCCTACCTTGAACAAATCAATATCAATATCCATGGAAAGGATTGTGTCATCTTCAGGAACATGCTCCAACATATATGGCAGCCTTGGTTGTTGAAAATCCTTACCATCAATGGGAAATGTGGCATAAGACATGTCACACTGCATATTGCCTCCCATAGATGCACTCCATTTCTGAGATAGCAACATTCTATAACTGGGTGGGATATCTACTACTACAACACTCATTTTGAATTCTTTGTCAGGATAGGATGCTAACCTATAGTGAAGTTCATTTATCACACCTATGATAGGGACTTCTCCTACATCCATGGCATAACACTTTCCATGAGTGCTATGAAATTTCAACCCTAATGCATCCATGATTTTAGCTGGCATGATATTGTTGGATGCTCTAGAATCAATAATATAATTCTTTATAAAATTTCCCCCAAACACCAAGGTGAGGAAAATGGATCTATCTTATTAGGGAAATTAGTTACAAAATTTCCTAGGAAAATATTTTGAATCTCAATAATTACTCAACTCCCTTGTCCTTCTTATCTTTTTTACTTGTTATGGGTGGAGTGGGCACTACTAAATCATTACAGGCTATAGTAGCATCATTGATAAGGGCTGCTACCTTCTTCTTATGTTCCTCTATTCTCATCATTTCAAGGAAAGGAATAGATGCTTTTACCTAGCTAAGCAATTGAAACATATAAATAGGAGTGTACTTGGGTAATTCAATTGAGAGCATACCTTGTTCATTGTTGCTCTACTTTTGTTAATTCTTTGTCACCTTAGCCTTATACTTACCATCCTTCCTTGTAACCTCTGGTTTTTTCTTTTGTGTCTTTTTCTCCACTGTAAGCGATTTCAATTCCTGAGTAGCTTTAGGATTTTCCACTCTTTTAGTCCAAATTTTATCTCCCTTTCCTTCTTTAGCTTTGAATACTTCTATTTTTTCATCAGGCTTTTTCTCTTTGTTCTTGACATTTTTCTCCTTGATGAAAAGACCAACAAGACTACCTTGTTCACCACCTATAGTTTTGTTCCTCAAATGGTAGGAACTTATGGCTTGGACAGCCAAGACTATAGTGTATTTCACAATCTCCTCATCTAAGGGTCTTCTTAATGACACACCATCCTCTATTGCTTCCAAATTGTAAGCCTCAACATCACTATCAACATCCTTATCAGAAAGAACTTGCTTATGGTATGTACTATCCATTTTCCTTTGGTTATCTACATCTACTTCATAAGAATCATCATTAGAAGAGAATTCATTGTCTAAAACATCAGAATCATCCATAACCATAAGCACATTAACATCCTCTTCATTTTGTTGATCACACTCTTCAAGCACATCTTCATCTACTTCAACCATCTATGCTACTACACATTGCTAAGAAGAATCTAGCATTTGGAAAATCATACACCAAGGGGTATCTTCAACAAAATTCCTGAATTCTTCTACATATGATCTGGAGGGACTTTATTTTGGGTGTTTCTCTGATTATTTAGATTAGGCTTTCCATTATACCAATTGGTATTATATGGGTGGTCTTGTAATCGAGGAGGTCTTTCATTTCTTTGATAATTTTTTGATTGGAATTTTTCTTGTTTCACAATCTTATCATTTATGGTTTTCATAAAATTATCAAGCTTTTCCTCAATAGTTCCTTCTTTAGCACCTAAACTCTTATCTTCCTTTTTTGCACCTTTGAAAATTTTTAGATAATCTCTTCTACTAACTTTACCAGTTGCTTTGCTAATATTTTCAATATGCTTCGCCATCTTAAAAGATTCCCTTAATGACTGAGGATTCTTACCTAGCAAGTTGTAACTCATTTTTGCATCAAAACCATTATAGTAATTTACCAAGCATACATGATCATTCAATTGTAAATGAGGAGGAAATCTCTTCCTAGCCTTATAGAGACTTGTATTGAACTCAACAACAAATTCATTAGAACCTTTACCAATATTATTAAATTTATTCAACAAAAATCTTGAATGATTCTTGTCACCATAATTCTCTCTAAAATCTCTCTTAAATCCCTCCCAAGAGCTAATGCTCTTGGCAATAAAATTCTATAACACTCTCGGGCATCTTTAGTGAGTGACTCCATAAACAACTTCATCATGAAATATTTTGCTTCCACCTCAAAATCATCCATAACATTAGCAAATGCTTTGAGATGATCTTCACCACTCAAACCATTATTACTAGCGATTTTGACTAGAGTAGGTCAGAAATCTTTAGGGAAAGGGTTTAGGTAACTAGGTATTCCAGTGAAACATAGTTGTTGGTATCTAGCTACTTGGAGTGGCCTGCTAGTATGTTGATCCCAACATATATGTTCTTGTCATCTCTTTTGTTGTCAGAATGGCTACTATATTTACCCTTCCCACTTTCACCATCACCTCCTCCTTTCTTGCTTCCTTCATCATCTTCAAAATAAGAATTATTATTCTTACTTTTTTCCTCCACCTCCACCACCTTGATCACCACCACCACCTCCACTAGGAGTATGTTCATCATACTTCTTCTTATGTGACTCACTTATTAGTATGTCCAGAAATTGAAGAATCTAGAGTAGCTGTGGACATTTTTAGAAAATAATTCTTCCTAGCCATCTCTGCATTAGAATCTATCATCTCCACTTTCTTCAAATCTTCTTGCAACTTTTCATTCTACAATACTAATTTCAGTAACTTGGGATTTGGAGGTGCAGTGGATGGAGCTGGATCAACTTTGGCCTTATGTGTGGGGATTTTAGCAGATGAGGTATTGGTATTAGTATTAGTATTGAAGATATTTTTCTTGCATTGGTAAATGGGTTTCTTCCCATGATGTACAAATGATTTCTTCGTAGCATTAACAAGAGGATCTGAGGCTTTAGTAGTTGAAACAGATGTAGTGTATGTGTCAATAGCAGAAGTCCCGATCAAGACTGCTACTTCAGGAATATCATTTGTCATTTTAGAAGAAAATCTAAAAAGGTTTTCCTTAAAGGTCTTATTCCTAGTTGAATCTTCTCTCATTTTCTCTATTTTTTGTCTTCTATCATCTCTCTCAAGTTCCTTAGCTCTAATCCTATCTTTGCTCCCCTTTAACTCCCTCAATATCTTCTCTTCTTCTTCTTCAAGCCTGATTTCTTCTTCTATAGCCTTCATGTATTTATCTATGTCTTCCTCATTTTCTAGAACATCTCTAGGCTCACTTGGGGCAGGAGTATAGTAAGGCTTGTCAATAAGATCTTCCTCAAGAGAAAGGTACAATTCTACATTAGGAGAATCACCTCTTGGCTTAAAATTATTTCCATTAAAAGTGGAGCCAAGTCTAGGGGTTAAAGGCACTGAAAACTTCTTATTCTTACACCAAAACTCCCACCTATCCTCTTGTCTTGAAAGATTAAGCTCACTGTTAAACACTTGTTCACCAGGAAAAATCCCTTGGTTAATGTTATACCCTTCAATTTCATGTTGCATTTCATTAATATTGGCACTACTTACTTCAATATTAATCATGGGAGATGTGTCAGTAGGAGAATCAATAGACTTACTCGATTCAAATCTCTTCTTTACCTAGGTGGGTTGATTCTCTTTAGCAGGTTCAAATTATGCCTTCTTCTTAGGATGTTTCTTTGCATAACTTTTGGTCTTCTTCATGATGTCAGCTATTTCAAAATCCTTCTTCTTACTTTTTTTTTTAGAACTTGTCTTTACACTAGTACTAGAGAACTCAGAGTCACCACCCAAAAAGTTGGGAAATATAAAGTGATTGAAATTTGACTTTGTACTTGTAACTTCATAAAATATTTTAAACATAACCTGACACAAGGTGGCAGAATGAAACAAGACCTAACCCATAAGACTGAGTATAATGTGATTAATGCAACATAATTTTAACCAATTATTCTTCACACTATAAAGAATATCATAACAAACACTTGAATCTAACTATACCAGATCTGAATTAGAGACTTTGGACTTAGCTAGTCCCCACCAAAGTCACCAATCTATTGGTTATTTTTTCAGAACCAAACTGATCTCCAAAAATACCTATGGAATTTTCCATTTCCTATAGTCAATATATATTCTAAAGGGATTAGACAACAAACGAGTGGTAGCTTGGAAAACTTATACTCCTACACTTTGGGCTCTGTGAAACCCAATAGGGTGATCCCACAATGTATACTCAGGAATTCAAAAACTTATAATCAAATACATTGTCAATAACAAATACTTCTCATAAAATTACTCAACAATAGTGTATGTACATTATCATCATAGGCCAAAAAGTGGCGATATGATGGGTATGTGGCTGACAACTTTTTTTTAACCCAAAATTGATGAAACGAAAAGGGTTTTTAAAGGATATTCTTAGCTTTCCACCAATATAAATTATGATTTACTTTGAATTTAATAAATAATTATTATTCATTTTCTATTTGAATTATGACTAAAGTCTTGATTGATAGGTTGATTGAGAAACATCTATAGCTTTCAAACAATATCACTTTTTTTTAATCTAAAACATGTGTCATATTCTATCCTTCACATACTATAAGATTAAAAAAAAAATTGAATTTCATGAATTTTTTACCAAGTTAAGGTGGTCAGACATACGAGTTTTTATATTTTTAAAAATTTGTAATAAAAAATAATAATTAATTATTTAATTGGAAAAAATAAAAATAAAAATATGTCACATTGGGACATGAGTCCTCTACTTATACGTAAAATATTATAAAAAATATTATCATTTTATTGTGGTTAGGGTGGTTAGACAGACACCTACTTCTTATTTTTTCCCTAAAATTTAAGTACTACTGAAATTTTAGATTTTCACCAAATAGATCTTTTTGTTTAAATAAACCTAGTATTTTAGAAACTAAATTCAATTTTCTATATAATATTTACATATTTTTTAAATAATATAGATAACTTATTCAATTTTTTACATCAAGTTTCCTAACTTTGATTGTTTTGAATTTTTCGCCACTTAAGGGCCTTTTTTCCCATGATGATCCTGCACATACCCAACATAATGCATCAAATAAGGGGTATGTATAGGATCATCATGGAAAAAACAGGCCCTTAAGTGGCAAAAATTTAGAAAAATTAGTGTTAAGCAACTTGATGTAAAAATTTGAATAAGTTATCTATATTATTTCAAAAATATGTAAGAATAAAATATGTAGAAAATTTAATGTAGTTTCTAAACTACTACGCTTATTTAAAAATAAATAAAATCTATTTGGTGAAAATTTGAAATTCCAATGCAGTGGGTACTTAAATTTCAGTGGAAAAATAAGAAGTAGGTGTCTGTCTAACCACCCTAACCATAATAAAATGATAATATTTTTTTATAAGATTTTATATATAAGTAGAGCACTCATGTCCAGATGTGATGCATATTTTTTGTAATTTTTTTCCAAGTAAATAATTAATTTTGAATTTTTTTATAGAAAATTTTAAAAAATATAAAAACTTGTATGTTTGACCACCTTACCTTGGTCAAAACTTCATGAAATTTAATTTTTCTTTTTTTAATCCTATAGTATGTGAAGCATAGAATGTGACGCATGTTTCGGATTCAAAAAATGTGATACCATTTGGAAGTTATAGATGTTTTTCAATCAGCCTATTGATCAGGACTTTAGTCATAATTCTAATAGAAAATAAATAATAATTATTTATTAAATTCAAATTAAAGCATAATTTATATTGGTGGAAAGTTGAGAATCTCCTCTAAAAACTCTTTTCGTTTCATCAATTTTGGGTAAGAAAAAAGTCGTCAGCCACATACCCTACAAATACCCATAATATTGCCACTTTTTGGCCCATCATGATCCTTGACATGCCCTAATTTGGCATGTTAGTTATCAATATCATATACTTGGAGCATGAGAAGGAAACACTTCAACCTAAAACAACTATAGTGGTATCCATTAGAGAATTTGTAAATTAAAGTGATTGGCTGATGAATTAACATTGAAAATGAACCACAAACACTTTACATGAACCGGTTCCTTTATCCCAAGAAGTTGAGTCAATATCAACCTATATAACTAGATAACAACTCAACAATAGGAACATATAGTCACAAGAAATACTACATTACATCACTCCCATATTGCATTAATGATCATTACTAGTTACAAATATCCTAGCACCTAATTCTTATGAGTTAATGATATCACCCAAGCATTTACATTAATTCATTGAATCAATAAGCAAGAATGAAATCAAACATCCATTGAGAAACAATAGAGACAAAAAAAAGGAATCTTGGATTGATTTCATTCATAACTCATAAAATGAGTACAAGGAGAGTTAATAGCCATGAAATTAGTATTACTCTACATTGTATTTTCTATACTATTATCAAAATTACACACATTGTACTAAACTCTAACTTAAGATAAAAACTCTAAAACATACTTAGTATTTTTCTCACAATTCACAGTGTCAATTACAAAATAATGAACCCCTACTTTTTGGCCCTGAATTCCTTATAGAAATGAAGGAGAAAAACAAGCCTCAGACTAGAAAGTATACATGTCATATCCTTATTGGATTGCTTGAAATAAATATTCCCCAGTTTAGTTATAATGCATTCCCAAGAGGTGGGAAACATGTGGGAAAATAAAAAAAGTCTTCATTCATTGTTGGAGATCTAGTCCAATTTTTAGAATTGGTACAACTAAATAGTTACCTCAAAAATTGTTCCCACGCACAAAAAAGTGAAAGGAGGAAAGCATGAAAGAAACAAAAAATAGAAATCAACAGATATGTTCACGTGTTCATCCTTGTCATTAATTCAACTTGAAGAAGATGCACTGTATTTTCCATACTTTATGAAAAGCCTAATCTATACTAAATTCAGCCTATGTAGTACATTCCCAACTATATGTTATTCATCATGGTTGTAGACCTTAAAATTTCAAATCATTAACCTGCCATCTTTTATGACAAACCCCTACTCCCTCCAAATACCTTCCCTTCGATGCAAAGAATTCATCTTCAATGGTCTAGTCAAATTTCATAACTTCATCAACATTATGTCTATAAGTTGTGGTCGCGCCCACAAAAGGATATGAAAATCACGGAAAAACCTATCCTAGGAATTGGACATTCCAACAGGTGACTAATATATCTTCATGGTCGTTCATTTACTTGTCAAATCAAGGAATGTATACTTTGAATGGAGCAGCACAATATATGCACTAAGAATTAGTTTCAGTCACAACTTAACAAAAATAAATACTTGGAAAGAATTCTACCTATGCTACAGGAAGGTAATGCAGAGTTCTTTTAACTCAACCATAATCTAGAACCAAAGCAGAAATCATAACAACTATAACTGAGAGACAAACTATAAACTGGCCTTATGCTGTAGGAACAAATACAGGGATGGATTCCTGATGCTGGAGGAACAATATAAGACTGAGTTTGCACAGAAACTTCAAAGATGAAATCTAACTTGAATGAGCAAAAGATAAACAACTACTCTCCTATAGATACTTACTAAGAGGGCCCCCTTAGCAAGCATCAGCTAAATTACACAGAAGATTGTACTTAGAACTCCATCAACTTTTATTCATAACGTGAAATCATTTACATTGATTGTTCTGCTTTAGAAAACTAACAAAAACTTTGATTCATATTATAACTCTAACTCTTACATAATCTGTTTCTCTATCTATCTCACTATCTTTGCTCACTCGCGCAGGAGGAGCACTTATTTTAAATCAGGAAAACAACTAGCTAACTAACCCTAACAGAGAAAGTCATGGATATAAAATGTATCCCAAAATCAAGGAACATACTTCATAAATGAGTTTATCCGTTCAACCCGATCCAGAGAGAATCTAGCACTCCACTCCTTCTAGATTAATTGACATTTAAAATCCTTCCAAACAGTTTCGGTCAAAGAGTCTTTGCCAAAGCTTCCTCGAAGTCGTGCAGGAAATGGACTTTACTGCAAGGTCGAGATCGGCTACGCTTGACTTGATCATACTTTCTTCAACAACCTGTGAAACACAAGGTAACAGATGCAAAAGAAAAGGCGCATGGCACATACACAATATCCATTCATTAATCACACATTTAAATCTATTTCATCATTCAAAAACTACATGTGTTATGCCAGTCATTTGGGAAGTCAAACATGGTAATAAATATAGATATGTCAACATGATAGGTTGCAGGAACATGAAAGTGTATTGCTACAGGATATCCCCCAATAAAAGGTTTCAGAAGAGTTAAAAAACCATCAACAACAAAAGTAAAGGTATTAAAAATACACCATGATATCTAAACTATGAGCATATTTTGGCCTCATCATTTGCGCCCTACTTAACCCAATGCTGGTCCTCCAACATTAAACTTTCTGGTGGTCTCTCTGAAATCGGTGGTTGAAGCATGACCCTGAAATGGAGTTCAAAATCTGTAATAAAAGCCTCTAAAATTATGCCACCTTTCATACCTACGAGCTTCTGTATCTTCATTAATGTTTGTAGCTTGATAGGGATAAAGAGACCACAATAGCACAGGAGGTCTAAATGTCAATGGTAGCCACAATTCAAACCTCTTTTGAAGGCCCAATTGTATGTATCTTCTTGATCATTTAAGAGTTTCCGTAAAATTTAGGGGACTGTGAGGCTCAGACCTTCTTAACCCAATAGTTAGTCTCTCCCACCTCTTTTCAATTCATGAGTATGATAGTCTCCAAAACGAGTATGGTTGTTCTTGAAACTCATCATATACCTGTTTCTTGAGATCAAATATTTTCATCTTGGTTGTATCATTATTAAAGCCATATGCCACAGTAAGCCAGGTTTTCAACATTTTATGGATGTCTGAACTCTCAGGGCGCAATGGAACATGCTCATTCCTTTTAGCTTCTTCATATGCTTCCCATTACCTGCCATAGTTTGCTTCATTTGCTACCCAAGACATAAGTGATCTCAAATGGATGTCACCAATATACAGAAGGGGATTCCACTTTGTTTCAAATGGAATTAAAAAGCCATGTAAATAGAATTCACACAAAGAATTTCTTATCCAATTAGGGGCTGCCTGGTATGCATCGTAGAATTCTTTAGCAGTGTGAAGAATAGGATCTTGATTTCTGGAAATTCTCATTAGTTGGAACCACAAGAATTGTTCTTTGAGGCACAGAGCATAAACTCTAGGTGGTGGTCTGCATTCCATAATCTGACTAGTTACCTTCAACTTTTCATCCATTTTCTCCTTTAACTCCTGAATTTCATGTTTCTGCCTTGCAATTTCCTTTTTCAGTTTCTTCTTTTCTTCCACCCAAAGACTTTGTTCCATTTCAGTCTGGGCTAGGTGGTGGAAAGTCAAGGTTTGCAATGTAACCGGTCTCCAAGTAGCTTTGACATATTCCATAAATTCAATTAAAAATGTCTTTTTATAAACAATAATGGCTTGACAAGTTGCAGGGGGAAATGAGGCTTCATTGGCTACTTCCAATTGTTCAGTATGTTCCTCCTCTTGCTGCAGGATGAATTCCTATTGCTGTAGTGGAGAAGACTGTGCTTCCTCTGAAATCTACATAGCCGCAGTAGCCAAGTCATCGAGACTTGGTACCCCCCTTTCATTATGCTCAACTTCCCTTGTCTCAATTTGTTCTTCTTCAGGAACATCAAATGAACTATGTGCAACACTTTTAGACACATTCTAAGAAACATCATATTCAGACTCTACAGATTCTTCTGAAATTATAATAATCTTAGGTTGAGGTGAAGCAGGGGGTACTTTACATTGTTTCCTTGTGGAAACTCTTCTTGGCAAAGTTGCAGCTGCCGGATGTGCTCTCGTAGCCTTCCTCTTTCAGAATTTCCTGGAGGGTTCTTCCTTATTAGAGGATGATGGCGAACTAGTGACAACAACAAGTGTTGTTGTAGGAGAATTTGTTGCAGGGGAAGATGCTACAGGAGAAGGACGTTGTCTTTTCTAAGAACGAGGGTCAGATTCTGGGGTTTGTTCCACCCCAGATGACTCTCCGGCCTTTGTTTTTCCTCTCTTTCTTCTACTGGCAGCCCTAGTTTGCACCTGGGTAGAGGACTTTGGTGTGAGAGCTGCAGGACCGGGTGCTACAGGAGTAGATGACCCTTGCCCTGTTCTCCTACTGGTGGATGCTATTTCCACTTTCTTTTTCTGAGGCCGTGGAGGTTCTATAATTTGCAAGCTCTTTTGGGCAACAAATTCTTGCCAGAAAAGAGGCGATACATCTCTTAAAGAGCATTCAATCAATAGTTTAATAAGGCCATGGTGAGAAATAGAATTATCCTTCCCCTATTGGGTTATGTGGGCACATTGTTCCAAAAATTTTAACATAAAGTTTAGAACATTTACAGCTAATCCATGCCTCATATGACTTAGCAATTTGAAATGGTAAGAATGTAGGTAAGAGAAACAACCTTCACATGTTAAATACCTGATTATGAAAGCAGCGTATTCTGGATATGGAGGAGGCAACGACACTCATTTGCATCCCTGCTTGGAGACTTCCAAACGCCCATCAGTGGGTATTGTAAATTTGGCCCTTGCAGAGACACCATCTGAAGAAAAATTCTCTCCAATGGCTGGAAGCCCGGTTACCTCTATAATTCTTTCTTCAATTACAACAACTATTAGACCCCAAACTGTGGCCTCCCCTACGGAAAGGGTTCTCAAAAATTTGCCTGCAACCTCCTCATTGAAAGCATTTAAACTCAAAAAGTAATTCAACCAACCACAGAGGTTGAATGCTTGGGCTATTTGAGGATTTTGCATTAATAACTCATGAGCTATAGGCTCATGTCTTACCAACTGACCACTTGTGTTCACTGTTTTGCCTTAGCTGAACTCAACTCTTTTCTAAAAATCCAAAAAATTTCCTTTCTGTTCTGGTTCTTTTCTGTCTTGCTGTCACTTTTTTCTTCTTCTCCAAAAATGAACTTCTTGAACAAGCAGTTTTAATTGATTTACAATGGAAAACATGCAATGAAAAATACATGTGATCATATTTGGAAAGTACCAAAAAAAATAATAAAGAAAGATTATCTGAGCTATTGTGACAACGGCGAAAAGATAAGTTTGAAAAGTGGATTATCCTGCCCCCTACTTCAAGTATGACATGTGTCCTCACATGTACTAAAGAATAGGCAGAGATCAGGTAATAATGACTGATACTGACATAATAGTAAATGAATAAAATGAAATAAATCAAGGATGCGATAACAAAAGATATTGCATACCTTTCATTAAATTTTTGTACATGCTGAGAAAGATGACGACTTTTGCATGAGATGACAGTTGGGAATGAGATCATAATTAAGGGTGGTGTGGATGAATGAGGTGGATAGGTGACATGGGCGGATGATATGAATGAATGGAATGGATGGATGGGACGAAAGATAAAGAAGTGAAATGTGGCGACAAGTGGAAATGAAGAAAAAGGGGTTTCCTTAAAAAGGAAACCTTTATTATGAGCATACTTTTCAAAATTATAGTGAAGCTGTAGGAGAAAGGCTAAAGCCTTCGGCTGCAAGAGGATTAGTGGCAGGATCCTGAACAAACTACTGCATGAATTCTTCTTTTGAGACTGGTTTATGGTACAACCGGAGGCGTTGTCCATTAACTAACAGCTTGAATCTAATAGGATCAATTGTAACAAGTTGCACTGAACCATTAGCAAATACATTCTCAATTTCATACGGGCCCAACCATCTAGTTTGTAATTTTCCTGGACTATCCTTATATCGTGAGTCAAAAAGTAGAGCCCAGTCTCCTACTTTGAATTTCTTTTCCTTAATGTATTTATCATGCCACCTTATTCTTTGATTTTGTATTATCTTAGTGTGCTGCAGGGCATTCTTTCGGAGCTCATCCAAAGCATTGAGCTGCATGATTCTATCCTTTTGTGCATTTGTTAAATCCATGTCTATCTCTAATGTTGTTCTTAGAGTCTTATGTTCAAATTCTATTGGCATCACAGTTGTTTTACCATACACCATTTCAAAAGGTGTATATCCTGTAGCAGTCTTCCAGGTAGTACGGTAGGCCCATATAGCTTCTGGTAACCTTGTAGCCCAGTCCTTCCTATGCAAGTCTATAGTTTTAGTCAAAATGGCCTCTATGTCCCTACTGGTGATCTCCACCTGGCCATTGGCCTGGGGGTGATAAGGAGTTGATTTCCTATGCCGTATATTGTATTCATTGACTAAAGTTGTGATAAGTGTAGAACTAAATTGTGCTCCTCGATCTGTTACTATTTCCCTAGGGACACCAAACCTAGTAAATATTTCCTCATAGAGGAATTCAGCCACTTTATTATCCCTAGCATGTTTCATAGGTTTAGCCTCTACCCATTTTGTGACATAATCTGTGCATACAAGGATGTAGGACTTACCATTGGAAGGTGGATCAATTGGTTCTACAAAATCTAGTCCCCATTTGTCGAAGGGTGTAACTACAACTTGTGGAAATAGAGGCATCTCATCAGAGCGAGTTGGTCTTCCCATCCTTTGGCATCTGTCACATCTCCTGGTATATTTGGCTTCATCTCTATTCAAAGTTGGCCAATAGTAACTAGTATTTAAAATTTTCATTGTTGTCCTTTTGGCAGCAAAATATCCACCACACGACTCATCATGGCTTGCATGCAGTATATCATGAGTGTCCTCCTCTTGTACACATCTTCTCATTACTTGATCTGGCCCTGTATAAAACATGTAATCTACAATCCAAGAAAAGTTAAAGCTTTTCTCTACCAATAATCTCTTTTCCTTAGGGGATAATTAAGGAGAAGTTCTTCTTGTTGCCAGATAATTTGCTATATCGGCATACCATGGGTGAATAACGTTGATTGCAAATAGGTGCTCATTAGGAAAGGAGTCTTCAATAAGTGCAGAATCATCTTTTCTTTGAATTCTAGAAAGGAAATCAACAACCACATTGGCTTTACCTGGCTTGTCTACAATTGTAATGTCAAATTCCTTCATCAGCAATAACCATCTTGCTAGTCTCCCAGATATTGAGGCTTTGTTCATGAGATACCGGATGGCTGCATGATCAGTATGGACAAATATCTGATAACTGGTGATATAATGCCTAAATTTATTGAGGGTGTAGATGATTGCCAAGATTTCTTTTTCTGTAACAATGTAGTTTAATTCAACCCCTTGCATATTTTTGCTTATGTAGTAGAGCGCATGTTCTGTCGAACCATCCTTCTGCCCTAACACTACTCCAATGGCATAATCTGATGCATCAGTATGAATATGAAATGGAAGTGACCAATCAGGTTCTTTCAGAACAGGTGCCTGTCTAAGGGTGACTTTCAAGTCAAGAAATTCTTTTTCACATTCCTTTGTCCAAGAAAAATCTGCATCTTTCTTCAGCAGCCTGTACAAGGGGCCTGCTGTTTGGCTGAAGTTCTTGATGAATCTTCTATAGTATCCATCATAGCCTAGAAAGCTTTTTACTTCTTTCTTCTTTGCAGGGGAGGGTAGCTTAGAGATGACCTCAATCTTAGCAGGATCAACCTGAATTCCTGTAGCAGAGATATAGTGACCAAGGACTATTCCCTCCTACATCAGCATGAAGCACTTTTGACTATTCAGTGATAGGTTGTGATCTTCACATCTTTGTAGTACTTTCTCCAAGTTGGCTTGAGCTTCCTCAAATGTCATACCATAAATAGTAAAGTCATCCATGTATATTTCCATGCAATTATATGAGATGTCTGAGAATATACTTATGACTGCCCTCTGGAAAGTTGTAGGAGCATTACAGAGACCAAAAGGCAAAAATGAATAGGCAAGCATTCCCCAAGGGCATGTAAAAGTAGTCTTTTATTGATCCTCGGGAGAAATCTTGATTTGATTGTACCCACTGAAGCTAGCTAAGAATGAGAAGTACTTTTTCCTAGCTAAATTATCTAGAACTTGATCAATGAATGGAAGAGGAAAGTAATATTTCTTTGTTGCCAAGTTGAACTCTCTGTAATCTACACATACCCTCCATTTTCCTCCTTTCTTAGGAACAATGACCAATGGGGAAACCCACTGACTATCAGATATTGGGTAGATAAAGCCAACTGTTAACATTTTATGCAATTCTTCTTTAACAATTTCTCTCAAAGCTGGATTAATTCTTCTTTGAGGTTGCCTGGTAGGTTTGAAGTCACTGTTAAGATATATGTGATGTGTACAGAGTGTTGGGTCTAAACCCTTCATATCCCCATAGTCCCATGCAAAATCTCTGTGGTGGGCTTGCAACATTGTGGCTAGGGCAGTTTGTTGAGATAGAGACAACTTATTATTAATATGCAGACAACTGCCTGGAGATACTTCTATCTATTTGGTGAGATCATTTATTGAGGCTGTTGAAAAAGGTGGTGCCTGTATATCACATAATAGCAAATCATGATGGCTCTTAGGGTCCAGTTGCTGCAAGAAACATTGCTAAGAACTGTTGTTCAAAACAGATGGGCTATTCAAACCAGAACTAAACTACAAAATGTGTAGAAGCAGGTTATCTTCACTCTAAAGCTGGGAAAATGGATCAATTTATAGCATCATTAACTGAGCTATTGAATTGACTTCTTCAGTTTCCTCCTAGATCTAGCCAAATTGGTTGAGACAAATCGGGCAGAGGTTGTGCACGTGGGTATAAAACCAATTTCTTCCTTGACTGACCATCAGAAATTGTCATGTCTCCTGAACGGCATCCTATAAGGGCATCAACTGTAGCTAACCAGGGTCTACCTAGGATAACAGGATATCCTCCTAAGGTTGCCTTAGTGGACAATATGGTGAAATCAACAGGGTATTCCCAAGATTCAAGGGTGACAATGACATCTTCTATCACTCCATCAGGTGTAACCGTGGAACTGTCAGCAAGCTACAGGACAGTTAGTGTAGACCAAATGTTTGGGATATTCAAACACTCCATAGTGTGCTTGGTCATCACATTAATGGTTGCACCAAGGTCAACCAAAATATTTTTGACTACTTGACCATTGATATTTATTTTTACTACAGGACTTTCAGGATTAGTATATTTTGGAATGACAACCTTCTCCAACATAATATTAGCTAACTGTCCTAGAACATGGATAGTTTGGGGATCCTTTTTCTTTCTTCCTTGTTTCTTTAAATAGGTCTCTTGAATGGATTTTCCATAAACTGGAACATCTTTAATAGCTTGAAAAAGAGGAATTTGAACTTGTACATTCTTTAACTGCTCCAAAATATCAAAGGCAGGCTCTTCAACAGTCTTGGGTGTAATAATTTGCAATCTCTATGGAAAAGGTGGTGTAGCCTGACGCTGCAGGATAGGTTCCTTAGAGGCAGTAGCTGATACAGGTATATCTTCTACATGATCAGTAGGTTGTTTAGCAGCAGAGTCTGGAATCTTTGTAATTACAGGTGGTTGTGGAGCAGGGAGAGTGGTTCCAGACCTGAGATGTATATCATTGATATTCAGGGAATAAGCTAGATACTGGTTGGCTTCTACAGAATACATAGGTTGTTGTTGATGATGCTGCTTATTATTAGGATTTGGCAATGGTTGAGCAGGCATAGATGTTTATTTTGGAGGGCTAGTATTTGTTGCAGGTACTACAGGAGGAGGCATAAGGGCCAGAGGTTGTGGCTACTGAGACTGCAGGAATCCAGGGGGTTGGTTCTACTATTGCTGAGAACCTCTCCATTAAAGGTTCTGTTGCCAGTTACCTGGAGGTGGAGTCCATTGTCCTTGTAGCTGCTTCTAACCTCCTTGAGGGGGTTGCCAGTGAGGACTCTGATAGTTAGGCTAGTGAGGTTGAGTAGTATTCCAAGGTTTTGATGGGCCATATGTAGGTTGCCATTGGTTATTATAATTAGAATAAAGATTACCAAAAGTCAAAGGATCTTGAGGCATACCTTGTCTTGGAGCCCATGGTCTCCTTTGTACAACAAAGAAGACTTGGTCATCATCACCTTCTATCATCTTAAAATCAGTAGACAACTGTTTAGCCTCCATTTTGGCCACCATCTTGCGTCTACAGTCATGTTTCTTCTGTCTACAATGTGGATAGAACTCAGCCAGGATTGCCTCAGCCTCTTCATGTTTCTTGCAAGCTTGCATGGTATCCAACTATGTAGCCATGTTGTTTATGATGTCCCACTTGAAATCAGACAGCAAATTTGTGATCTCCATCCAGGAAACTCCACTAGAAGAAGACTTTCCCACTGTAGCTTGATGACCTCTACCTTTCTTAACAATTGCTCGAAAGTAGTTAAGACATATTTTCTTGATATCATCCCAAGGCAATTGGGTTATATCACCTCCTCCTATCAGTTCTAGGGCGTCTATATAGGTATCACTGATTCCCCTTAGAAAAATTATTTTTTGAGAGTCTTCGTTGAGAGTATGGTTTGAATTCTTTTTCAAGGAAAACAAGAATCTTGAGATATAGTCTTCCAGGATTTCATCCTCCTTTTGTTGAATTCTGAATATATCATCTCCCTTACTACCACTCTTACAATATTCCTTATATTTCTCAAGGAATTTTATTTGCATGGCTGCCAAAATATCAACAACACCTCTTCCCAAACTCATGAACCATCTAAGAGCTCCCTCCTTCAAGGTGGAAGGAAACAACTTCAGCTTGTGAGCATCTGAAGTGTAATCATAGCTGTGACAGAGGATATCAAACTCAAACAAGAAAGTTTATGGGTCCTCCGTAACTAGGCCATATAACTTGGGAAGTAATGAAGAAGGGATATTTTTAAGGTCATCAGTATCTTGATGGGAAACAATGGGAAACTCAAAAGCAGGAGGTGGATTAGGTGGATTATTTGCCATATTTGCTTGCTGAAGTATCAGAGAAAATGGATTTTCCTCAAGTTCTTCATCAGCTAGGTCAAATGGCAATTCAACAAATAAGTTTTTAGGGAGGAACCTTCCCAACGCGTCTCTTCTTCTATGCATGCAATAGAATGAATGGTGATTTGAAAGATTTTGAAAATTCTTGCTTAACAAACTAAACTATTGCTAAAAATGACTTATGATAAGTTCTTAGCTTGACACCATCCCCAGCAATGGCACCAAAAATGGTCGCACCCACAAAAGGATATAAAAATCATGGCAAAACCTATCCTGGGAATTGGACATTCCAACAGGCAACTAATATCTCTTCATGGTCGTTCATTTACTTGTCAAACTAGGGAACGTATACTTTGAATGGAGCAGCATAATATATGCATTAAGAACTAGTTTCAGTCACAACTTAATGGAAATAAATACTTGGAAAGAATTCTACCTACGATATAGGAAGGTAATGCAAAGTTCTTTTAACTCAACCATAATCTAACCAAAGCAGAAATCATAACAACTATAACTGAGAGACAAACTATAAACTAGCCTTATGCTGCAGGAACAAACACAGGGATGGATTCTCGATGCTGTAGGAACAATATAAGATTGAGTTTGCACAGAAACTTCAAAGATTAAATCTAACTTGAATGAGCAAAAGATAAACAACTACTCTCTTACAGATACTTACTAAGTGGGCCCCCTTAGCAAGCATCAACTAAATTACACAGAAGATTGTACTTAGAACTCCATCAACTTTTATTCATAACATGAAATCATTTACATTGATTGTTCTGCTTCAAAAAACTAACAAAAACTCTAATTCATATTATAACTCTAACTCTTACATAATCTTTTTCTCTATCTATCTCACTATCTTTGCTCACTCGCGCAGGAGGAGCACTTATTTCAAATCAGGAAAACAACTAACTAACTAACCCTAATAGAGAAAGACATGGATATAAAATGTATCCCAAAATCAAGGAACAAACTTCATAAATGAGTTTATCCGTTCAACCCGATCCAGAGAGAATCTAGCACTCCACTCCTTCCAGATTAACTAACATTTAAAATCCTTCCCAACAGTTTCGGTCAAAGAGTCTTCGCCAGAGCTTCCTCGAAGTCGTGCAGGAAATGGACTTTACTATAAGGCCGAGATCGGCTGCCCTTGACCTGATCATACTTTCTTCAACAACCTGCGAAACACAAGGTAACATATGCGAAAGAAAAGGTGCATGGCACATATACAATATCCATTCATTAATCACACATTTAAATCTATTTCATCATTCAAAAACTACATGCGTTATACCAGTCATTTGGGAAGTCAAACAGGGTAATAAATATAGATATGTCAACATGATAGGCTGCATGAACATGAAAGTGTATTGCTACAGGATATCCCCCAATAAAAGGTTTCAAAAGAGTTAAACAACCATGAACAACAAAAGTAAAGGTATTAAAAATACACCATGATATCCAAACTATGAGCATATTTTGGCCTCATCAAGGTGCATACTTGGTGATAATCTAGTTAGGTTTCTTAGCAAATTCTAGTAGGACAGTTTCAGCATGAACTAACATATCCATATTTCTCTTCAATTTCTCCATATCAAATCTTTGACAATTTGACATATCTTGATCTGAAATGACTTGACTTGTTTCATTTTTCCACTATTGTAGAGTCTTAATTCTATTATAATTTCTTAAAATGGATGGGAAAAGACCATGATGTGATTCATGGAAGGATTTTACCAACTTCCTTATTTTATTCTCCAATGATTCAATATTTCCCTTGTATCCCTCAATCTTCCCTACAAGAATTATAGTAGGTTTAAAATTTTTAGGTGGATTGGGGTCCTTCTTAACTCTAGTACCATTCAATATCAAATCCAACTTCAGAGGGATCCAAATTTTCATGAGCGGAATGGATCTTTCTCTATCAATGTCAAAATTTTTGATAGCATCCACTATAGATGAATAATTCTACTAAATAGTATTCAACTTCTTATTCACTCTTATGTTCAAGTGTTCTAGCACTATTGTGACAATATTCATATTACTCTTGAAAGTCTCCTCATCATGATTATCACATTTATTTTTGTACTTATTGAGCTACCTAAGAAACCCATCCCTATTAATATCCCCTTCAACCTATGCCCCTTATAATATGTCGGGTTCTACTAGTTATTGAAATGGGAACACTCCCCATGTTATATGGCACAATAGCCCATGAATAACTTGCTTCAGTAGTAAACTCTAGGGGTATTGCTTCTTTTGAGGTAGTGGGGGAGTCAATGTTCTTCTACTTAGGCTTTCTAGGTTGCAATCTTTGCAACATATCCTCCAAAAATTCTACCTTTTTCTATAGTTACATATTATCCTTCTCAAGGTCTCCATACTTAACTAACAATTTATTGAATTATGTCTTGAGCTTATCATTTTCCGTAGTTATAGATTCTATAGTGGGCCTTGTGAATTGTGCAACATAAACTGACATATTGGTAGCTTCTAAGGCTAATGTTTCTAACACTCTTTTTATTATTAGGCCTCCACTATAGTTAGGGGCATGTTCAACAATATCAGACTTTCTTGTACTAGGAGCTAAAGAGAAAGTCACCAAGGCTTCCCAATCTTCACTATAAGTAGACCCCTATAATGCAAGTAAGACATATTTTTTATAGAGATGCCTGTCACTTTTCTTTATTGTGTCAAAAGCTATGGCAGAAGCAAGATCCCATTCTAGTAGCATCAAAATTCCATTAGTCCTTCGCAATTCTCAACCCTCCTTTGCAGTCATTTTCTAGAATCTAGTTCTCATTTCATTTAACAACTTTTTCTAGATGATAGTATCTAGAAATTCTGGGTGAAGGCTCCTTTCTATGGCCAAACCTCTTAAATACTCATCTCTTGTAGCCTTGTATGAAAATTACATAAAAGCGTGAGTCTTTACAAATGAGTCATTTTCTAAAAACCTTGTACATACTTCAATCCATATATCATCCTTTCCATTGAGTCCAGTGAGATCAAATTTACTCAATCTTGTTCCTAATTAACGTGTTGTTCTTACCATAGGTGCAATGGTACCTCTTGCATTTCTTGTTTTGACACCCAAATATCATCATCTAAGCCTTCATTGTCATACTCCACTAGACTAGTGGTTCAACCTTTTGTCTTTTCAATGGTGTCTCGCTAGGTTCCAATTCACTAGGTGATGAGGAATCAATGTTCACAATTTATGGATCTATTGGCCTTGGTGGAGATTGCAATGGTAGTTGTGGCACAAGAGAAGGAGGCTTTAACTCCTCTTGCTAAGGGGAAGTAGAGGCATCATCAATTTTATTTTCCTTACTCTTTCTCCTTACAAAGAATTTTATTATTGGTTCCTCAGGGGCTTGTGATGTAGCTTCTTCTCCTATAGCTAGGATTTCTTCTCCACTCAATCATTCTATAATAAAATCTCTCCATTTATCTTTATCTATTATCCCTTTCATTTCAAGGTGGCCCACTATAGATTCAAAATTCCTTGCTACATGCTCCACCTTTTGTATTATATTTTTAGCCTCTAGAAGAATCTTGAAATCAATCTCTTCTTGTTTTATCTTTCTCTACATTTTATTAAATGCAATCCATCTTGCTAGCTTTTTCAATTGCTCCAAAGTGTCTAACATATTTCTTCTTACATATTTAGGGTACTAGAAAACATGGATAAATTTGAAGCTCCTATTTATTTCTTTTAACCAAGCCATAAAACCTTCATGTTCATAGCTGACACTCTCAACTGACCTCCTCATGTGGTATGTTTTAAGTATGTCAAGGATATTATTCAATTCTCCCTTGGTCATTAAAAAATTAGAAAAATAAGTGTATAGAGGAAAGAAAGCTCCTTTTCCTTGATTCAATAAGTGTCCATTTTCTACACTTGCCAATTGCCACATAACCTCAAGGAAACCAATTCTTTCTAGCACAAACTTTAGAAGAAAATGAGGTGCTACAATAGAACCATATACTCTTAAGATATTATAATTAAGGTATGAATTAACATCCCCCCAATTATGATTATGCATTCTCTTTTTCAAATAATTGTCCTAGATCTAATCGACAACCAGTTGGATACATGATTGAAGCTTCATCCATTTATCTTCTTCATTTCAACATTTGTGTGTTCCTTTGTTCTTATGTTTAGTTTCCCATGGGATCTTCATCCTTGGGGATTGATCGCCCCTCTTGATTGTAGCTATTCCATCTTGCTAACATAAGTGCATTTGGACCCTCTTCTCGATGTTCATGGCTACTTTAGTGTAAGTTTGAAACAAGTTCATCCTCTCACTAAACTAGGGGCTAAATGTGCTATAGAAAAATGGCCCCTTATCATTTTCATGGCCTTTTAGGTCTTGTTTCATTATGTCTGATCCATTTTTCTCTGATTTAATGTTGTAATATGGCTTGAATATGTATATTTAGGTACTAAAATTCAAATAATGACACCTTGTGAAGGTGTTGTGAATTGTTGTAAAGAATTTCTACACTCTTCTAGACTATATTCATTACAATTTACTTAAAAATCACATTTTTCATCACTAATCAAGTCCTATTTTGAAGTGTTGTAAAGTCTTGTAACAAGATTTCACACTTTTCTAGGCACAACTTCACTATTTACACCTTTTTTATTCTTTATTTGACCCCTTTATGCCCTTGTATGCTTTAATTAAGTCAATTTATGACTGTAAACCCAACAAACAATATTAAATATGACTAAATTCTTGACACCCATTTTCAGGTCCTAAGTGGGACCCATTCGCCATGGGTGGGGAATGAGTCCCCCTCGGCTCCAAATTCAAAATTTTTAAAGTATTCTTTCAAGCTTTTATTCAAAATCACTTGATGTCGACCAGTGATGATGTTTTAATGGGTTACTAAGGCACAAGATTGTATAAATAAGTGTTTTTACATCCATTTCAACCCTCATTCATTCAAGCATTCAATCTCCTACATTCACACATCTCATTCAAGCATTGAAGCATCTGATAACATTAAATCAACCACTATTCAAGCAGTTTGGAGCATCCATTGTTACATCTTCATATTTTCATCAATAAGGGTTTGGTAAGTTGATAGAATTTGCATGTTATTTTTTTATCATTCTCTTTCATTCCATTATTTCATTAAGGGTTTGATTGCCAAAGTGGGGTTTGACCAAGGAAAACCCCTATTTTCTAACCCTCAACCATTTTCCCCCTTTGCATGTGTGCTTGCAAACCTTTCTTTTTAGATTTAACAAGCATTTAGGTTATTTAAGAGTGTTAAACAAGTCCACTAGGTGCTTGAAGTCAAATCAATCTTATTCCAAGCTTGGATAAGGTATTTTGTCTATTTCATGCAAAATTGACTTCGGCAACTCGAAAAGCAAACATTTTCAAATTTGGTGTTGTAGAGTTGTCTCCTAATTTCTCAGAATTTTGGGAGAGGATTGATTTTACACCAGTGATAAATGAGTCCCACCGTAAGATTGAAAATCTAGGGTTTTTTTAGAATCTCGATCCCGATAGTTAGAAACTAGTTCCCTACAATTTTCATCAGAAGTTGGAGTAATTCACCACCCTTGGTGAATGAGTCCCACTGTTGATTTTCTATAATTTCATATAGAATTTAGACTAGTCCAGATTCCTCAAATCCTACCCATGTGCACTCTGATTCAACCTTTCTCTTTATGTTATGCATTTATTCATCTTTTAGTTCATTGTTTGCATATCATAGTGTGTTTTCCAACATAACATAAATCTTAGTTTTGCATTCATAATCAGCCATATAGACCACTAAATTGCACTTAATTCAATTCATTTAGTTCATATAATATCACACATAACATAATTTGAATGAACCCCTTAGCATTTTTGGCCCTACTCTATCCTTTTAGGTGAAAACCCTAGAAGAGCTAGAGAGGTGCAAGGTGCCAAAAATCTACAATTCATTATGGTGAGCCTACATTTCGAACACTTTTCATTTTTGATTTCATTTACATCTTGTATCCTAGATTGCACTTGCAATAACATTCAGTTAGGGTATTGTTTTATTTTTGCATTCTAGGATTTTTCATATTGCATTAGTGAAAGATTCATTTTAATTTCATTTTTACATTGTATAACATTGAATAAACTGAAAATCCACATTTTGCATCCATAATTTCCATCTAGATAGCATTAAAATAATTTTAAAAAAATTGAAAAACATGAAAAAAACTCATCCTAGGACTCATTCACCACCCTGGGCAAATTAGTTCACCTGCACTTTTTAAACAACATTTCTGTCATTTTCTTGCATTACAGTTTCGTGTTCTTGCATTCTATTTCAATTTCCAGAATCTCTATTTTTAATCATTTATTGCATCTTAGTTTACTTACATCATGGCATTTTCTTTCAATTAGTTTTAGAATTCATTAAAATCCTTGGTAGACATGTCCAATTATGCCTTTGGTTGTTACCCTAATGACCTTGAACTTCAACATGATCCTTCAACTCCTCATGATTGTCCTCCTCATGAAGTAGACATCATTCGAGAAGATGATGGTAGCATGAACAAGTTTTACAATGAATGCCTTGATAACCTAGAAGCCAATGTAGCCTTTTATCCATCCATGAAGTCCCAAGATCTTCCTATTTTTGCACCTCCTGATCACTTTGCATACTTGCATCTTGAAATCAATAAAGGACCTAAGGTTCCTACCTCAAATGGACCTAGTTCCTCTAAACAAAAAACACTCACAACCATTTTACAATCAAAAAGTCACAAACACTCCCGTAAATCTTGGAGAAAAATATGGTAAAGGCTTTAGTATTCTAAGTAAACAAGGCTATGACACAATACATGAACATGACATTCATCGACTCCTTGAACAAAAGCCAACAACAGAAAACACAATAGGATTAGGATATCAAGATCCTGATAGACCTCCAAGTTTGAATATTGTAAACTTTGAGATGATGGTACAGTGATCTTTGATGCTCCTCCTAACCTAAACATTCTCCTTCCACGTGAACAACCATTACCCCATTCTATTCATGAACAATGAGAATATAGCAAAATAAAATGACCTTACAAATTAATGAAACTCAAGTTTCCTACACATCCTCCACCTGAATGCAAAAGGAGACTTCAACTGATTTTAAACAAAGGTCTTATACTTTTACCACCTATGAATAGGTTGGTTATTCATCCTAAAGATTCTAAAATACTATTTTGTAAATATCATCATATTCTTGGACATCAAATAGAAGAATGTTGGACATTGAAGGACATATTGGACAAGTATCACTTCACTAATACCGATTGTTTCCCCTTCATCCCTTAAAGCAATCAAATCCCTTCCTCATGCCATAGTTGTAGAATTCCCTATTCTCACTATCGCATGATCCTTTCCCATTCCTCATCTCATCTCATTCTTTCCTTTACACTTTGTGGGGGGTAGAAGTTGTTAGCCTTGTCCTTGTAATTTATTTTCCTTTGTCTCTTAACTATGTTATTCCTTTTCCGCTTAACCATTTGAGATTGAGAAACCCATAACTTAGTTAATGGTTGACTTACATTTGTAGTACTTTCTCCTTTTCATTTTTCTTTCATGTGTGTATCATGTTCCCCTATAATGTGTGTTTGATGTTCTCTCTCTTTATACACTTCTTCTATTTGTACTTCTATTCTTATATATGTTGTACACCTTCGCTTTTTCATTTTTTTTTTGTTTTCCTTCTAGGCATGGTGCAAAGCATTGGGACCACAATGTCTCTTCCATGTTGACCCAAAAGGTCCTTTTCTTTTTTTCTTCTTGTTTTGCATTTTCCTTTTGGGGATGACGAAAAGCATTGAGATTCCCTATGTCTCTTCCATGTTGACCCACATGATCCTTTTTCCTTTTTCTTTTAATTGTATTTTTCCTTTTGGGGATGACACAATGCATTGAGACTGAAATCTCTCCTTCATGTAGACCAAAAATATTTTTCATTCTCTCTCGCCTTTTCCTTTTCTTTTCTTTTCACTTGTGTTTTCCTTTTGGGGATTATGCAAGGCATTCAGACCATAATGTATCTTCCATGTTGACCCAAAATAGAATTTCTTTCTTTTTCTTTTGTTTTCACTCTCTTTGAGTCATTCTTCCAGTTCTATGTGTATTTGGGGGATGATGATAGTTCTAAGCTCTTTCATAAAAACATTGTAGCAACAAACATACTGACCCCAAATCAATAGATCCCTTATGTGTTTGGTGTGTTCTTTTCTTAGGGGCAACTCCCTTTCTTTTGTTTTCATTTTCATGTACATGAAGTAGCCTAACTTAGAAACATATGACTTGGCATAGGTCTTTCCAAGTTGGCTCTCATGTCTTGTTTTCTTTTTGCATCTTACTTCCTTTATAGTTACTTTAAAGTAATTGATCATAGAATAGTGTGTAGCAATTCCTTTAAAGTGGGGGGAATACATTACCATAGTTCATTCACATTCTTGGTTCTTAGTGTAGCCTTGTCACTCATATGATGTGTTTGTCACTTTGTGGATGACATAGGGTGTGATATCCTTCATAAGTGTGATCTATCTTAGAATATTACATTCCTCTTGCTGCCTGATGTGACACACTACATCACCTAAGTTGTGAACATTTTATTCTTTGATTGGTCCTCTCTTGGGGACATTAGACACAATTTTCCCTAAGTGACAAACCTTGCATGAACTTAACAAGACTCCTTTGAACATATTTTCACATTTCATTTTACATTATTGCATTTTTACATTTTACATCTTTTTCCACCTTGCATAATGCAACTTGCTTTCCTATGGTACTTTCCTTTTTGTTCATGAGTTCTAAGCATATGGATCTTTTCTTGTCTCATGAAGCACAAACTGAAATTTTCCTTTGTGGAACCTTGTTAAAGTTATCAAGAGGTATAACTTTGATATGGTTGAGTGAGAATCCCATCTAGTGGCATGACTTTCCCTATAGCCACCTTTGTGTTTGTGAGTGCATATGGTCAACTAGTGTATGTATCTTACCTTTTGGGCCTTCTCACCCGATGGACTACCATGTGCTATGTCACCCTAGATTGAGTATGCATTCTCTTTTTCAAACAATCAACCTAGATCTAATCCACAACTAGTTGGATAGATGATCAAAGCCTCATTTGTTTCTCTTTTTAATTTCAACACTTGTGTTTCCTTTGTTCTTATGTTTAGTTTTCCATTGGATCTTCATATTGGGGGCTTGATCATCCATCTTGATTGTTGCTATTCCATCTTGCTAACATAAGTGCATTTGAACCCTCTTCTCAATGTTCATGGCTACTTTAGTGTGAGTTTAGCAAGTTCACCCTCTCACTAAACTGGGGGTTAAATTTTCCATGGAAAAATTATGGCCCCTTATCATTTTTATGGCTTTTTAGGTATTTTTTTTTGATATTTGATCCATTTTTCTCTAATTTAATGTTGTAATATGGCTTGAACATGTATATTTAGGTACTAAAATGCAAATAATGACATCCTGTGAAGGTGTTGTGAAGTGTTGTAAAGAATTTATGGACTCTTCTAAACTCTATTCATTAAAATTTACCTAAAAATCACCTTTTCATCATTAATCAAGTCCTATTTTGAAGTGTTGTAAATTCTTGTAACAAGATTCCATGCTTTTATAGGCACAACTTCACTATTTACACCATTCTTATGCTTTATTTAAGCTCTTTATTCCGTTATATGCTTTAATTAAGTGCATTTGTGAATGTAAACCTGACAAACAATATTAAATATGACTGAATTCTTGACACCCATTTTCAAGTCCTAGGTGGGACCTCACCATGGCTTGCGAATGAGTTTCCCTTAGCTCCAAATACAAAAAATTTAAAATTTCATTTTGGGTTTTTATTCAAAATCACTTGATATGGCCTATCATGAGGCATTAAAAGGTTGCTAAGGCACAATATTGTATAAATAAGTGTTTTTACATCCATTTCAACTCCCATTCATTCAAGCATTGAAGCATCTTACAACATCAAATCAACCACTATTGAAGCATTTTGGAGCATCCATTATTACATCTTCAGATTTTCATCAATAAGGGTTTGGTAAGTTGATAGCATTTGCATGTTATTTGTTTATCATTCTCTTTCATTCCATTATTTCATTAAGGGTTTGATTACCAAAGTGGGGTTTGACCAAGGAAAACACTTATTTGCTAACCCTCAAACATTTTTCCCCTTTGCATGTGTGTTTGTAGACCTTTCTATGTAGATTTAACAAGAACTTAGGTGATTGATGAGTGGCCAACAAGTCAACTAGGTGCTTCAAGTCAAATCAATCCTATTTCAAGCTTGCAGAAGGTATTCTATTTCTTTCTTGTAGAATTGACTTTGACAACCTGACAAGAAGACATTTCTAGATCTGGTGTTGCAGAGTTGTTTCTTGATTTCTTAGAATTTTGGGAGAGGACTGATTTTCCACTAGTGGAAAATGAGCCCCACCTTAAGACTAAAAATCTAGGTTTTGTTAGATTCTGGATAAAGATAGTTAGAAACTGGTTACTGACAGTTAGAAATTGGTTCCCAACAATTTTCACTAGAAGCAGGACTAATTCGCCACCCTAGGTGAGTGAGTCCCACTGTTGATTTTTTTGTAATTTTAGACAACATTCAGACCAATACAGATTCCTCAAATCCTACCCAGGTGCACTCTGATTGAGGCTTTCTCTTTCTGTTATGCATTTATTCATCTTTTAGTTCATTGTTTGCATATAAAAGTGTTTTTTCAAACATAGCATAAATCTTAGTTTTTCATTCATAATTACTCATCTAGACCACTAAATTGCACTTAATTCATTTCATTTAGTTCATATAACATCACACATAACATAATTTTAATGAACCCTTAGCATTTTTGGCCCTACTCTCTCCTTTTAGGTGAAAAACCCTATAAGATCTAGGGAGGTGCAAGGTGCCAAAAATCTAGAGTTCAAGATCTGACTATACAAAGACACAATACTTACCAAATGATAGGAAGCCACATGGAACTACTTATTAGTTGTACATGGGCTCCACCATCTCTTTGTCAATATAGCTTTGATCCATGTTTCCTTTACCCCTCACCCTCGTGAGGCATAACTTGTGTGCAACTTTAATCAACAGGGAGACAAAGAGAGGCTGAGATTAGATCTCTTGGCTCTTTCATGCACACTTCTTAGTTATCTACAACTTCATCCTTCATACAACATCAATGACTCAAATTAAAAAAAATTAAGCATGTGCAATAAATATTCATTAGTAACGTAGACTTTATTCTCCATGCCTAGTGTGAAGTTTTTTAATTAAATATTTTCCCATGTGCCAATGCTTCTACATTCTCTAGATCACTCCACATGATAGAAACCTGCTTCCCCATAGGGAATATAGCAGAGGAGATGGGACCCACATGGGATAGCGAGGAATGGTCAAGATTAATCCACCCCACATGTCATCAATTGTTAATTCTATTGACATCTCAACAATAATATCCATTTGAAACCATCGAGCCCATTGCCAGAGAAGATATGTGGCAATTGCCCACCAACCCGCATGATTATCATAATAGGAAAAAATAAGAAATGGGTATGTGGGGAATCATCCAGATGCAACCACCTCAATCATCTCCCACCGTAGATTTTCTTCAACAAACACCTGCACATCTTATGAAATACATTGGGTCCACCAATTGTCCAAGACAGATGCCCTTCACGCGTGATCCTGTATGAATAAAATAGTGTGAAATAAAATAGAACGGGCATGCGGGGAACATTGGTGATTTTCTGCATCAATTGGACGGTAGCTAAAAGTCCTTATATCTTGACATGTCAAAAATTGGTAATCCTTAAAAAGGACCTGACTAGGTCAACGAGAGCACACCCAAGAAAAAAAAGACTTAAGGCTTTTTAGTGGGAAATAGTTAGCCCAACTTAGGAAAAATTAAAACCATAGCCCAACATACATCAGCTCATAAAACAAGACTAAAGGGTTAGTTACTCAATGGGTTTTGATGGCATAAGTCATTAATTAAAGGACTGAGAACAAACAAAAAGGGTCAACTAAGAAATAAAACCTTGGAAAGGATACAATTCAAAGGGTTTTTCAAATAAGACCTAAATAAACTAAAATCATTATACAATGACATGAGATAAAACCCATAGTCTTCTAGAACTAAGCAAGACTTTGGAAATGGATCATAAAATATTTTTTAATGAGTTCCATCACCTCCAATGGATGTACACTTGAAATATAGCTTGATGTTGATGCAATACTTGCTTGAAACACAAATCATACATCACAATTGTTACCTCTAAAACAACATGATTCAAACAATCTTTGACATGATGAAATACACTTGAAGAATGCTCTTGAATGCATGATAAACTACCCTTGGAATTCCTTGAATGCTCTTGTGAATGATCAAATTTTCTTGTGAACTATATGCATAAATAGTTGAATGTTTGATTAGGTAGGATGAAATGACAGAAAAAACCTTGTATTTATACTCAATTATGTAATAATTCCCAAAATTAAAACACTACAGGCCGAGTATAGATCTTGGAGAATAAAACCTACCAAAATTGTGAATTAAATTTGAATTTTGAGTTAAAGGGGACTGATTAGCTAACCTAGGTGAATGGGTTCCACCTAAGGGGTCCCATTCACCCATAATGGTGAATGAGTCAAACCTTAGGAATTTAAGGTGTGTTTCAATATTTTTATGCTTTAAATGATATTTGTTGGGATTATTCTCAAAAATATGCATAAATAAGGCATATGGATGGAAGATGGGGCCAATTAGAGCATAAGAAAGCCCAATTATTAATGAGAAGCCTAGGAAACTTCTAAAGTGTTTTACAACATTTACAACACTTTGAAGCAAGGCTTGATAAATGGTAAAAAGAGGTTATTTTGTTAACAAGACCCTAGAAAAGTGTAAAAGTATGTTACAAAACTTTACAACACTTAAGGTACCATTTTAATCCTTCTACTTCACAAGAGCCCAAGATCTAATGTGAATGTGTTATCCATAATACAACATTAAATCAAGGCAATATTAAGCCAAAATCACAAGGAAGGCCCAAACAAGTAAGAAAAACTAGAAGGGTTAGTTTTTTGGTGACCACAAGACCAAGATTCTAGAAAAGGAAGTGAAACACAAATCCCCATGAATTTTAAAATTATAGCATGGTTAATTAGATAATTGATATCCTCCTTGATAGAGTCTAACTATATTACCAAGAAAATATAATCTACACTCATTTCAAGGAAATTATTTAGTTTTGGTATATGGGGATTGCCATTATGGGATAGACCATCTACATTCAAATATCTTAAGAAATTTATATAATTTGCATGTATGGAAAGGGAGGGATCATCCCCAAAAATAGCCCCTATAAATGACATATTCTGGTGAAAAGTTGACCCTTTGCTTGAGGCCACACCCAAGATAAAAAAGAAGTAGCAAAGAATAAAAAATAAATACCAAACACCCTACAAACACTTTCTAAACCCACACAACACCAACATAGATTTTAATCCACCCTAAAACTTTGCACACCCACTCGAGCACCAATTAACAACCACCTCACATAGGCTCCACTCTCAGTACAACACATGCACTACAAGCACACGTAGTTGGGTCCTACACATCCTCACACATGCCCCAACAAACACTCCTCCTATCACCATCACTTTTAATTTTTAATTTTATTTATTTAATTAGTACATCTACAATCTATGATTTGCTTTTTATTTAAATAATAATTTATTTTAGACAATAAAAATAAAATAATTCATAAATATCTGTAATACTTATCTTTAGAAAAATTAATATAAAATATTTTGAGATAATCCACATTATTTTGTGATAATCAATATTTATACATTTAAACAATTAAATTATATAATTAAAAAATAGGTAAACTATTATTTATATCTTTTAAAATTTATGATAAATCTACATTTTTTTTATTAATCCTTTGAGAAGTTACATTTCCATACATAATTTCCCCTACACCAATAAATAACCATTGCACATATTCATATTAATGGGGTTATCATTTATAATATAAATTTTTTAAAAATAAAATTATGGAAGAGAATAGAATTTTTAATATTTATTTTATATATAGATACTAAACAACCAAATTACTCTTAAAGGGAAAATATAAATGATCTATAGCATCAATAAATATACTAAACCACATATCCTTCAAATCTACAACTTTTTCTTTTAAGCTCCTAGTATAGATCAATCTATGTTGGAACTTGCACATTGTTAGGATTTGCATCCAATATTATAATAGAAAAAACCTTGTACTTCCATAACAACACTTGCACACAATGAGCATAATTCACATTATAAAAGATATTGATAAAAGTGTTGATTAAAATTTACAATATGACCTTGCATATATAGGAAAGAAAGAGGAAATCCATATATCATGTGGATTGACAAGTGCCACATGATCTGACGCAAATAAGAATACAAGTGTCCTATAGGTGTCAACCTTTTGATCAATTGGAATGTGCAAACCAAGAACCCATTTGACCAAGTCATCAACCTTTGTCACAAGTGTTTAATGACTATAAAAGTGACATTTGAGGTGAGATGGATATTATTCCAACCTCAAAAGGTATGCACATGAGGTTTACCAAACAACTAGGTAACCTCTAGAAGGGTCTAAAAGGTTGCACATTCAATTAGAGAAGTTGTCATCTAACCTCATCAAGCTAAGTTCACTTAAGCTATAGTGAATAGATAAAGTATTCACTCTAACACCCACTTAAGTGATACTTACAAAGATCATAAGAGTGCAATAGGCACACTACAAGGCCTATTGACGTACCCATGTACAATACAATATCTCATAAATGATGAAAAAGGAGAAAACCCAATGGTAACAAGACTCCTATCCAAAAAAGACAAAAAGAAGCATACAACATCCTAAAAATATGTCACATGAAGATAGGAACATGATGCATAACTCATGAAGCATGTCCAAGTTTTAAAACCTATCAAATATGATCTATTTTTTTGTTGGAATCAAAGAAACTCAATGAAATTTAGATCAAGAGAAGAGATACAAAACACTACATGAGTCAACATATGGAACACTACTCAACCATGAATATACAAATTCCTATGAAGTTGAAAATAGAGATAGTACTTTGATTCTGGAGTATGCTCAAAAAATGCAAGAGTGACATTTGTACACCACTAAAATGTGTATAATGGTCTACATAAGTACTAGAATATCACAAAATATGATCCACTAAAATAATCCCCCATTCAAGAGATAAAGAAAGAAGGTCAATGAGACACCCCAAATTAGAAGGTTCCTCCACTACTCCATTGAAAGAATCATTAGTATAACATAGCTATAATACTCCCTTATTTCTAGGAGGTATAAGTAGAACAATTAAAATCTAACACAAAAGTGTGGAAGGAATTTAGACCCATAATTATGTCCAAAAAATGCACTAGAAACTAAAAAAGAGTTTACATCAAGGCACACACACATGAGGTAATAAACACACAGATCCATTGTTGTGATAGGAAATCAAGGTAGCACACCCATTTCACAAGAATTATGGGGATCCATTATTGCAATGGCTAATCAAGGCACTACAAAACCCCCCATTACACTTTATAATTCAATGTAAGTACAAATTTTCTTCCTAAGGAACACACATTCAATTTTTACGGCACTTTATGTGAGTGCATTTATAAATGTATTTGTTTCTATGAGTTCTTAAAATTTTATTTCATGAGGTGGATAAAGAAAATGTAGAGTAATTATTCATTTTAAACCTCAATAAAATGATAAAAAACTTAAATTAAAAACCCCCCTTTTGCTAACGTAACAAAATAAAAAACTCCCTCCTCAAAAGCAATGATAAAATTACATTAGTATAAATTGTTAACTAGTAAGGATTAAATGCTATATTCAAATACTAACTATTCGAATTAAATTATTGAGAAAAATCTTAGAAATAAAATAAAAAAATACTAAATGGTATGAGGTACTCCTTGACTGATTCGACTAGGATCCAAATATAAATATTTATACCAAGTGTTGAGGTTGATGACTAATTCAAAGGAACTAGATGCATGTGAGATTCATAGAGGAGTAGAGAGGCCGTGATTTTTATTTCTTTCCACATAGGAAAAGCACAAGAAGTAATTATTTTATAGATGAAGTTGATATTTTGTATCCTCTTCCCATTTTCTTTTGTTCACCAAGACCGGGTCTACAATACTTGGCTATGTGACAAAATTTATTGCAATTGTGACACCTTAGATTGCTTAACACCATGAAATGAATTCTATCAATAAAGTTGTATCTTCTTCTAAGGATAATATTAAAAAATTTAGCTTTGTGACCATACTTGTTACAATAGAAACAATAACCATAAAGGTAGGAGTTAAACCTGAATGATCAATTCCTTCTTGGAAGAGTTGAACTTGTGGATCTTTTATTTCTGATTTTTGATAAACTATCTACATTAATATTGCTTTTAGGACAATCATAATAAACATCTGCATCACCTTAGTTACTTTTCCTAGCTTCTTCCTTTTCAAGATTATGAGTTTTTAAGTTTTGTCCAACTTCATACCCAAAACAAGAATGTCTTTGAATCTCTTCTGTTTTCCTACGTAGTGTTTAAAAATGTCATCTTGTACATTTTCACACTCAATTTAGGAATTAAATTAATGTTGAAATGAACTTAAGGTAACCTTAGTATAGTGTCGTAATGTACTATACATATCGACATTAGATTTAGGGCTTGTTTAAGCTAAATAAACCTAACATTTCCTTTATTTAATGTTGTGAATTGTATTCATTTACACCTTCACATTAAATTTAGGTCCCTTGGACCTAATGATACCTTAATCTAGTGTTGTAATGTGTTGAACACATTCACATTGGATTTAGGGCCCTTTTAAGCTAAATAGACCTAATTTGTCTTAATTTGATGTTGTAAAATATATTTATTTACAATTTCACATTGAGTATTGGGAGCTATTACATTTTTTACCTTAATATCATCATTAATAGGCCCCTAAGACTTTATATTGTGCATCTTGAGGTGTCTTTTAATCAAAATCCTAACATAGACATCAAATACACTTAATTTTTTAATACCCGAAAACTTTTGCTACCTAAAAAGGCCTTGTGGGACCCATATGCCAGGTATGGCACATGAGTCCCATTTAGCCTATTTTTAGGGTTTTGAGTAGAAAAATCTAGGTTTCTAGTTCAAATTTCATGAATTTCAGTCTGTGGGATCTAATAAATGAGATATTAGATATATTACCTATATAAATAAGGTCTCAAATCATTATTTCACTAACCATTCATGATATCAAGTCAAGCACTCAAGAGTTAAGCATTGCAAGACTTTACAAGATCAGTAAGAGAGCATTCAAGAGAAAAATTCTCTATCAATTATTGAATCAATTCAAGATCCATCATCATGTCAATATTATCAAGAATAATGCATGTTGGTGAGCTACTATTGTGATGTTGCATTCAAGATCCAAGATCAAGCATTGTTCCACACTTATTTCATGATCTTGATCCATATCCTTCTTAGTCACTCCATGTTAGACTATTGATTTACAAGAAACAACTCAAGGTATCATTTCTCATGTTTCATGCTACATTTTTCATGTTTCATGTCCTTATTTCATTGTCTCAACATTTGGTTTAATTACCTCAAAGGGGTTTGACCAAGGCAAACCCCTATTTATTAACAAATCAATAAGTTTTTCTCTCTCTACATGTATGATTGTAGATCTAGGTCTCTTGGAGCTTAGAGATCCCTTAAATATTAGGTTACAAGATTGGAGAATTTTTTTGGAGTTTTCCCCTCATTTGCAAGCTTCTTATCTTCACAAAAAGTCATCTACACGTTTAAAATCAAGGTTTCAAGTCCATAAATAGAGTGCTAGAAAGAAAAGAGTTTGGAGAGCATAATCAGACCTTAACTATCAAAAAAATCACATTGGGACTGATACTTCACCTTGGGCATATGATTCCCAATACAATAACTTTTTAGGGTTTTTGAACTTTTAGAATAAGCACTGTCAGATTCTAGTTTTGATGCAGAAAACCTAGTATGGGAATAAATCACCTTGATTGGGATATGATTCTCACTCATCCTTAAAATAATAATTTCCAACATTTCCAGTCCTCATTCAAGCCTCTACATGTTTCTAATGCACACTTCTAATTTTACAATTATTTTTGTTTTGATTTATATCCATTTCTAGGTGATTCATTCAAGTTTCATACATCACTAGGTTTAAACATTAGATCTTGCATTTCATTAGTCTTTCCAAGCCCTAGCTTGGTGGTGAACACCTCTTTAGTTCTTAATAAATCCTAGGAAAACCTATTGCAAGATCTCTTTCTCCTTTGCATTCTTGAGGTTGAGATATCTAGGGTTTGTCCTTGAATGAGAGTATTTTAAGTTTGTTGTTCTATCTCCCATGTATAGAACCAACAAAAATGAACCTTTCAACCTAAAAGGTCTTCCAACTTGTTGTTGTTATAGCTTTCTAGCTTCTTCCTTAAACTTAAATTTTTTTCCTCTAAACCTTGAGAAATATTCTCTTTAAGTTGAGTTTTTAGGTTATTATAAGTTGGTATAAATCCTTGATTTTTTTTACATCTTTGAAGGATTCCTTCTTTAATCTTTTTATCTTGTTTAGACAAAAAATCAATTCTCCTTAAATTCTATTTCACTTTATTCAACCTTTTGGTCCTTATCATAAATATTTTCATATTTATGTTTTTGTTTTTCATTTGAGCATACAACAATATCCACGAATAGAGCTTTTTCTTCATTAATTTTTAACCCTTCAAAATTCTCTCTAAAGGTTTGCAACTTGGCTTCCTTGATTTTGACATCACCTTGATAAATATGAACTTTTCCCAGACATCTTTTGTACTCTTACAATGCATGACTTTAACAAGGATCTCATTTGTCAAACTGTAAAGGATGGCATTCTTGGCCTTCACATTTCACTCATAAGATTTCTTCTCATCTATAGTAGAAGGGGTTGTGAAGGAACTATATAACCTGTTTCTATTGATGCCCATACATCAAATCCCAAACAAGACAAGTAATATACCATGCTAAAATTCCAAAAAGAAAATTTAGTGCCATCAAACAAAGGTTCTTTTGGGGTAGAAGACCATTTCTGACTAGTCATAGCATTCCACTATTTGAATCAACCCATGCTAATTAAACTTCTATAGGGAACCTTTCTTTGACACCAATGTAGGAATAATCAAGATCACAGAGAGGGGGGTGAATTGGTGATGTAAAAAAATAAAGAAATTAAATAACTTTTGAAAAGTACAAAATTCATTAGAAACACATAAGAATCACCATGACACGAGATTTCTAAGTGGAAAACCCTAGAAAGGGAAAAACACTATGTGGTTTAGTTGGGTTTGAAAAACCAATCTAATCCTCACAACTTTTTCACCATGAGCTCTCACTAACCATATTCTGATTGAATACTTTATATCTAGGAGCACCAACTCCTTATGAAGATAGGAGCACAAAATACAATAAATAATAAAGGAAAAATGTATGTAGAGTAATATTCTCTTTATAGTATACTTTAGAAAAATAAGAATTCAATCCATATCTCGCCTTGCATACATGTGTCATAGTTTCTTTAGAAGAATCTTCTTATCTCAAAAAACAGAAAGAAGACATAAACTAATGAGTAAAGGATCTTCAAACTCTAAAAAAATTTGACTGTAATCTTCTTTGAATGAAACAACTGATCACACAACAAGACCTTTTCATAATCATGTTCCCTATTATGACAAGGTATATGTAGGATCATCATGGAAAAAACAGGCCGTTAAGTGGCAAAAAAATCAGAAAAATCATAGTTAGGTAACTTGACATAAAAATTTGAATAAGTTATCTATATTATTTTAAAAATATGTAACAATAGAATCTATATAAAATTGAATGTAGTTTCTAAACTAGTAGATTGATTTAATATATATATATATATATATATATATATATATATATATATATATATATATATATATATATTTGGTGAAAATTTAAAATTTCAATGTAGTAGTCCTTAAATTTCAGGGAAAAAATAAGAAGTAGGTGTTTGTTTGACCATCCTAACTAGAATAAAATGATAAATTTTTTATAATATTTTAGAAATAAGTAGAGGACTCATGTTTGGATATGATGCATAATTTTTGTAATTTTTTTCCAAGTAAATAATTAATTATGAATTTTTTATTACAACTTTTAAAAAATATAAAAACTTGTATCTCTAACCACCTTAACTTGGTCAAAACTTCATGAAATTTATTTTTTCTTCTTTTAATCCTATAGTATGCAAAGCATAGAATGTGACACATTTTTTGTATACAAAAATGTGATACCATTTGAAGGCTATAGATGTTTTTCAATCATCCTATCGATCAGTACTTTAGTTGTAATTCAAATAGAAAATGAATAATAATTATTTATTAAATTGAAAGTAAAGAATAATTTATATTGGTGGAAAGCTGGGAATTTCCTTTAAAAACCCTTTTCATTTCATCAATTTTGGGTCGAAAAAAATTTGTCAGCCACATACCCTACACATACCCATAATATCACCACTTTTTGGCCCATCATGATCCTACACATACCCGACAGTCAACCCTAAAGAACATTAATGGACATTTGTAACTTTAGAGTACTATTATTTAAATTTAACACACTTGTATTTCTTTGAATCACACTCTTGTCACCTATGATCTTATCCATATTGTATTTATCTATGCAAATAAAAATCACATTTCATGAATACAATCATAGAGAGGAACAATATAATCCTCTTATAATTTGTTCTTCTAATCTCTCTCCCTATGCATTATCTCAAAAAGAACATTTTTTCATACTATTTTGAACCTTCTCATAGAGCCCAAACCTTAATTAAAATACACTCTATGCATTGGATTAGATCACCATGCCATCATTTTCTTAAAATAGTTACAAACTATGTGTAACTAAACCAAAGGCCGATGATACTCAAATGCCTGTCAATGTGAAGGCTTGTGTAGTAACCATTCTCTAGCTTTAAACAAGGATATTTTATCTTCAATAACTGCTAATTCATCAATTAAAAAATATCCATTGATCCTACTTTGGGTGGTAAAATGTAATATTTAACTTATCTTAACTAGTTACACCTAAGAGTAGGGGCCGGTTGACAATGGGCTTAAACCCTTAAGTTGTCACAAAAGTGATTTTCCACCATTTATAACAATTCAACAATTAAATATAACATAAAGGTAACTTTGCATTTATGACCTTCAAAAGACTTAAATCCTAGGTCTTCAAGACTCTTAGGGTTTTAGATATGCTTAGTATTTTAGATTATAAAGTATGGAAAGTTAAATAACTAAAAACCCTAAAATGGGATTACCACCCTATTACTTCCCGCTCTAGAAGTATTTGAAGTAAATAACAAGAAATGGAAAAAATTTAAATATTGTTGAAAGGTAATCAATAAAAGAAAACCCTAATCCTCATAAACACAAATAACTATGCAACTTTTTGAGGCTCAAATGACAATGCTTAAAGACAATGACTATTTAGTCTCTACCCATATCTCTACCTACAATGATTCATGATTTTATGTAAAACTATCCACTAAATACCTAATCTAATTTATGAAATATGACAACTTGTGTTCTTGTGAAACAAAGAATCTATGTTGAATGAACAATAAACCTTTCAAGTCACCATCTTATATACCTCTGAGTGATTAACAATGGCATCACTTTGAAATGATGTGACTCTATCATAAAGATGAAAATTGGACAAATTTACACCTTTTGCATCACCATTGAACTTTGACACTCTTATGCATCACCACTATGAAATGAAGGTTTGAATCAACACCATGAAATGAAGGAGCATGAACAAGTACCTTTTCATATTGCATCAACGCTATCTTTGATGCCAATGAAAAACATCAACATGTGAATGAAGAAACAAGATATAGAACATCACTATAATATTGAAATGAAGTGCAATGATAAAAATTACACCATCCCAACTATTAAACTATCCAAGTAATCTCTAGGACACCCATCAAGGAAAAATTGAAATAATGATATACCTAGAATAGATATAGAAACTAGTGCACAAATTGTAATATAGAACTCCTCAATACCTTTTCAATATTGTAAGAAACATGAAAAACATATATTATGGAAAGAATTTATGATCTCAGGAGAAAGAAATAAAGATATAAATTCAAACAGTAATAAACTCCTAAAAGAAACAAAATTGGTGAATCTAGATAGTGTTCCGGTGATATTTCATTTGTAAAATTATGTCTCCTAGATTGTAAGTTATGACAATTTGAAAAATAACCTATTTGGCCATCAAATGAATAAAATTTGAGAACAAGGGATAAAATCTTTGGGCCTCGATCCTACAATGTGATTGTCTGTAGAAGATTTTGAAAAAAAATAGTAGCCCCCATTAGTGGTGGCACCAATGGGGGATGACAAAGAAGGGGTGTATGGGAGATGCCATGTTTCCCTAATCTTAGCGCCTCCTACTAAGATGGTACTACTAGCTAAGGATTTATATTGACCATGGGATCTTTGGCTAGTGAAGAATATATGGTTGGGAAAAAAACTTTTATATTATAGAAAATTGCAAATGTAATAAATACCTTGTACTATTTACTATGCACATGATGATACATATTTGACAACTCATACTAGGTACTAACATACCATAGAAATGATGCAGGATGATGTAGAATAATGTTAGTGAAGGAAAAATATTCCTTATAATATGTCACTTCTACCAACTATGTAGTGAATCATAAACCAACGATCTGTATAGTATGACCAAGTATGGATCCATATGACTATACAATGAAAAAGAAAAATTGCTTGATGCCTTAGTGGAAAAATGTCAAAAATTGATGAGTCCAAAAAAGAAAACAGTCGTCACTACTACAAACTTATGAAAAAATAATTTAAGAAACACCAAAATATAGATGTATAATTTTAGAAATGTTGTGTTTCAACAAAGACACTAGAATATTCAAATACAAACAAAAGTAGATATATTATAAAATACTACAAACAAATTATCCAACATTGAAAAATTACATATGTCAAATATACCCGTCTACATTAAAACAATCTACGATCCTAAAGTATGCCACACCACATAAAATTTGAACTAATAAACCATTTTCATACATACAAATTTTGTACCAACTATAAGAATGACTTGTTTCACTTAGAATTGCATTTGTACAAATTTGGGAACTAGGGTACAAAAGATCTCAAATAGGCCTAACAGGTTCGATAATCAATGTCCCTATTAATTTTAACATTATACAAAAGGCATTACCATAGTCAATTAACAACACATAAACAATAGTTGCTTCACTCAAAAAATGCTTAAAATATAAAAAAAATCATTTCAAAAAGGCATGGTGTGACCCAATATCATTGTGCGAGCTTTAACTCAATTAACAAAGAAAACACTATACAAAATGTGAAATGTTTACATAAACATAGATTGGAAACAAGTTCTATAAACCATTCATGAAAATTAAGACAACAATCAACTTACCACAAGTGAAATTGAGTTAGATAGTGACATGGAACATGAGAAACCATCTAAATCCTTGATACATAGGTTTGATGAATCTAGAAGTATACATAGGATGCAAGAAAAAATCATTGAAATTGTACTTGTTGAATAGAACTATCCAATTAGAATATGTAAAGACAAATACACTGAGAAAATGAGTTTTCCAAAAATATTCTTTTCCAACCCACATGATGATGACATTGTAAAAAAATCACACATCACAAAATTGCACAATGGGAGCTTGTACAATCACAAAGACATATTTTCTACCACACAACAAACATATTTTTCAAAACTATCAAGATACTAATACAATAATTCTTGTCTACAATGTCAATAAGAATATGAAAGGGATGATTAAAAGGATGAAATATATTGGACAAGGACATCAAACACAAACCAAATATAGAAAAAATTCTAAAATAATATATTGGCTATGTTGACTTCAAAAGAATAATAATATGTCCAAGCTATACACAACGTAAGAAAAATGTATTTTCAATGATACGACAACTAAGACCACCAACATTTTTCATCACTTTCACTATTGTTGAACAAAATTGGGATCCTCTAACAAAGATGCTAGAAGAGTTACACAATTTGCACCAATCAATAAAAAATAAAATCTTATGGTCAAACATAAAGCTATAAATTCAAATTGATAAAAAAAATATCCTATAACTTGCACACACTACTATAGACATAGGATAATTGCAATAAATAAATTGATACTTACAAATGACTATTTCTATGAATGAACTCCAAAATCAAGGAAATGAACATGATCATTTTTTGATATGGGTAAAAAATGCACCAATCTACACAAAAAAATAACATGGACATCATAGCTTTTGTTGACAAGTACATTACTTGTAGCACCAAAATTTGCAAACTACTCTAGCCACACTACACAAGCATCACCACATGAAGAGATGCAGGAGATCAAGAAAAACACTTTGCAGATGTACAATTTCCCATTCCCAAAAATGAGAAAGAAAAAAATACTTCTACCTATTTTAGAGAAGACTAAAAAAATAACTTCAAACACTACAAACATATTTTTGAAACTCCAAAAAGAAAACTATGATGAAACATTCACTTTAGAAATTCATTTAAGTGACATAGTCATAACTAAGCATAATTATATTATAGATTTAAGCTCAATAGTAAAAAATCCCACACTACCATTATAGAGAAAACCATCACAAATATGGAACAATATTTTTGCAAGAAAAATCTTAGACCTCTAGAAGGCCAATACAGATGACCGATTTGTGCTTAATGGATATACTACAACAATGTATTGCACCTCCTACATTGCAAAAGTAGACAATTCAATGACATGTGCATTCAAAAGAACACAAAAAATGCCATGAACAAGACAATATCAATGCAATAAGAATGGTAAGTATACTTGGAAATTCCTTGTTCAACTTGCAACAAATTTCATCACAACAAGCCACACATATTGTTTCATCACTTCCATTAAATTATAGCTCAGTAAAATGCATATTCATTGATATGTCATGTGACAATGACCATACATTTATACTTAAATCTACCAAAAAATTAAATGAGGAACCAAATGATTTAGAAAATGCACCTTCCAAATTTCTAGTAGAATACTATTTAAAATGTCCTCAAACAATTATGGACGTATGCCTCATAGAATTTGTTTAAACATAAAACAAAAACAAAAGTGCAATTGAGCCAGAAGCCAAACCAAATGTAATATGGTTTATCAATTTCAACAAACACTTTTGTTTAGAAAATCATTGTAGAGAGCAATTGATACTCTATGTACCATTTACAATAAAAATTGTACACTCAAACACAGATTCAACTCATCAAATCATGCATACATGTACCATGAAAAAACCATCCACACAAACTATGCAAAGTTCACTTGCAACACAAATTTTGCATGTAGTGGCATTGACAAAACTATTAATGATCTTGACCCTTATTATGATGACAATGAGACCAAATCATTTACACCAAAAAAAATTAGACAAAAGGAACAACATGACATAGAAAAAAATATTCAGAACATAAGACACAATAAACCCAATACCATGTCTTAAAATTCATTTGAAATATCTAAGCATCCACAAATTATGGAGAACAATGAATACTACAAATTAAGGAAAATGTTAAATAAAGAAAAACAAGAAATTCTTAAAGATTTTCTAATGAAAAAGATGAAAATATAAAAAAGCATTGCGCTTGATCTTCACTGGCAGAGCTGGAACTGGAAAGAATTTCACAAAAAAAGTCATATACAAAGCTCTCATTCACATTTATAACAACTGTATTGAAAACAATCCAAACAAATGAATGGGATTAGTAATTGCATATACAAGTAAATTAGCATAAAACATAGGTGGACTCACGTTACATTAAACATTTCACATATCATTTAACACATCAAAATTTATCCCCTTCAACAATGAAGTACTAGACATTATGTCAAAGAACTATGATCAATTACATGTACTCCCTATAGATGAAATATCATTAGTAGGGTAACAATTTATGAGCTACATTGATAGATGACTACGAGACATAATGCAAATTCCTAAAACATACTTTGGAAACCTTGATACAATCTTTTGTGCTAACCTCTCCCAAGCACAACTTGTGCTTGACCCTATTGTATTTGAGAGTAAACCTACTCTAACTAAATTGATGCCTTATAATTTTAGGAAATACAACATAAAATGCTACTCACTGGTCAGAACTATGAGACAAAAGGATGAAAATTTTATTTCAATCCTTAATATACTACAAGTAGGCATCCAAAAAATGATGAAATACATTATCTCAACTATCTTTTAACCTATCCTACACCTTTGGATCCCACTTGCATACCTCTTCTCTAGGAAAACCAATGTTGATGCACACAACAATAAATTGCTATCAATCATACCCAATCAAATGATAGTGCTAAATGCAATAGATGATCACAACAAAAATTAAAATGTAATATGACTCTATAGTCATACAACTACACTTCCACCTCAAATATACTTGAAACCAAACATTCTTGTCAAAGTCTATGCAGACAACTACAACACACGAGATGGCATAGTAAATGATTCAAAAAAAATATTTAAGGCATATACAAAACACAACAACAACACACAAAACTAGCACAATGCTACATTGATGTGATTGACAAAGAATGGGTTCCTATACTACGTATTGGTAGGTCCATTCCAAAAAATTCTAAAAACAAGAAATTACAATTAGAAGACAATTCCCAATACAACTAGCATGTGCACAAACCATGCTTCAATTAGAATAAATAACAATGCAAGATTTGGATTTTGACCCAATAGGAATAAGATAACATGGATTAACTTATACAACACTATCTTGAACAATAACAATAAAATCATTATTTCTGTCAAAACCTTTAACTACAAAAATCTTCAATATTAAGGACAAAAATATCTAGAAATCTATCACCTTAAATCAGGTGCACAATGGAGATTTGACAACTAGACTAAATTTCCACATAATACATCATAAATTCTTCTTTACACATTAAACACTCGTAGCCATGCAAATGATATTTTCAATGACTATGGCATAAGGCAATTTGACATCTTATTTCTACAAGAGGTGCACATGCATCCTTCTAAACCTAACATTTTTTTGAAACATTTTAATAGCTTTTCTATGCATACCATACATGGCATAACTTTTACCAAGAAACTCTATTTGTATAAAAAATAAACAAACATAAATTATTAAATATTGAAGCCATCACACTAACAATACTACTACCTTCCAATGAACTCAATTCTTGTAATATCTATGCAAAACCTAATACTCCCATACAAGAAATAATAACAATTATACAAACAGTAATTACATACACAAGTACAAAAAACAGCTCTACATTCTAGGCTATTTTAATGTTGAAATGTCTTCAGAAAGCTAAATAAAAGGAATACTTAAAAAATATATGCAAAACCACAACATAATTTTTTTGTTAAACCAATCACATAGCATGAAAAAGCCACTAATTGACCACATTTGATCGAACTAAACTACAAGTATATGATCCATTTCCAAATCAGAGGCATATTGGACTGATCCCCTTCCTACTTTTCTAAAATTTCATCTCACCCAATAAATCAATACAACTTTATACCACAAATAAGCTTATATCACTAATACATTCTCCAATACTATATCACTTCTTTGCAAGACATCGATGGATGCAACAAAAAGACTAGCAAAGAAAATGAAAACTACGGAAGAAGACACCAAAAAAAATACTAAAGTACTTACACTATTTTCCTTCAATACGCATTTTCTCAAATTCCCAATATTAAAATAACTTTCTTATATTGTTTAGTAGAAAAAAATTCAAAAAACCTAACTCCATTTCAATCAAAGACCTCAATGCAAAAAGATCTGGAGACACCTTCCAAGGAGATGTGCTTGTTGTCTACAAAGCAACACTAGAAAAATTCAATAGAACATGAGAAGAGCTACGTGTAGACTTAAAAAATATAAAAGAAAAAATGATAATCACATTGAATGCCAATGGAAACCTTGCACAATAGCATGAACACAAAATAATTCCAAGATTAGAAATTTCAATATTAGGTTTCAAAATTGCACCTAGAATAGGTTATGACAAAGGTGACTATGATTGCATAACAATTTTGACAAAAAACAAGTGCAGTTGAAAGAATACCCTTCCTTTGTGAAGAGTACTACTTCATACCAAGTACAACTATCAACCAAATACTAACAACCACAAATGACTACCTAGTTGGAGCAATAGGTACATTAGTTGTTTTGCAAAGAAAATAGGTAACCAATATGAAATTGATATCAAGGATGGTTGCACTGACATGGATAGAGAACAGGGACAAATGTCTCTCCAACATATACCACTAATCTAATTTAAATCTATCTTCATACCATTATTCTCTCTATTATAATTTCTTTTTAAAGAAAATTAACTTTTTCATTGATTAACAACTACAACTACACCCAACTTATGAACATCAATACCTAGCAATAAAAGAATAGTTGCACAAAAATAAAACTACAACAATTATTTTCAAGAATATTGTAGAAAGGATAGATAGAAAAACACATTCCACATAGTCTGGTCAACATTTATCTACAAATTGAATGACAAAAGAACAATGGAAAATTTGAATAGCTTACTATAGTCAACATTTAAGATAAAGTTATCTCTAAATTTTTGAACTCTTACATTCAAACTTATTTTTTCTGCCCCTTTTAACAATATTCAAACACATGTTACATATTTTTGGCACTTTAAGACTAACAAATGCATTCTTAAATCCATTTCATGTATTTTTTACAAAATGTAATTACAAATTTGACACCTATGGAATGCTTGAGGAGAAGACTACTCACACAATCAATGTGACTAGGAAGTTAGTTACATATATTATTTACATCTAAAAGCTATAATCACCATAGATGACAAACAGACAATCCATTATTCTATTGAAAAGAACACCATGCAAAAACTATTGCCCACTCTCCAAATCATGAATTATGAAGACTATATAAAAGAAAAATCAACAATAATATTCATACTATGAGACTTCTGCATCAAAGGCCATTTCACCCTCAATCAAAACAATGTCATTATCAATGCCATTTTCCTTAAGGAATAAATAAAAAATGCGAAAACAAGGTAAAATAAATACTCATGTAAATACTTCTTTTCTCCAATATTTTAAAAATTTATCTAAAATTACACAAAAATTATTTATCTTACACTAATCATAATACTAAAATTGCAAGTAACCAATAATACAAGCAAGTAGAAAACTACATACTTATCAGTCAATCAACTATTTGGCCAATGAAATGGTAGTGTTCAGGTCCCATACTATGTGTAATCTAGCCTATTTTAGAGGAGTTAGTATTTTATGCATTACAATTTTGTTGCATGGTGATATTACAATTCATATCTTCGTTCTTCACATGTTGTAGAAATATTAATTTTAAAGCTACTATGCTGATATTCTACATTTTCAAAAATTACTATTTTTTCCATTTACAATTGTAGATCTAGAAAAAGTGTTGTGGTATATAACAATTTCTATGTATTAGAAAATAGCAATGGTTATAATGGTAATTCTACTACAACTTAAATGAAAACTATTGTTCTTTGTGTTTTCTTCAAGTATATGTTGGGTAATTATTCAATGTTAATTTTTTATTAAAATGTTTTATGTTTTTTTTACTCATTTTGTATGGAAACAAGTCAAAGGATCCAACTTTACTTTATCAGCATCATGGGTATGTGCAAGATCATGATGGGCCAAAAAGTGGCAATATCATGGGTATGTGGCTAATGACTTTTTTTACCCAAAATTGATGAAATGAAAAGGGTTTTTAAAGGAGATTCTTAGCTTTCCACCAATATAAGTTATGCTTTACTTTGAATTTAATAAGTAATTATTATTCATTTTCTATTTGAATTATTACTAAAGTCCTGATTGATAGGATGATTGAAAAAAATCTATAGTTTGTAAAAAGTATCACATTTTTTGAATCCAAAAAATGTGTCACATTCTATGCTTCGCATACTCTATGATTAAAAAAATTAAAATTGAATTTCATGAAGTTTTGACCAAGTTAAGGTGGTCATACATACAAGTTTTTATATTTTTTAAAATTTGTAATAAAAATTCATAATTAATTATTTGGAAAAATTACAAAAAATATGAATCACATCGGGACATGAGTCCTCTACTAATATCTAAAATATTATTAAAAATATTATCATTTTATTGTGGTTAGGGTGGTTAGACAGACACCTACTTATTTTTTTTCCCTAAAATTTAAGTACTACTACATTGAAATTTCAAAATTTCACCAAATATATATATATTTAAACAAACCTAGTAGTTTAGAAACTACATTCAATTTACTACAGATTCTATTCTTACATATTTTCAAAATAATATAGATAACTTATTCAAATTTTTACGTCAAGTTGCCTAACTCTGTTTTTTTTGAATTTTTTGCCACTTAAGGGCCTACTTTTCCCATGATGATCCTGTCCATACCCTCACTAGAAAGGTAATTTTATGAATCATACATTTAGGTTAGCAAGTCAATTAAAGAACTTACTTATTTGAAGTTGTAGACACATAAAAATAACCTAGGCCTACAAGCTTTATTTTTCGATGACTTACCATATTTCTTCTCAACATAATTGAAATATTTAATTATGTCCTATGGCCCAAATTCAACTATTAATTAAATAATTCTTAATTATTTAATTAATTCATATCTTTTATTCCTCCTGATTATTTAAATAAACAAATTATATTTATTTATTTAAATACATCACTAATTTCCTATGTCTCTCTATGATTAAATAAATTCCTAAATTTATTTAATCATTATTTACTCTATCATTTCCTCTACAATTAAATAATTTTCATTAATTATTTAATTTTTATTTCTTCTTTTCCTCCAAAATTTAAATAAAATTGCTTATTTAAATTCCCATTCCAATTTTCCCATAAAGTATATAGTTAAAAATCATTATTTAAATTCTTGGCCCACCATTTTTGAATTAAATTAATTTTTAATTCAAAAGGTCAACACTGCCTCTTAAATCAAATAATTTTAAATTATTATTTGATTCTCTAGCAAGCTATTTTTTCATTCCCAATATCCTCTTGTCACATGCATCCCTATCCATTGATTTAATTCTCCTAAAATTAAATCATAGCCCTCCATTTCAAATTTTACCCTAATTCTTCCCTAACCCTAATTTCTAGTTGTCATATTCAATCTCAGCCTTGCATTTTAGGGCATTTGTCAACTATCAATATAGGCCATTCCTCCAAAATTGGCCTTTCTATAAAAATACAAATTCAAGCCATTTTTTCACTTCATGCTTCAGAATTAAGTCTTGTAAACTTCATGCCTAAAAGTCTTTGAGTACACTTACAACTTTTGAGTCAAATCCTTCAATATTTTCCTAGGTCTTTGTCATAGGTCATAGTTGCTCGTACAAATCTAAGGGTAAATACTATTTATATAAAAATGGAAAAGGGAAATGAAGGCGAATCATGGAGTGCATGAAAGTTTTGGTGAGATTTTTCATTTGTTTATGCCTTTATGTTCCATTGTGCTTCATTGTTAACTAGATTTGATTTTATTTATCTTGTGTATTGCTAACCTAAATTTTTCCTTAGTTACATTTGGTGAACTCCACATGAAGGACAAAAATTTTGTAGATTCTATATAATTTTTTCATTTTGTAGGTTCTAGGTATGATTCAATGCAATTGCAAATGCAAGAATGATACAATCACCAGCCAAATGATGCAACTGCTTTATATAAGGGAACATTTAAATTTCATTTATTTTTTGGTTATTATTGTTGAATCTAGGTCATTTAGCCTAGTGGTTTATCAGTCTAACCATAGGGTCATATCATAGACATCATTAGACCACTTGTTTTTTGTAGAGTTTTAGGCATTTTATAGGTTTAGCTTCCTGCACCGTACCTGGTTGTCATTTGTTGTAGTTGTTTGTCTAGTTTGCCACAATTTCCATAAACTCGAGTTATATATATTTTGGTGAACCACATTTGACATCCCATGAGCCACATTCATATTTCTTGAGATGCATTTGATCACTTCCATGAGCTGCATCAATTAGGTTTGTGACAAAACTATCTATCAAGGGTTTACTTTTAAATTCAAACAATATTTTTAGTTATTTTCCTTTTTGTTTTAGTAGGCTATGGTTTCCTAGTTACTAACATTCTTTTGGTAGCATGTGGAAAGTTAGAGGAGGATACTAACTTTTTCTTGTTGTTCATTTTTATACTACCCTTCATTTTTCAGTAACAAAAAATAACAACTACAACTTGCATTTCACACTCATGGCTTAAAATACATAGACTTATAAGTTCATATCATTTCCTAGACATATCATTTGCATTTCTCTTTTTTTTTGAGAAAATCTTACATGGTTGAAACTAGATTACAAAAAAGGAGAAGAGACATGGACACCTTTGGAAAACAAGATCACCTTTATAGCCATACTAGTGATATGAACCTAAATTCCATTTGACATATAACTCACAACAATACCAACATTGGATCTACCTTCAACAACCCTTTCAATGACACAAATATTGGAAATCTATCACACAATAATCCTTTTGAGAAATTCATTCAAAGAGATGCAAAGGGAAATGTGTTTGTAGAAGACGTAGAGGTTGTTTCCCAAAATCCAGAAGTAGCTTCTTTTTCAGACGAGTTAATCATGCTAGACCCAAAATGATATTTAGCCAAAATATTATATGAAGGAGTTAGATTACGACATGGATTTTATGTCAAAACCTTGAGAGTATCATCACCTAGTCATGACACACAAACTAGTCAACCTCCCTCAATACCACAACATAATGCAACCACTACTTCTAGTGGTATGACAACTCAAAGTGCAACAGACATGATAAACACTACAATTGATTTTGGGACACCCACTATATCATAAATCATGTCACAATCAATGCCACAAGTGTCCCAAACTATTTCACAAAATTTTGGATCAACATTCTCCACATTCGGATCATCATCTAATTTTATGGGAACATCCTCATTTAATCCTTTTGCAAGAAACAAAGCAAGAAAATTTACCATTCAAGGACCTCAACCTAACACCAATACCACATCACAAGGTCCTCAAATCAACACAAACACTAGTGGCTCTCAAAGAAAAAAAATAAACTTCTCGCATGGTCATATCCCTCAATATGGACAAGGAAATCAAGCATCACAACACATGAACATGTCACAAATAGGTCATCAAAACCCACATGGACAATGAATTCCTCAAATGCAATAAACACTACTATGTCACATATCCCAACATCCACTTCCCATATTTACACACATGCTTAACATCAACACATGCCAACTCAAAATATGTCATCACAACAAATGGGAACGCACGGGATACATATCACCAACATGTGTGATGCCACCAACAATCCAAAATTGGATGCATTGACTACCCAACTAGCTACCTTAAAAAAGAAACTAGAAAACATGTATTTGTCAAACAAGAAGCCTCATACATCCTTTGAATTGCATACATTTGACACAAGCTTATAAATGACATAAGTATTGGGCCAAAAATAAACATGTTACCAATGATGGTGTCATCAACACTAAAGCAATGAATAAAATTAGTCCTACAATCACACTCACGGGATCTCAACCACAACACAATCCCACATGTATCCTGACACCTACTGCAAATGTCATTCAAAGCAACCACTGACCAAGTTCAACAAATACAATCTAGACAATTCCCAAAATGACACACATACACACCCTTGGGAGAACATATTGAAGTTGTCCTCAAGAAGCTCATCCAAAATAACATCATAACATTGCAAGAACCTAAAGCATATGGTCCAAGATAGTTTAAAGCATCATGGTGGGACAAAAACACCTTTTGTGATTACCATAAAGAAAAATGACATAAAACATCATCTTGTATGCAATTGAGGAATCTCATGCAACATCTAATTGAGAATGGTACCATCAAATTTAATGGTCAACAATACTCTTCCAATATTGACCATACCATTCATAAAAGTTAACCGTAAGATCATGGATCAAGAAATCCCTCCTCATCAGGTTAGAAGGCTAATAACTAGGCTAACTACACTCATGTTTCCTTCAATTATTTGAGTGAGCCTATTATCAATCACTTTTGAGTTGCCAATGAATATGTTAATTCCATCACCATAAAAATACTCTTGAATGCAAAGTCACCAATCATTGAGGAAAACTCATGATACCTTGCCCTTCTACTAAGCCATCATAGCCTAAAGGAAAATTTAACCTTGTAGATCAATTAGGTAAAACCACTATTTAGATTTCCATACTTGAACTCATGCATTTCTCCTACATATAAAGCCATCCTTAACAAGGATTTAAAAGAGACTTTAGTCCCCATCCACATTAATGTCAACCGCTTTGAAGCTATGGTCAGATATTTATCCAATTCCCACTAGGTCACTTTCTCAAGCAAATATTACTCCACACATAAGCCATACCACATGATCCATTACACGTCGAAGTTTCATTCATAAGCACAAGGTCAGATGGGTCCTAGTAGATGGCAAAGCTGGATTGAATATATGCGCCTTAAAAAATTTCAAGGCATTAGACTTCTCTAATGCATGTGTGTATGCCACTAAAAGCATAGTAATCAAAGCTTATGATGATGAGTGTTCTTCTAAGGGAATTAGCGCGTTCCCTATTCATGTTGGGCCATTAATCATAGAAACCACATGCTAGGTCTTGGATCTTGAATTTCCTTACAACATCCTCCTTGGTTGACCTTGGATTCATGCATTGAAGGCTGTACCATCTACATATCACCAATGTTTGAAGTTCCCCTACAATGGAAATAAGATTACCATAACTGGTGATCCCAACCCCTTTCAATATTGCACCAACTTAAGGGGAATTTCCAAAATTCAAGTGCCTATTAATCATGAAGATTCAACATCCATCTCATCCCAGCACATCGATCCATCTACACTTACCAAGTCATCCACTTCCACTGCTTCGACCTTTACCTTACCAGCCACTTCCACCATTCCAACTGCCAATCCAAATGTCAAGATCTAGGACATAGGATATGGAGATTACAAACTGAACACCTCTTTGTACATCTCATTATTATTCAAGTCTCTAAAGATTTATGATAGACCATGTTTCAAATTAGGATCCAAAGTTTTCTTTAAAGTTCCTCCCACTACCACCTTCACAAAATTGGGGGAGGTAAATAAAGAAGACATTGATGATATTTCATCTTGGATCTACAAAGATGAGGAAGATCTACTGCCACTACCAGTACAACAATATGGCAAGGGCTTTGAGATAATGAAGGAAAAATTATATGATGGAATCAATGGTCTTGGAATAAACAAAAATGGAATGAGACAACCCTTAATGTCACCTAAAAGACCCAAGAATTGGGGGTTAGGGTTTAAGCCAATTAAGATTCATTCTCCACGTACCCTTGTAATTTTAGGTAAGGGTGTAAGTGCTTCTGGAAAATGTCAAGATATTAGATGACTCCTATACTGAAACTAACTCTTATAGATGGTAATATGATTTTGATAAATCCCTTAGTGATTACGATCTTGAAGAAATCTTTCAAAAACTAAGTGAGCCTTGTTTTGATGAAATATTCAGACAAAAGTTTAAAATTGGTCCACCATAGAATCCTTTTAATGAAAATTCTAAAGTTTCATTGAAAAGAGAGGCTTGGATAAGAATCTTTTGGGCATACAACCCCCACAACAATGAAAAACCTAATCTGCCACCTAATACTTTTGGCTTGCCTTTCCCCAATCCTAACCTTTCCCATGAGTCCAATTTGATCAAGATCATTGAGGAAGAATATTGAATGGAATCCTCCTATGATCCTTGTAGTACTTCTTTCTTTACCATCCTTTCAACCTCCATTTCCATGTTCTCAATGTCATCTCCCCATTTCTCTAATACTGATGATGGTATCTCCCTCATATATCCACAACTAATTGATTGGGATCAACAAGGCGCACCTACCATGTAAATGTTTGAGAATGGTGAAGCCATCACCAAATTCATTAGACTACATGATGGCATACTAGGTGGGGACCATAAAGTTGGATTTATCATTGATCTCAATTTTGTGGCATATTTCAGAGAGACTATTCAACCCTATAGTCACCAAAGTAATAAAAATAAAACAACAAAAGATGTATCTTTAGGTGAAAACTGCAAGGCACCTTTTGATGACACAAAAGTAAAAAGGATATATCCGAGGCTAAAAACCTCTTTGAGAAGCATAAGTATGGAGGGTTGGAATTTCTCCTTGTTATTCAAGAGAAATCAACCATGCTAATTGAAGATACCATAGAAGTCAATACAGGCACACCTATAAATCCCAAAATGATTATCCTGTTAGCATCATTGATAGAAAAGGAAAATCTCAAGTTTCAAGAGTTCTTCAGAAAATGTTAGGTCAACTTCACTTGGTCATTTGTAGATATGCCAAGACTAGATCCAACATTTGTCTTGCATCATTTTCCCTTACTTCCAAATGCCAAACTAGTCAAACAAAAACTCTGAAAGATGCACCCAAAGATCGCCTTGCTTGTAAAAGATGACCTCAAAAAGTTGATAAATGTTGGATTCATAAGATCTATAGATTATGTCAACTAGATATTGAACCTTGTCCCATTCACCAAACTGAATGGTCAAATCCACATTTGTATAGACTTTTGGGATTTGCACAAATCTTGTCCAAACAATGACTTTTTGCTCCTAAATATAGATATCATAGTGGATCTCACAATAGTATATGAGATGCTATCTCTTATGGAAATTTTTTAGGATACAATTAGATCCACATTGCCATATAAGATCAACATAAAATGGAATTCACTTGTCCCTAGGGTACATACTACTGGAATGTCATACCTTTTCAATTGAAGAATGTAGGTTCCACTTATCAAAATGTGCTATGACCATGATATTTCATGATCTTATGCATACATTAATAGAGGACTACCTTGATGATCTCTTTGAAAAATCCCTAACATGATGCGATCACCTAAAGGTGCTAGAAAAGATCTTCAAAAGGCTCGAAGAGTATAAGGTACATCTCAACCCTAAGAAGTGCATCTTCGGTGTGACTTTGGGTAAACTCCTAGGGTACACAGTTTCTTACCGGGGCATTGAGGTTAACCTAGCTAAGGTAAAAGTAATCTTGCATATGCCTCCACTAAAAGGAATCAGCAATCTCAAAAAATTACAGGGAAGATTGTAGTCCATTAGATGTTTCATTGCATAATTGGTCAAGAAATTCCAACCATTCCAATACCTATTATGCAAATGAATCCTCTTTATTTGGAAAAACAAGTGCTAATGTTCTTTTCAATAAATCAAAGATTATCTTCTGAAACCACCTGTCGTAATGTTGCTTATTAACAAGAAATATTTGATATTGTATATTTCTGCAACCACTTCTGCACTATGGGAATTACTCACACAAAATAACCATGAGTAAAAAGAAAGAGCAATATAGTACATCAGTTTCACTTTTCTTAGGTATGAACTCAACTATACTCTTGTTGAATGTGCATGCCTTGCAATATTCTTTGTCACTTATAAATTGAGACATTATATGCTAAACCATAAAAAAAGATTAGTGGCTAAGATAGATCCATTAAAGTACCTTCTCAATTGGGTAAAATTAACAAGACGATTAGAAAAATGGGTCGTGATACTTAGCAAGTATGACATACAGTATCTAGAACACAAAGAAATAAAAGGATAGGTTATATCCAATCAACTCATAGACACACCCATAAGAGATGATCATCCATTGGTAGCTAATTTTCTAGATGAATCCATCTTATATTTCAGACCTAAATTACTATGGAAACTTTAGTTTGACGGGTCCCATACAAGTCACAGTTTAAGATTATTCATATCATTCATCACACCTCAAGGAGATTCTATTCCCAAGTCATTTCACATCACATTTCCATGCACTAATAATGTCATCAAATCTAAATCATTGATGAAAAAACATCAAACATGGTTGTTCAGTGGAAAATTAAGGATGAACTAGTTTTCGACGATTCTTAGTTAGTTATCAACCAAGTCTTGATGACGATTACGACACCAAAGATGAGAAGTTGATTCCTTAAAAATGAATGGTAGATAGTTTCCTATCATAGTTCCATATGATTGATTTTGAGCATATTCCCTGAGCAAAGAAAAAATTAGCAGATGTTATGGTCACAATTGGATCTCTCTTAGATATCCCTAATAATGTGTTGCAATTCAAGTTCTTAGTGGAAGAGCTATTGGTTCTTACCTTTGACATTCTTGAGTCTAAAATTGTTTGTGAACTTGTTGGTCCTAATTCCCCTTTGTATCAAGACATATAAAATTACATACATTCCAAAACTTTACTAGCAACCCTTTCCAATAACCAATGCAATACCTTCATTCGCAAAGTTTCCTACTATACTAGCATTAGTGACACCCTATATCGACACAACACTGACAATACCCTCCTCTAATGTCTTGACACAAATGAAGCACAATCAACCTTATGTGAGGTACATGAGCATATATGTGGATCCCATTTGAGTGGCTCAACCTTAGCTAAGAAATTCATGAGACTTCAGTACTACTAGCCAACCATGGAAAAAGATGCTCTTTAGTTTGTGAGAAAGTATCGTCGATGTCAAGTACACAGTGACCTCATTCATGTGCCTACACTGGAGCTGCAACCAATCACTTTTCCTTTGGCCTTTTCATAATGGGGACTCGACCTCATGTGTAAGATTCATTCCACTTCATCCAATGACCACAAATTCATTATTACTATAACTGAGTATTTCATGAAATGGATCAAGGCCATTCCTCTCACCTACATAACTGGTAATTTTTTTTCCAAATTCATCCTTAACTATATCACCTACTAGTATGGTGTCCCCAAATCCATCATCATAGAAAACATTCATCCTTTTAAAAGCCAAGATGTCTATGAGATTTGTGAGTGATTCCATATTCAACATCATTTCTCTATGCCATATTATTGACAAGGTAATGGCCAAGTTGAGGCATCCAACAAGACAATAATGAAAATTCTTAAGAATACCATCAATGATATTGGTCATGACTGGCACCTCCAACTTAACCTAGCTCTATGGGATTATTTCACCATCCTTTGCACATCAACAAGTGCCACTCCATTTTCTTTTACCTTTGCATCCGAAGCTATTCTTCCTATTGAGGTCGAAGTCCCCTCCTTAAGGGTCTCTATGAAAGGAGTGGCTGATAATGAGGAATAATGATAGTCCCAATTGCATGAAATAGAACTATTAGAAGAACATAGACAAAATTCCTTGACTCACTTGTAGGCATATCCAAATCGCATTTTCCAAAGTTACAACAAAAGAGTCATGTTCTGAAGATTTGACATTGATGACTTGGTTTTTATGTAGAACATGAAGAGTCAAGCTAAATGTGAAAATCTTGGCAAGTTTTAGCGTAATTGGTTGGCTCCATATGTGGGTACGTGTAGGATCATCATGGGAAAAATAGGCCCTTAAGTGGCAAAAAATTTAGAAAAATCAGAGTTAGGCAACTTGACGTAAAAATTTGAATAAGTTATCTATATTATTTCCAAAATATGTAACAAGAGAATCTGTAGCAAATTGAATGCAGTTTCTAAACTAATAGGTTTATTTTTATTTTTTAAAAAACTATTTGGTGAAAATTTGAAATTTCAATGCAGTAGTTGAATTTAGGAAAATAAAAGAAGTAGGTGTCTTTATTACCCTAACCATAATAAAATGATAATAATTTTTAATAAGATTTTAGATATAAGTAGAGGACTCATGTCTGGATGTGATGCATATTTTTTTGTAATTTTTTCCAAGTATATAATTAATTATGATTTTTTTATTACAAATTTTAAATAGTTCTAAAAACCCATGTGTCTGACCACCTTAACTTGGTCAAAACTTCATGAAATTCAATTTTTCTTTTGTTAATCCTATAGTATGTGAAGCATAGAATGTGATGCATATTTTGGATTCCAAAAATGTGATATTGTTTGAAAACTATAGATGTTTTTCAATCATCCTATCAATCAAGACATTATTTGTAATTCAAATAGAAAATGAATAATAATTATTTACTAAATTCAAAGTAAAGTATAATTTATATTGGTGGAAAGCCAAAAATATCCTTTAAAAACCCTTTTCATTTCATGAATTTTGGGTTAGAAAAAGGTCATCAGCCACATACTCTACAAATACCCATCATATCACCACTTTTTGGCCCATCATGATCTTGCACATACCCTCATGACTTTTATTTCTTTTTGTTAACTATTTGTGGTTGGTTGTGACAAAAATACTGGGGTAATTGGTCTCCTTGTATGAACCATGATCCTCCTTGTTTTCCACTATTTTTTTTTCACAATGGCGCGACCTTGCACACCATTGATTTATGTCATATCATGCTATTTTTTACATTGGAATAATCTACCCAATGATGATTAATGAAAAATGTATTTTCACTTTGGAAAAATATTGAATGTTTCTTTATCCACACTAACATCCATCCCCTTTCATCTAATAGTCCCTCTTCTTCCACCCGCTGACAACATCCCATGACACACAAAAAACACAGCTGCATAATCATGTCATCATTTGCACTAGTACATTTCACATAGGCTATGCATTCCACATTTACAAAAATCCATTTACATATCATTTGCATAGTTTCATTTCCATTAATATAGCATATAGGTGCATTTCCACTTCATACATCATACATGTCATTGCTTCACACAAGTAGATAATAACCATAATAATAATATAAAGTGTAATCTGTACCATAATTACATCATCTACAATCATAGTAAATTACATTCATAATCATAATTATGAGATCATTAGGCATATATAAAGCATTATCATAGTGACATCAATAACATGAAATATTATAACCATAAGAATAGCATCGATACATGACACCCATAGCACCATAAAAGTAAATGCACACATTATCATATAGAATTAGGGCATCATCATCAGTTGTATAAACATCATAAAGCATACATCATACATCCATACATCACATAATATACAAGGAATCATCATTAGAATCATAACATAGCCAACATCACATAAACATCATTAATCATCATGCATAATAACCCAACACATGGCATATAGTCCATGCCAAAAAATGCATCATATATATAATCTAAAGATGATGTCAAAATAGGTCTATCTAGTACTACCATGCTCCCTAGAGCCCATGTTGCTACTCTCACCCTGGCTAGATCTGCTATGAGACCACCTATTGTGAGACCGACCATTGCTAAAAACCTCTAAAGCACAAGGTGCCTTCTGCTTTGGTGGAATTGACTCCTCATAGAACTACCTATAATACTACTCTTTGCACCCAATCCTAGCAACCTCTATGATCATATCAGTTGAAGACCCACTATAGGTGGAAATAAATTCTAGAGTCCTTTAGTTTTGCTACTATGCTTTGATGAAAGCTGGCTAATCAGGATCTATCAATCGATTGAGCCTATACACAAGCTACTGTGCATCAAACTTAGGTGTGGTACCTGCATTTGTTCATCCCACTCTCCATTTCCACTTCTATTCCTATAAGTTGTCAATCTACTACCTAGCTGTAGCTATTGTAATCACTAGGCCCCATGGTGCCACCTCTCTGGATGACCACATGGACATTGCTAGACCCTGTGGCTCTCCCTATCACTCACTGAACTATCTCAAAACCTTATCTGGTAGGTACATATCAATGATATGCTATGATTGAATAATCCATCCAATAATATATCTCTCCTATCTAAACAACGGTAGATGTTGATCCTCATCAGGCCACTAAGTACAATCCATCCAAGGCCTCCATATGAAGCTAACCAAAGTATCTGATCCATGTCGATAGTAACCAATATCTTTGACATGTGTTTGCATGATGCATATAGTACATTGGCCACCAACTAGTGACAAATTGATGGATGAAACAGCGCAATGTTCTCCCAAGCCAAGACCATCAAAAGAGTAATGTCATAAATCATGGACTTTCCTTAATGATGTACTATATCATGTAGCTAAAAGTACACCATCACTAATAAACACGGCCCCCATGCATATAGAGTCTCACTGGCCATCATGCTGACTAGCATCTCTCCCCATCCGATCAAAAATCCATGTCCTCAACAGTTTGGAATCACTACCCCAGCTATCAAAGTACATAATATGTAATCAAACTACTCCTATCGTGTTTCCAAGGTCTCCCATCTAATCTCATATTGGTCAATCCCTAGCTGTGCCACATCATCATATACATAGTAGGTGGTCAAGGCCTTATATCCCCAACCTAGATTGTATTTGGCATGCTTAGCTTGGATTAGTAGTTGAAAGATCCTATAGACATCCTCCAATGTGATAGTCACCTCTCCCATAGGAAGATGAAATGAGAATGTCTTGGAATACCACCTCTTGGTAAGTCCAGTCAACATCCCCCTATTTTCTGTAATGATAGGCGTGAATGTAATGTGATACAAGCCAAGATGTCATAACCTACTCTCTTTAGCACTAGTCAACTAGTCCCATAACTGATGGGTCTCTTGTCATCGTGACTCTCATGTGTAAATTGGATCTAGATGAACCTATGAAAAACATGAAAAACACTGTGCCAGTTCAACAACCTATCTCAACCTATTTTGCACATTTCATAAAATAAAATCAATCCTACTCTAGGGAAAATTTGTCATAAGTCAATTGTGTCGCACAATTTTCAATTGCATCATAGAATCTTGAATTCCTTCACACAATGGTGAATGAGTTGCTTACTTTTGTAGATGCATTGTAGGAGCTCAATTGCATCAAACCTCTAAATCAATTGTGACCTATACCTATAGTTGCATCATTCCTAATGTAGTTGCAGCCAAGCCTCAAGCAGTTGCACATAATTACAGTCAGTTGTGTTGTGCATATGCAAATGCAGTTAAGAAACCCTTGGATGCATCGAACTATAGCAACTGTGTCACAAAAATTCAAAACCCTACCCTACCCTAAGCATGTTTTAATCACTTATATTTAATTGTAGGCAATTGCATCGAATGCAATAGCACTTGCATCTATCCTGAAATGACACAATTGATTGCTAAAATTGTACCCTACCTAAAAATGTGTGAAATCAAAATTTGAGAAAGTGGGTTTGCAGGAACTCATTGGGTCTCTTGCACCCTCCATTCATCTAAATGTCTAAACTCAATGTGCTCTTTGCTCACTATGGGGAACATGCTCCATTTTCACTTAGAGCTCCTACTCTCCAAACTCTAAATGTGCAAAATGAGCCTTTGAATTGCAAGTTTCCTATTTATACCCCTTCAAAATTAGGGTTTTAATAGGGTTTGTGCTGGTTGCGCTTTGCTTAAGTCATGAAAATACATTCTATCTACCTTGAGGGTCCTAAAAGTCATTTCTTTCGACATCAAGGAATTTGTGGCGATTAATTTGACTTTTCATAAGAATTTTCAATTTTTTTGAAAATTTTGTAAAATTCTTCTGAGGGGGCATGGTTCTACCCTATTGTCATCGAGGTACATTCGACTCAAATTTTCTTTGTCATAATACAATAAACTACATCATGAAAAAAAGGGGAAAAATGTAGACACATAAAAAAAACCTAGGCCTGCAAACTCTATTTTTCCATGACTTACCATATTTCTTCTCAACATAATTGAAATATTTAATTATATCCTATGGCCCAAATTCAACTATTAATTAAATAACTCTTAATTATTAAATTAATTCATATCTTAAATATTCCTCCTGATTATTTAAATAATTAAATTACATTTATTTATTTAAATACCTCACTAATTTCCTATTTGTCTCTACAATTAAATAAATTACTAAATTTATTTAATTACTATTTACTTTATCCTTTCCTCTACAATCAAATAGTTTTCGTTAATTATTTAATTTTCCTTTCGTCTTCTCCCCCAAAATTTAAATAAAATAATTTATTTAAATTCACATTCCCATTTTCCCACCAAGTAAATAATTAAAAATCATTATTTACTTTCCTACCCCCACCTCTTTTGAATTAAATTAATTTTGTATTCAAAAGGTCAACATTACCTCTTAAATCAAATAGTTTTAAATTATTATTTGACTCTCCAACAATATCTTTTTCCATGCCCAGTATCCTCTTGTCACATGCATTCTTGTTCATTGATTTAATTTTCCTAAAATTAAATCATAACCCTCCATTTCAAATTTTACCCTAATTTTTCCCTAACCCTAATGGCTAGTTGTTATATTCAATCTTATCCTTCCATTTTAGGGCATTTATCAATTGTCAATCTAGGTCATTCATCCAAAATTGACCTTGTTATAAAAAGGCAATGTCAAACCCATTTTATCACTTCATTCTTTAGACTTCATGCTTGCTGAATTAATGCTTGCAAATTTCTGAGTACACTTGCAACTTTTGAGTCAAATCCTTCAATATTTTGCTAGGTCTTTGTCATAGGTCATAGTTCCTCATGAAAATCTAAGTGAAAATACTATTTATAGAAAAATGGAGAAGGGAAATGAAGGTGAATCATGGAGTGCATGAAGGTTTTGCTGAGATTGTTCATTTTTTATACTTTTATGTTCCATTGTGCTTCATTGTTAACTAGGGTTTATTTTATTTATATTGTGCAATGCTAACCTAAATTTTTCCCTAGTTATAGAAGTAGAGGAAAATTTATAGAAGCATATATGTTTCTATCTCTACTCTTTTGGATCCTTCTAGAAGTTTTGACCCCTTCCTTTTTATAATAAGATAGTTGTAATTTAACAACCACATTAGCCTATAATGGCCATTTGTGGATATTTGTAAAGTTTCTTTCTTTTTGTATTGTGTTTGTCTACTATTATGCTACTATAAGTCTCTTCAAGAAAAAGACCTACAACATAAAGACTATTAGCAATAGAGCTTTGGAAATATTTTTTATTTACATTTGTACTTGTCGATAAGGGAGAATTAGAATTTGTGTATTAACAATTTTTTGTGTGAGTCCAAATTACAATTAACAATTATATCATTCCCTCCAATCTATAATCCACTTCTGCAATGTTATGGAAAAGAGGATCATTCATTTGTGTTAATCATAAAATACATATATGCTTCATTATACTTTTTATTTTTTCTCCTTATGTTGCTATTCCCATTATAATGAAGTGATATTTGTGATTATTATTCCTTATATTGGTTGTAGTTTTTGGGATATAAGTTAGTATTAAATATATTTGATATCAATTGTATGTTTCTTTTACTTTACTATCTTTATCACTATTCTTTATGGATTGGCCTACAAGCCAGTTTTTTATAAGACAAATGGATTTTCATTACAAAGCTATATTACTAGTTTTGGTTTGGGGTTCTAGTTCAACAATTCTCCTCATTTTCCACCTCTTGGTAGATAATGTCCTAAAAGGATCGTAATTTGCAAAAATGGTTGTCAAAATATGTAATTTGATTATAATTTGCAAAAATTCTTATTTGAATATGTAATTTGTTTGCACATATGAATGAGATACAATACAAAATGTTGCATTAATATAATACAGAATGTGATACTTCAACATGAAAAATACTCCATCAATTTTCAACTACCAATGACTTGATACTTGTTGTTTTTGATATTATGTATTAAATTGTGCATTTTGATAATTGAGGAATGGACAAGTATTATCCAACTACTTTTTTTAAACTACATAATTTTTATTATTTTTGATGGCATAATTGACATAGTAATCTATAAACTTTGGGTGGATTCTATCTGTAAGTGCAAGCATGTTAATTTTGAGGTTCTTTTTCAATTTTTCAATTTATTTATATAGTTTCAAGTGATTTGCCTACCCAATTCTAGTATTGCAAATCTTTAAACATTATAGGACATCATGTTTTTCATTCAAATTTTTTATTTTCTAGTTCTTCTCTTTCATTTTTAAAAAATATTTATGAGTCCTAATATTTTTCTAGGCAATTAGGCTTGACTTTTATTTGGGACAAGACTAGTAGAAAATATAAAATCTAGTCTCTAAACCAACATGATTCACACTCGCTGATAGGAACTCGACACCTTGCATCACTTGTTTAAACTACCAATTTTATATTTTTTTCATTGTTTAATGCTTAGGTACATAGGGTTGAAAAACATATTTTATCAAATAGATAGAAATTCCAACTAACTATTGTTTCATGGCCACATGATCTTAAATAGAAACTCCCATACACTTTAACAATATTTGAAGATAGGTATATAGAGGAGCATCATAAAATAGTGACAATGACTCTTCCAAATGAAGCCTCATACTATAAAAAAGGGTTTTCTCTTTTAGTTTTATTTATTATTTGTTCTTAGTTTTTCCAATAGAAATGAATGAACCACCAATTTTTGTGGTGCTATGAACTTCTTGTACTCTTAGGGTTTTTCACCTAAAAGGAGAGAGATAGACCCAAAAATTATGGTGGCTCACTCAAACTAAGGAATTTATGATGTAATTATGACTAAATACAATGATCTAAATGTATCTAATTGATAAAATTTAATGAATATGAATGCAAAACTAATTAAATATGCAATGTTTGAAAATAGAATGTGATATACAGAAATGAACTAGAAACATAAACAAATGCAAATAGAATTGAATGAGAATGAACAGAGTGCACCTGGAGATGAAATGTTGATGCTAGAAGATTTTGGAATCTTGAAAAATTCATTATTGATGACCAGTGGCACTCATTCGCCATTGATGGAAAATCAATCCTCCTTCTAGTAAACTATCCTGAAACTAGTTTTTGATTGTTAGGAATTGAATTTTGAAAAAATGAACTTTTTCACCCTCAAAGTGGGACTCATTCTCCACTGATGTTGAATCAGTCATCCTCTAAAATTCTACAAATTCAGGGGTCAATTATGTGGGTCCAGATCTACACTTATCTTCTTTTTGGGTTAACAGAGTCAAATCTGCAAAAAACGGGTTGAATATTGTCTCCAAGGTTGAATTATGGTTTAGTTGACTTGAATCACTTTGATAACTTGTTGACCACTTTCCAACACCTATTTCTTTGACAAATCTTCCTACAAGACCAAATCCTTGTTATTGAAGTATGGAGATATATCAATGGTTGCTCTAAGATGCTTGATTCAATGATGCTATAATGCTTGAATGCTTGAATGAATGTATGAGATGATTAAGTGAATATGATGAATGGGGGTTAAAATGGATGGAAAAAAACTTATTTATACACTCTTATTCCCTAATTACCCAAAAATACAACATCACAGGTCAACATAAGGTCTTAATGAATAAAAACTTGAAAGAAATTTTGAATTATTTTGAATTTTGTGCCAAGAGGGACTCATTCACCACCCATGGTGAATGGGTCCCACTTTAGAATTGTAATTGGGTGTCAGGAATTAAGTCACCTTTAATGAGGTTTGTCAGATTTGAATTCAAAAGCACACTTAATTGTTAGGGTTAGAGATGGCAGATATCTAACAATTAAATGCAGATTTAAATAATAAATAGAGAAACTAAAACACACACAAAATAAATCATAACATAGATAATTTAACATGGTTCACCCAATCCGGGCTACATCCACCAAACCGTAGCCATCCAATACTTTTATTATCCACTGTAAAACCTATTACAATCTTGCGAATAATCGTGTTTTTCATCATACTGTAATACCCATCCAAACCCCTTTTTAAACAAGCTTAGAAGCTTCCAGATTTTAGGGTTCTACAAAAATGTATTTTTCTTTTTACATTGATTTTTTCCCATTTTTGGTGATCACGCAAAAAAGTAGGACCCTGGCAAGGACAGGGGGCCGGGGTGTACAGTATACCATGGGCTATACAGTATAGCATGATCAGTCGCCACATACCAACAATCTCCCACTTGGAGACTGATCAGGCTCCACACCAACACAATCTCCCACTTGGAGACTGATCCTGGACAACACTGGTGCAATTACAACTCCCACTGGAAATAAGTACCTTGGACCCTATTGCTTTGTTATACTTAAATTCAACCTTGAAGGCCAATTGAAGTTGAAGAGGAGCTTAGCTTCTCCCTTTTCACCACCTTCATAAACATATCTGTTGGATTGACATCTGTATGTATCTTGTCCAGCTTGACCTCTCCATCCTCCAACACTGACCGAATGAAATGATATCTCAAATGTATGTGTTTTGTTTTAGAATGAAAAGAAGAATTCTTTGCAAGATGTATAGCACTTTGGCTGTCTGTAAACAAGTAATTTCCAGCCTGCTGTTTTCCCAACTCCTCCATGAAAAGTTGTAGCCATATCATCTCTTTTGTTGCCTCTGTTGCAACAACATACTCTGCCTCTATGGTGGATAAAGCAACCACCTTCTGCAAGTGAGAAATCCAACTCACTATTGTCCCACCAACTGTAAATACATAACCTGTGGTACTCCGCCTAGTATCTATATCCCTTGCTAAATCTAAGTCAACATAGCCTTTTAAATCAGTATTAGAGCCTCCAAAACATAAACAATTATTGGATGTACCTCTCTAATACCTGAGAATCCATTTTACCGCATTCCAATGCCCAACTCCGGGATGACTCAAATACCTGCTAACAACTCCTACATCATGTGCAATATCCGGTCTCGTGCATACCATGGCATACATCAAACTGCCTACAGCTGAAGCATATGGTACCTTGGACATTTTTTCCTCCTCCTCTTGTGTCTTTGGACACATATCCTTAGTCAATTTAACATGACTAGGCAAAGGTGTGCTGACAACTTTTGCATTCTCCATCTGAAATCTCTGCAACACCTTTTCAACATAATTAGCCTGAGATAAAAACAATTTTCTATTTTTCCTATCTCTACAAATTTTCATACCAAGGATTTGTTTTGTTACCCTTAAATCCTTCATACCAAAAGACTTTGCTAACTGTTGTTTCAACTCTCTTATGTGATCCATGTTAGACCCAGCTACAAGCATGTCATCAACATATAAACACAAAATAATGTAGCTGTCATTATCCAACCTCTTAAAATAAACACAATGGTTAGAATTACACAGTTGTATTGCTCAGCCATAAAACTATCAAATTTCAAGTACCATTGCCAAGGTGCTTGCTTCAAGCCATATAAACTTTTCTTCAATCTGCACACTAGTTTCTCCTTACCTTTGACCTCAAATCCTTGTGGCTGGTCCATATATATTTCCTCTTCCAAATCACCATGGAGAAAGGTTGTTTTAACATCAAGCTGTTCTAAATGCAAATCTTCAGCAGCCACAATACTTAAAACAATACGAATAAAAGTCATTTTAACAACAGGAGAAAAAATCTCATCAAAATCAATAACATGTTTCTGTGCAAATGTAAGGTCACCTTCAGTGCATCTAAAGAACCATGATAGGTAAGTTATCAACAAACACCTCCCAATATGTTCAAGTGGTAAAGGGATGATAAATACATGTGTGAATTCTGTAATCATAATAGAAATGATATGTTTGTTTCCCTATGTTTGGAAGGATATCAAAGTTATAAGTTAGACAAACATTACTCATGCAACCATGTAAATTAAATATTTTTGATAGTTCTTGCATGCATAATATTATTGCTATCACTAATACTCAATTACTATTATAGATTCGATGAATTAATCAATGACTTTTGTTTCTAATGGTATTGTTCATAGTCAAAAATAAATAGATACTATTATTGGTAACTTCAAAATTATGAATTATATTTTTTATATAGATCTCAGATGCTTCTTAATGATTGAATAGAAAATAAAACAAGAAATGCTAGTGGTTGACTAGAATTAGCATGATATTCATTAAAAAAATAGTATCATTATTGATTAAGAAAAAGTAGCAAATGGATGAGTACAAAATATTGCTTAAAATATTTTACTAATTTTGTATTTTATAAAAGATGGAATGTTTGGTTAATAAAGAAACTCTTATTAGAAATATAGTTCAAATAAATCAAAAAGGTTTGAAAAAAAAGGCATGTAAGGTCGAGGGAATAAATTTAAAGATTTTTATTATTCTTGTTGGTGCAAAAGCTACTGTTTCCATTTTAGAAATTTAAGTATGCTTTGTTTTTGTTTTTTTTGTTTTAAAGCTTCCTTAATCTTCACCACATGCAAATGCATGTAAAGTGTATTGTTTTAATCAGTTTTTTTCAATTTTTAAAGATTTTTTTTAGTTTTTTATTTTTTTTGGAGGTTGTGAACTCGATAAGGCTATTATTCTATTTAAACATGAGATATGTATGCTCTTGGGGGGAGCTTAGTTTTTTTGTTTTGAAAAAAAAAGATATTTAGTTTTTGTTTGTTGCAACTTCTATGTGTGGGATTGATAAGAGCTAAGAATATTTATTTGCTATTTGCTATCATATTTATTTAACCCAATCAATACATAAATAAGGTGGATGTTGAAATTCTTCAAGGACAATAGATACATGCAAGTATTTAGAAAGTTCATGTCTTAGCCCAAGATGGTGAGCCAAACATTGACTTTAGCCATTATGTTGAATCCAAGCAAAATGGTGATTGTGAAGTGGCCAAGGAACTATAAAATATAAGCATTACAGATAAGTATATATTTATCAGCAATTTTATTTATTTATTTATTTTTGTTATGATTTGTAGTAAATATTAGTATTTGAAAGTGCAAATTTATTTTACAAACTCTTAGAAAATTGAAATTGAGAAGATTGAAGAAGATTGTTAATGCATCTGTAAACGCCCGTCTTGAGATCTAAAAACATATTTTTTAGCCTTAGTCAGTTAAGGGTGAAGAAATCTTTAGCCTCGATCTAAAAGCTCAAATGATAATCCAAAAAAATTCAAACACTTCTGCAATCCTTTATTAATACCTCCTTTTGAATAGCCATTTGTATAATTAAATCTAGGTTTGGTCAAAAATAGAAGAGAATGTGAAAATCGGTAAAAAAAAAGTATGGATAAACTAGGTAGAACATAGTAATAGCTCTACTTGCACATATATTCTTGTATGTTGCTCGTTCTTGAGATTTGTAGGTCAGGCTGTTAAATTTTGATGTTTTAAATCTGCCTCATAAGGAAAAAGGTAATTATAAATTGGTCTAAAAAGTTGTGGCTATAATTTTGTATCAACTCGTGTTCTTGCTAATAGAAAATGAATTTACATATAAGCTCCAAACTTCAAACATATTTGGGAAGATGATAGAGATTATTATTGTTTTCAATGGAAAAGAAGATGGGTTAGGAATTATTATGCATGGAGAACGATGAGGATCTATTATTTTTATTCATTTAATCATTTTTCAAGAATTATGAAACCAAACACCAAAACAATACATTTGAAACATAAACACCATATACAATATAAGTCAATTTAAATATCATTATAGATTTTGCAGATAAATAGATTAGTTTCATTTTTCCATATCATGTGGTAAATCACGTTTTCATTGAAGTTGTGATTAAATCAAAATTAAATTGGTCGCACACAATTGGGATCCATGATAAATTCCTTATGGGTTTTGTTCCTCACTCTTTCCCCATTCCAAAACATATTAAACTTTTCAATTTGGTGAAACAGAGTGAGAGTTATGTTCATTTTAGTATCGTCTTCTATTGCTGCCAGTTTATAGAAATCTAGTGAGTTTAATTGCAGTCAAAACTGCTCTTTATTGGTTTGATTTTATAAAAAAAATACTTGTGGGTTTTATCTGTCATTCTGTCCCCTTTTCACATCATATTGAAGTTTAAAATTTGGTTTAATATCATAAAAGTTATCACTATTTTAACAATGCATTTTTTTCTAATTACAATCAGCAAATTGAAATTTGTAGAATGATTATATGTCTGACTTATTGTCAAAATTCTTTGTAAGAGTTTATAATATTATATAATTATTTACTTCTTATGAGTATTAAAATTTTAATTGATGATCTATTTTTAAAGTGAATTAGTCCTTATTAATATATTTTCTTTATATTTCATTTTTATTTTGTAAATAGATTAAAGAAGGAATTGGTTATTGATATGTTCAATTAGAATACATTATCTTTTTATGAAATGTACATATTCATAAAAAGAGAGACAAAACTACTAGAGATGATAATCGGATTTTTTATTCTATTTTATTATTTATTAAAATGAAGGTATTTATTTGCTTATATATATTCTTACATTTGATTTCCAAAAATAACTAAATCCCTTGAGTATTATAAGAGAAAACAAAAGTTGTTAATTTATAGATGAGATTTAGGAAATGATATCTAATATGTCACACTATTTGATAATATGTCTTTTCTTCATTATACTTATTTATTTTCTAGAATTAAATGTATAGTTTCAAGAAAAATATGTGAGCACTTCTATCTTTTTGTTCTCTTTTTTTTTTTGTCAAGTATAAGGGTCAAATATTGAGAGTTGGGTTGCACATGATGGTTGTGTGTGTGTGATCTAGTTTTTTTCCAAGATTAATTAAGAGGTTCTATATATGTGGGTCTAGTCATTATCCTTGACCTTGAACTTGTGTTCCCTAGCATAGTTGAACCAGTAACATTAAGTAGATGAGTATATTGTTGTCAAATCAATTGTGAGAGTTGCACTTCTTATCATCCGACCAAGTGAATGTTGGTTGAAGTCTTGTGTCAAACTACAATTCCTCTATGGTACGCGTACATAGGCAAGGCCATCAGATATGAGCCCCCGAGGAATTAGGTCCGGCCCCTTAGGTTCCCCTGTTTCTTTCTTGAAAGCATATAGTTATAGTGAGTGGATCTTGTGTTGTGATTGAAAATTTTAATTTTGTATTATTTAATTTAGATAAGTTTGTATTCAAAAGTTTTGGGCATTACATTTTGGTATCAGAGCACGGTTGCAACACTGGAATCTCTAGTTAGTGTTGGTCGTGTGGTGTTGGTTATGTACATTTATGTTTCATGATTATCTCCTTGTTGTGATTGATTGTAAAAATGAACTTATGACATCTTGGCCTTGCTTTCATCATTCTTTGATAATTGTGGTTCTCAAAATACTAATAAGAGTGTTGTTAGATTGATTTAAGTATTATGTACCTTATGTGAATGATGTTTTTGATTAAGAAAGAAATGATATTTTCATATACTTGAAGTGGAAAAGGTTAGTGAGGTGATAATGATTTCTTTAGTTACAACCTCTTGATCTTGTGCCTTAACTATGATTATGTAATGAGATCTTTCTCTACGTGCTTTGGAGTGGTTTGTAAATGCAATTCTCCTCTTGTGTGTGGATAAATTGGCTATCTTTTTAGTGAAAATAAAGATGTGCTTGTGGTGTTAACAAACTAGACTATGCTCTTCTTGGCATGTATTGAACATTGAGTAGATTTGATTCAGAAGATGTTTTGATGAATGACATTAGTTAGAAATATGTATTGTTAATTATGCTATCTTGTTTGAAATCAATGAGATAAATGTATTATGTAAGTATGTTTGTTATGATACACCATCTTGTGAATGAGAATATAATCCATCCAAATCTCACATGGTTAGTATATTTACTTTTGTGTATCATTGAGATAAATTGGAATGTGTGGTGATGCTCACAATGTTACATCTATGAGTAGATTTCACATTAAATGGAAGGAGTAACCCTAGTTGATGGTTCTTAAAAGGTTTATGGAAGTATGGTTAAATGTGGGCAAGGAAATAGCCTTGTTTCCTTAAAAGATGAAATTTGGAAGTAAATTTATTTTGTATTTCATGTGGATGTGAATACCCTGTAATGGTGGTTATGTTCTGTAGTGTGCCAAGTTTTGTGATTGACCAAGTTGTAGGAGTTGGTGTAAGTCATGCATTTTTTACTCATGTGGAAAGAAGTGATAAAATTCTTGATAAGTTAATGTGTTGTGCCCAAGTAGGTGATACAGGCTATCCAACTTGGGATAAGGGTGAGAGGACGTCGAGCACGATCCCTTACATGCACCCTTTTTTATTTCTTATTTTATGTAATCCCATCATTTGTGAAATGAGGTAATCATGTTATGTGTGTGTATGTGTGTGTACTAAATGAAATGTGAATCTCCTTCATGTGAGTCTTGCTCTTATGTTAAATGTCTACCCCTAGTGTATGGTTCCCCTATGGGATGAGAGCCTACTAGTGTAAATAGGGGTTGAGAGATGGAGAGCCTCCATCAAAATCTTAGGACTTTGAATGGACATTAGTTCCCATAAGTCTCCCCCTCAGTTTGGATCACGTTAGTTGATTCATCTTGCAAACCAATTTCCTTGATGTTCACCTATGGGTTGAGGATGGACCTAAGTGTACCTTTGGAGATCTATTATTGGTGATTCAGTTATTACATGAGCTCTATGTGGTTTGAGACCACTGTGGTTAGAGACCACCATTTTCATCATGCTATTATATTTTGTGGTTTGAGACCACCATTCCCCTCCTCCCCCTTAGGTGACTTATTTAAAGTCACATGGTGATTGTAATGTGAAATTTATGCAATTGTTGGACACACTTTTTATTTTATTGAGACTTTTTATTTTGACTAATTAAGCCAACAGTATTGAAATTCTTAAATTTATTTGATTGATGGGATTTTGAAATATCCTTTTTGCCTCAAGGACTTATTTACTTTTATTTTTTAATTTAGATTGAAAGGTTGCAATGCAGCTACATTTGACTTTTATCTTTAAAATTTATAAGTTTTCTCTTTTTATGGGACATGTATTGAAATCTTTGGTTTGCTCTTATGTTGCTTAGTTTGAGGCTTTACTTGTTATTTGCAAACTGTTGGCATGTGTAGTAATGTGACCTATGTGAAAATTGTCATACTCATGAGGGGTAATTGACAGGTTGTATGGGGGGAGTAGATGACCTGGGAAATTATTGTTTTAGGGGTTAATGAGACCTGTATGGGACGGTTATAAACCATTTCCCCTAGATCTATCTATTATTTTTGGTGGCACTATGATATTATGCATTCTCAGAGGAGAATTTTGGACACTAATCACCCTCATCCCTCATCCAATTTTGTGAGTTCATGATGTGTTTGATGTGAATTCAATGTTATGTGTTGTGTGAATAATGAGTTATTCTAACAAGAATTTAAATGTGCTGAAAAATATATGAGCATTGGAATATGATTTTGAAATATATAAAATTGATAAATGAGGATTGTGGTATGTTGTTAAGATGTTAGGATTTTGTGATGTATGTGATGAGATGCATTATATATGTGTGGATTTGATTGAATGGATAAAGAGAAATTATAGTTAAATAAAGTGATATATGTGTTCTAGCACATATTAATGTGAATTATAACTAATATGGTTGTATAAAACTCTTGCTGCTTGAAATAATTATGTTGAATGATAAAGGTGTTAGTGTGATTTTGTTTATACTTGTGTAACTCCATTTGGAATGATGTGTTTGTTAATTTAAGAGCTAAATGGCAAATGTTGACATCATTGTATTGAAATTTAAAATGAATCAATGTATTATGTGTATGAATTTATCTCAATTATGTCAGGATGCTTATGTTGACAGTTAGTTTCTATAATATAATGGTTGATTTATAAGATAAAATGTCATTAGTGTGGTTAGTGATAATTGTCATTTATTTTTGTTTGTGTGTTTTTGCAGGGGATTCACTCCCAAACCTTAGTAACTTCCAGGAGGAAGTTTAAACTTAGGGATGGGAGTGTAGGGCTCCTCCCTTCATATAAAAGTTTTAACTCCTTGTGTTATATTTTGGTTAGTTATGATGTCATTTTATTATATAAAATAGTGTCAAAGATTAAGGTATCATTTTAAGTTATAAATACAATTAGAAGGTTATTCTTATCCATGTGTGTTTCTATATTGAAGTTAAGTCTACCCATCCTTCAGCACTTCCAGGAGGAAGTTCATATAAGGGGAAGAATGTAAGGTCACCTTCAGTGCATCTAAAGAACCATGATAGGTAAGTTATCGACAAACACCTCCCAATATGTTCAAGTGGTAAAGGGATGATAAATATATGTTTGAATTCTATAATCATAATAGAAATGATATATTTTTTTCCCTATGTTTGGAAGGATATCAAAGTTATAAGTTAGACAAACATTACTCATGCAATCATATAAATTAAATATTTTTGATAGTTCTTGCATGCATAATATTATTGCTATCACTAATACTCAATTATTATTATAGAGTCAATGAATTAATCAATGACTTTTGTTTCTAACGGTATTGTTCATAGTCAAAAATAAATAGATACTATTATTGGTAACTTCAAAATTATGAATTATATTTTTGTATAGATCTCAGATGCTTCATAATGATTGAAAAGAAAATAAAACAAGAAATGTTAGTGGTTGACTATAATTAGCATGATATTCATTAAAAAAATAGTATCATTATTGATTAAGAAAAAGTAGCAAATGGATGAGTACAAAATATTGCTTATAATATTTTACTAATTTTGTATTTTATAAAAGATAGAATGTTTGGTTAATAAAGAAACTCTTATTAGTAATATAGTTCAAATAAATTGAAAAGGTTTGAAAAAAAAGGAATGTAAGGTCGAGGGAATAAATTTAAAGATTTTTATTATTCTTGTTGGTGCAAAAGCTACTGTTTCCATTTTAGAAATTTAAGTATGCTTTGCTTTTGTTTTTTTTGTTTTTTGTTTTAAAGATTCCTTAATCTTTATTACCACATGCAAATGCATGTAAAGTGTATTGTTTTAATCAGTTTTTTTCTATTTTTAAAGATTTTTTTTTTTTAGTTTTTATTTTTTGGAGGTTGTGAACTCGATAAGGCTATTATTCTATTTAAACATGAGATATGTATGCTCTTGGGGGGAGCTTAGTTTTTTTGTTTTGAAAAAAAAGATATTTAGTTTTTGTTTGTTGTAATTTCTATGTGTGGGATTGATAAGAGCTAAGAATATTTATTTGCTATTTGCTATCATATTTATTTAACCCAATCAATACATAAATAAGGTGGATGTTGAAATTCTTCAAGGAGAACAGATACATGCAAGTATTTAAAAAGTTCATGTCTTCGCCCAAGATGGTGAGCCAAACATTGACTTTAGCCATGACGTTGAATCCAAGCAAAATGGTGATTGTGAAGTGGCCAAGGAACTATAAAATATAAGCATTACAGATAAGTATATATTTATCAGCAATTGTATTTATTTATTTATTTTTGTTATGATTTGTAGTAAATATTAGTATTTGAAAGTGCAAATTTATTTTACAAACTCTTAGAAAATTGAAATTGAGAAGATTGAAGAAGATTGTTAATGCACCTGTAAATGGGTCTTGAGATCTAAAAACATATTTTTTAGCCTTAGTCAGTTAAGGGTGAAGAAATCTTTAGCCTCGATCTAAAAGCTCAAATGAAAATCCAAAACAATTCAAACACTATTGCAAGTCTTTATTAACGCCTCCTTTTGAATAGCCAATTGTATAATTAAATCTAGGTTTGGTCAAAAATAGAAGAGAATGTGAAAATCGGTAAAAAAAAAGTATGGATAAATTAGGTAAAACATAGTAATAGCTCTACTTGCACATATATTCTTGTATGTTGCTCGTTCTTGAGATTTGTAGGTCAAGCTATTAAATTTTGATGTTTTAAATCTGCCTCATAAGGAAAAAGATAATTATAAATTGGTCTAAAAAGTTGTGGCTATAATTCTGTATCAACTCATGTTCTTGCTAAAAGAAAATGAATTTACATATGAGCTCCAAACTTCAAACATATTTGGGAAGATGATAGAGATTATTATTTTTTTCAATGGAAAAGAAGATGGGTTAGAAATTATTATACATGGAGAACGACGAGGATCTATTATTTTTATTCATTTAATCATTTTTCAAGAATTATGAAACCAAACACCAAAACAATACATTTTAAACATAAACACCATATACAATATAAGTCAATTTAAATATCATTATAGATTTTGCAGATAAATAGATTAGTTTCATTTTTCCATATCATGTGGTAAATCACATTTTCATTGAAGTTGTGATTAAATCAAAATTAAACTGCTCGCACACAATTGGGATCCATGATAAATGCCTTATGGGTTTTGTTCCTCACTCTTTCCCCATTCCAAAACATATTAAACTTTTCAATTTGGTGAAACAGAGTGAGAGTTATGTTCATTTTAGTATCGTCTTCTATTCCTGCCAGTTTATAGAAATCTAGTGAGTTTAATTGCAGTCAAAACTGCTCTTTATTGGTTTGATTTTATAAAAAAAATATTTGTGGGTTTTGTCTGTCATTCTATCCCCTTTTCAAATCATATTGAAGTTTAAAATTTGGTTTAATATCATAAAAGTTATCACTATTTTAACAATGCATTTTTTTTTAATTACAATCTACAAATTGAAATTTGTAGAATGATTATATGTTTGACTTATTGTCAAAATTCTTTGTAAGAGTTTATAATATGATATAATTATTTACTTCTTATGAGTATTAAAATTTTAATTGATGATCTATTTTTAAAGTTAATCAGTCCTTATTAATATATTTTCTTTATATTTCATTTTCATTTTGTAAATAGATTAAAGAAGGAAATGATTACTGATATGTTCAATTAGAATACATTATCTTTTTATGAAATGTACATATTCAGAAAAAGAGAGACAAAACTACTAGAGATGATAATCGGATATTTTTATTCTATTTTATTATTTATTAAAATGTTGCTATTTCTTTGCTTATATATATTCCTACATTTAATTTCCAAAAATAACTAAATCCCTTGAGTATTATAAGAGAAAACAAAAGTTGTTAATTTATAGATGAGATTTAGGAAATGATATCTAATATGTCACACTATTTGATAATATTTCTTTTCTTCATTACTCTTATTTATTTTCTAGAATTAAATGTATAGTTTCAAGAACAATATGTGAGCACTACTATCTTTTTGTTCTCTTTTTTTTTTGTCAAGTATAAGGGTCAAATATTGAGAGTTGGGTTGCACATGATGGTTGTGTGTGTGTGATCTAGTTTTTTTCCAAGATTAATTAAGAGGTTCTATATATGTGGGTCCCAGTCATTATCCTTGACCTTGAACTTGTATTCCCTAGCATAGTTGAACCGGTAACATTAAGTACATGAGTATATTGTTGTCGGAATGGTTGGGAGGTGTCTAAATTGTGAGCCATAGGTTCCCCTGTTTCTTTCTTGAAAGCATATAGTTATAGTGAGTGGGTCTTGTGTTGTGATTGAAAATTTGAATTTTGTGTTATTTAATTTAGATAAGTTTGTATTGGAAAGTTTTGGGCATTACAGCAAATCCTTTACAACTAACCTAACTTTAAAATATTTTTTTACCTCCATATTCCTCTTTCAACCTATAAATCCATTTGTTTGGTAAAACCTTTTTACCTACAGGAAACTTGCATAAGTCCCAAGTCTGATTTTTTAGCTAGGATTCCATTTCTTCTTCCATTCCACATGCTCCACTAAACCTTGGTATCCACATAGCTTCATCATAATATTCTAGTTCCACTGACATCAGTTAACAAATAGTATACAAGAGGAGGAGAATCTTTTACGGAGAGTCTACTTAACCTTGAAGATCGTTTAACATTCACAAATTTGTAGTAATTATTGTATTCTTTGTTGCCCGACGCATGAGACCAACACAGCTTGTCATTGTTTGGAATATCATTAACCTTTGCATAATCATTTCTTTCTTCTCATGCTGAAGCAACAGATCTTTGTACAACACTTTCTCATTGAATATGACACCCCTACTTCTCACAATTTTCTGATTTTCAAAATCCCAAAACCTATAACCAAATTCATCAATGCCATATCCAACAAATACACATTTCTTTGATTTTGCATCAAGCTTGGTTCTATTTTCAGAATCTACATGTGCAAATGCTTCACAACCGAAGGTTTTGAGAAAAGAATAACTCACCTTCTTACCTTTCCATACTTCCTCTGGAATACCACAACCCAAAGGATTAGAGGGACCTCTATTAATTAAATAAACAACGATGTTTATAGTCTACTTGCCCACATTTTTAAAACGGCCCAACATGCAATCTCATAGTTCGTGCACGCTCCATTATTGTTCTATTCATGCGCTCATCCACTCCATTTTCCTGTGGAGTCCTTGGAACCATTTTCTACCTATGAATACCATTAGAGGAACAATAATCTTCAGGCACTCTTTTAATACAATACTCTACCATTGTCGGATAAGACATTTTAACCTTTACATCTCATTCTCCATAAGCTTCTCCATTTCTTAAAAGTTTCAAATACATCAATTTTTTTCCTAAGGAAATAAATTCATACCTTCCTTGTTGCATCATCAATAAAAGTGACATAATACCGAGAGCCACCGAGAGAAGATACTTGAGCCGATCCCCATTTATCCATATGCACAAGCTCAATTTCTCATTCTTTCTTTTGTTTCCCATCCTTGAGAAAACTAACTCTCTCTTTTTTTCCATACACACAAATTTCACAAAAATTCATATTAACACATTTGAGACCTGGTAAAAAATTATTTAAATGAAGTACTTTCATACCTTTTGCACTCATATGCCCAAGTCTATTATGCCACAGTATTGATTCAGAGTCCACAACAACTGTCTGATTTTCTGCCTGTGGAACTACAACAACTATTCCTAAACATTGACCTTTTTCTGTAACAATTAAAGTAGAAGGAACAGTATGACCTGTACAAAGATATAAGGTTCCTACTTTCACACCTTTGCTACCACTAAGGCACCCTTTGTGACCTTCCAATTTTTATCACTAAAGTAACAACACAACCTTCATCATCTAGTTACTTTTTGCTAAAATTAAATTTGCTTAACTTTGGAACATGCCTTACCTCACGTAGTAGCCAATGATTCACATTCTACAACTTAATCTTGATTCTTCCCTTTCCAACAATATGACAGGGTTCGTTATCTCCTAAATAAACCAACCCAAAATCCCCTTGGACATAATCAAAAAAATAATTTTTATGGGGGGTAGCATGAAATGAAGCCCCTGAATCTAACACCCAAGAATCATCAGCATTATCAAGGGAAAGAATCAAAGCATCCTCATCAGATTTATTACTTACCACATTTTCCTCTTTACTTCCTTCCTTTCTATCTCCTTTATTTTTTTGAGACCAACAATCTTTCTTTAAATGACCCGACTTACCACAGTACCAGCAATCCTTCTTGTTTTTAGATTGGGACCTTCTGTCCTTTGATTTTCCTCGTGACTTCCCATGATTTCTGGAATCATTTCCTCTCTCCTTTGTTTTGCCCCTGCTTTCTGCATTCAAAACAATGCCTGATGTGGATGTTCCACTTGAGCTTTTTCTATGAATTTCCTTGCTCAAAATAACACCAACAACATCATCAAACTTCAATGTATTCAAACCAGAAATAGAATTGCTAACAGCCATTACCAAGCTATTCCAGCTTTTAGGTAAAGAACACAGAATCAAAAGAGCCCTAACTTCTTGATCAAAGTTTACTTTTATAGAAGTTAGTTGACTGGTGACCATATTAAACTCATTTAAATGATCAATAACTGACCCCCCTTCTACCATTTTCATATTAAATAAATGCTTCATAAGAAATACCTTATTCGAAGCGGAAGGCTTTTCATATAACTTCGCCAGGGTTTCCATCAACTCTTGAGTTGTCTTTGTTGTTGTAATATTGAACAACATTGATTGTTCCAGGCATAGACGAATACTGCCAAGAGCCTTTCTATCCAAGATCTCCCAATCCTCATCTGACATTGTTCCGGGTTTCTTGCTTTTCCCTTCCAATGGCTGCCATAAATCCTTCTGATAGAGATAGTCCTCCATCTGCATCTTCCATAACTGATAGTTCTGCCCATTAAACTTCTCAACCTTCTTACCCTCGTCTGCCATTATTCAAACTCAACTATGAGATTCCCACTCATCCGCGAGATCTTTCTACAGATGATAATCGAAACACAACCTGCTTTGATAACACTTGTTAGGGTTAGAGATGGCAGATATCTAACAATTAAATGCAGATTAATAAATAGAGAAACTAAAACACACACAAAATAAATCATAACACAGATAATTTAACGTGGTTCACCCAATCCAGGCTACATCCACCAAACTGCAGCCATCCAATACTTTTATTATCCAGTGTAAAACCTATTACAATCTTGCAAATAATCACATTTTTCATCATACTGTAATACCCATCCGAACCCCTTTTTAACATTCTTAGAAGCTTCTAGATTTTAGGGTTCTACAAAAATGGATTTTTTTTTTTACATTGATTTTTTCCCTTTTTCGGTGATCACGCAAAAAAGTAGGAGGAAATTTTTTCCAAGGGGTCGGGGTGTATAGTAAACCATGGGCTATACAGTATAGCATGATTAGTCGCCACATACCAACATTAATTAAGGCCTATAAGTGCATAAAGGGGCCAAATAAAGCATAAGAAAGGTGTAAATAGTGATGGCAAGCCTAGAAAAGCATGAAATCTTGTTATAAGACTTTACAACACTTTGAAATAGGACTTGATAAGGGATAAAAAGGTTATTTTTAGATGAATTATAATAATAAGAGTCTAGAAAAGTGTAGAAATGTGTTACAACACTTCACAACACCTTCACAAGACATCATAATTTAAGTATTCAGGACCTAATGTGAATGCATATGTTACATTGCAACATTAAATCAAAGCAAACTAGGTCAAGCATCACAGGAAAAAAGACCTAAATGACCATGAAAATTTCCAAGGATCTATTTTTCTATGGTACAATGAATGACACCAAAATAATATAATGATTTTTATTCTTTTTCATAACATTTTAAACAAAACAAAATAATTTGTTGATTCAATTGGATTGAATACAAATAAAAAGAAAAGGTAAGGGTTTAATTATTTTGTAAGAGAAATAATGCAATTAAATCATTGTAATAGAGTTATTTTATTCTTATAGAAGATAAAAAGAAACACAATACATAATGTATTAGGTGATGATTTCTTTCACTTATAATAGTGTAAAACAATGCATCTCTTCTTTCTAAGAATAATATAAATTAAATTAGGTTTTTTAACACAATATTTTATGAGGTTATTATATTAAGAAATGTTAAATGATAGAGATAAGGAAATTTCGACATCTAAATTTAGTTCTATCAATCAATATTGATAACATGTGGCCTTAAATGAGTTTTTGCATAGATTTTATGCACACATATGATAACATGAAATTTCTTACAAAATTAAGAATAGAGTGTAGTATATTTTCTCCTCCAATGCGTAAATGTTACAATAATCATACCACAATAATTTGTATTCTTATTTTCCAAATAAGAACAATACATTTTACATTTTTCAAAATGATATAAATACATCTCTCACAAAAAAAGGCACAATGACAATGATATAAAACTAAATTTCCTTATTTAGTATGACTACTAGAATTACAATGAAATTTCCAATGCCTATTTAATCAACCCAAGAAAAAAAAATAGATATGATGTTTTATCACAATTTTTTAACATCACAAAACCTATAACATATTAAAATATTCTCACCCAACAATAGTGCTTATGAGGCTAGACGATTAACTTATTCATTTATGTTTCAATAGATAAATATAACTATTCAATCCAACAACAAGTTTACTACATAAATATCTAACCTATCACAAGAAATAGTAAATATATAACCTACTATTGAAAATAGCACAAAATATTTTACATAGGTCTAATGGAAGCTCACCTCTCAGGCTTAGGACTACAAATTTGTCAACCAAAAATCTTGGGGAGATGAATATGGTAACTAGGTGGCTACAACAATAATGCAAGAGCACCCAAGCAAGTGAAGTTTGCATTTGGAGGTCCATTTGTTCAATTCTAGGTGTAAGGGGTCTTTTGTCATTATTTTGGGTCTATTTACATTAAATAAGGTCAAATGAGACCATTTTCTATGTAATAGACCTTGATTTGTGAGTCAGTGTTAAAATCTAAAAATTTCCAAAATGTTGTCATAAATGTTGCAAATATGCACATAATGGAAGATGAAGGGTTACCATTAGGAAAGAAGATCAAGAATCAATTGATATTTATTTTTTATGCTATGTAACACATTATTAGTTCCTCACACAAGTTGATTCAAGGCAGGAGTTGTATTGTAATGATAAATCATGATTAAAGCTTTGTTATATTTTAGAAATTATTGGTAAAATGTTATTGTAGGTTGTTGTATAGCTTGGTACAGTCATATTGTTGAGTGGAAGTCATTGGATTTGATGGTGGAATAAATAGAGAACATTTTGGTTTTTGTTTCATTCATTTTCATTTAGTTTTTTTCTATATATTTCAAGTTTAGTCTAGGTGGTCAAGTTAAGATTTGAAGAGGGCAACAAACAATCAAAATTTGATATCTCTTAATTTCTCCAATGAAATATCATAAAAATTGGTGTGAAGGTCTATAAGGAAATAATATTCAATATTATCAAAGTTGAAGTGTAGACAAATACGTTCTTATGCCTTCTTGACAAAGCCCTAGGCTGTCCTAGGGTGTTTTTAGTAAATTTGTGAGTGAAAATGGTGGTTTTAGGTAGTGATTTTTTAAAATATGAGTCATCCAAGTTGGGTAAGGTTTGTGAGGCCAAGGAAGACCTAAAATTATTATTTGGAGGATTTAATATATTGAGAATAGGTTTGGATAATTGGTTTCTAGAAAACCCTCATGAAATTGAGCATAGGTGGCCCTAGAGTAAGGGTTTCAAAGTTAGGTATTTAAATTTGCATATAGGAAGATAAAATCGGTTGATTTGGTGGTTTGGAGGCGTAATCCAATATTTTTTGCAATGAAATTAGGAGGGAAGCAAGTTTGGAAGGAACTTCGTTTGTAAATTAGGCCAAATTGGGGCTTGTAGGATAGTGGTGAAAATTGTGAAAACCCTATTGTTTGGGGTTTGGGGCTTTGAAGGCTACTTGAATTGGTGTTAGTTGGTGTGTTTGAATTTACATCCAGCCTTTCCTTGCATCATTTGGTATCATAGCTACAGGGACTAGATCTTTGAAGGAGAAGAATATAGTTGGAAGTTGAAAGGACAACATGGCAAAGAGAACCAAAGAGTTGATTGAAGAAAAGGAGATGCTATGGAGGAAGGAAATTTTTGAGATCAGATGCAAGTGTCAAGGAAAGGTATGTAAGGTAATGGTGGATTCATGTAGTTTGGATAATATGGTATCACAATAAATGGTAGACAAGTTAAATTTGGAATGGTTACCTCATGAGAATCCCCATTATGTTTCTTGGTTGAATGGTGAATATTCCTTTTGGGTTAGGGAGCAAGCATTTGTAGAATTTCAGATTGGTGTCTATAGAGATAGGCTTCTATGTGATGTGGTACCTATGAATGTATGTCATCTATTGTTAAGGATGCCATGGATATATGAGAGGCATTCCCTATATGATGGAAGGAAAAATACATATAAGATTAAGAAGAATGGGGTTTCATTTACATTCAAACCATTGATGGAAAATGAAGAAGGATAGGTTAAAACAACAAGGGTAATTATGTGTGCTAAGAAATAATTTGTGCTTGTAGAGGATGAAGAGGAAGAAAAAGTTGAAGCCATTTCAAGGATTGAAGATGAAAAGATAGTAGTATTGCAACATGATGCAATGGTAGAAACGAAAGAGGAAGAGAAGGTGGTGATTAAATCTACGATAGAAGAACTCCTAGAGAAGGTACATGATAAGTCAGAAAAGAAAAATGAGATTGTGCAAGAGATAGTGCATTTTCCATTGATGGGACAAGAAGTGTGTGTGTCTAATGATACTAAAGTTTGTGAATTAGATGAGTTAAAGACCCTGATAAGTGAGAGAGATTAAGTGAGAGTGTGTTGCCTAGAGAAAGATAAGAATGGCATAGAGAGGTCATTGTTGGAGAAATAGTATGTCCACTAATTGGACAAGAGGTTGGAAGGAAGTTACAATCTACCATGATAGAGGTCTGTAAGTCTGATTTCGTAGAGGTTTCAAGAGAAAATAACCTGAGAATAGATGAGAGGACAAAGAGTGAAGTAAACATGGATGTTTGGTCAAAGCGAAAGGATGAGTTCAAGTATGCAAAAAAGATGATGAAGAATAGAGTTTAAGGAAAAAAAGGTATGAGTTTCTTTGTAGGTATAGGTATAAGTAGACCATTAGTTCTTGGAAAGAAAAAGATCAAAGTACAATTTTTGAAGAAGCAATTGCAAGTTGTGAGCAAGTTCAAGGCTACTATTGGAACAATATTCCAATACTTGACACGATGGAAGGGATTACCAGGTGGAAAAGAAATTGAAGAGAAAGAAGACAAGAATATTCAAGAAAATGAATGGAGCAACAAAGTCTTCAAGGGATTTGAATTTATTTTAGCAAGGAGTATGGTGTAGGAGCACCCAAGAAAGTGAAGTTTGCATTAGGAGGTCTATTTGTTCAATTCTGGGTGTAGGGGGTATTTTGGAATTATTTTGGGTCTATTTACATTAAATAAGGTCAAATGAGAAAATTTTCTCTATAATAGGTTGATTTCTGAGTCATTAGTGTTAAAATGTAAAAAAATTCAAAATGTTGTCATAAATGTTGCAAATATGCACATAATTGAAAATAAAGGATCACCATTAGGAAAGAAGATCAAGAATCAGTTGATACTGATTGGTTATGCTTTGTAACAGATTATTAATGCCTCACACAAGTTGAGGCAAGGTAGGAGTTTGTATTGTAATGACAAATCATGAATAAAGCTCTATTATTTTTGAGAAATTACTGGTAAAATATTGTTACAAGTTGTTGTACAGCCTTGTACGATCCTATTCCTGAGGGGAAGTCATTGAATTTGATGGTGAAATGAATCTAGAACATTTATGTTTTTGTTTCATTCATTTTTATTAAGTTTTGCTCTAGATATTTCAAATTTACTCCAGGCAATCAAGTTCAAATTTGAAGAGGGCAGCAGACAATCAATATTTGATATCTCTTAATTTCTCCAAATAAATCTCATAAAAAATGGTTTGAAGGTCTATGAGTACATAATATTCAATATTCTCCAAGTTGAAGGGTAAAAAAATACGTTCTTATGCCTTCTTGAGAAAGCCCTAGGTTGTCCCAGGGTGTTTTTAGTGAATTTGTGAGTGAAAATGGTGGTCTTAGGTAGTGATTTGTTGAAATCTAAGTGATACAAGTTGGGTGAAGGTTTGTGAGGCCTAGGCACACATACAATGATTTTTTGGAGGATTTGATATAGTGAGACGAGGTTTGGAGAATTGGTTTCTAGAAAACCCTCATGAAATTAAATATAGGCGACCCTAGAGTAAGGGTTTCAAAGTTTGGTATTTAGATCTGCATATAGGAAGTTAAAACCAGTTTATTTGGTGGTTTGGAGGTCTGATATAAGACTATTTGAAACAAAATTATGAGGTAAAAATTTTTGGAAGGCATTTCCTTTGTAAATCAGGCCAAATTGGGGCTTGTAGGACAGTCGTGAAAGTTGAGAAAACCCTATTGTTCGGGGCTTGGAGCATTGAAGGTTACTTTAATTGGTGTTATTTGGTTTGTTTGAATTTATATCCACCCTATCCTTGCATCAAACAATAACACAAAATAACAACACTTACAACACAACATATATCAAATAAGAAATTCCTCATCACAACACCCAATGACCCAAGCAAGAATAATTACACAAGCATTCTTACAAGAACCACAAAAGGAGGGAATGAGGAACACACTTGTGGGAATTATAAAAACTACTCATGTTCAAAAAAAACATAGCCATACCTTCTTAATTCCAGAATTTTGACCATCACAACCTAAACACCTAGATTACCACTTCTTCCACCCAAAAGTATAAAGAAAAATATTTTCCAAGAAACACTAGGGTACACTTACCAAATAGAAAATCTTCCCCACAATGTCTCAAACTCACTCAAACATAAAACATTGAGTTCTCTCATCACTATGGTGAGCCTACTAAAATTAATCAAACAAAACAACTCATAAATTTGAAAAAATAGCTTATGGTTAGCTCTTATATATGCATAAAATAAAAAATTTAAGAAGTCTACCTAGGATTAGCCCTACCACTTAAAGAAGATTTGTGTAGCTCAATACACTAGTTATTTCCTCTCAAATTAGCTTCTTCTCTCTTTCCTTCTTCAAACTCAACTCACAATTATAAGATTTTCACATCAATAATTGAATGGACAAAAGTTTATGTTCTCATAAAATTTAAGAATTAAGTAGAACTCTCTCATTTCTCATCCCTCATTATAAAGGTCTCACTTGTCACCTTCACAAAGGATCTCCTACAAACCCTATTCAGTTTTCACACATATGTGTGGGAAATCTCCAAGGGATCGCATCTTTCTCAATTTTATCTCTCAAATGTGTGAGCATGGGTAGTGGAATGGATTCTCTTCTAAGAATCACTCCATGTATCCCACTTCTTCATGGTTCACTTCCAAATTTGACCACATAGTAAAAAATATTCACATTTGAAATTAGTGGTAAAAAGGGGTTTAAAAATTATTAAAGACTAACTTTATGACTTTCAAATGAGTCTTAACCCATATAACTATGATCTAAGACCTTAGAAAACACATTAAAAGGTTAAAATGACAAATTAAACTCACCTAAAATTTGAATAAACATTGACTCCATACTAGCCATGTAAATTTTATATTTTATCATTTATCTAAACGAAAATTGCATAGACGAGTACTTTACAATGTACATCATATTTCATAACTACAAGGATATATTTATATTGTAGAATAATTTCTAGATCACAAAATTCAAAGCAAACAAAATACCTTAATGTCTCCAAATAGGCTAGGTTGACTTAACTGGATTAATACAGTAACACAACATGTTATCTCCTTGATCCCATTTTCCAAGAATATTTACATTTTCAATCTCAAGCCTTTGTGTATAATGATAATTTTATATCCAAAGCAAAGGAACGTAAACATGTATGTAATAACATACATCATTCCACACTAACATCTCAAGGTAGATTTCCATTCATAAAAGAATTGCCTCCAACAATTAAAAAATTGATAAGCTAGGTAATGCAAATTATGCAACATATAAACATATTAATTCTCTAAGTCATAAAATAAAATCATGCATCACATAGTAAAGAAAGGTCATCTAAAACTAATCATATGCATGTCATCATCAAACTATAATCAGTATGAATAATGTATGAATGTATATATGGCATGTTTCTAACTAGAACTAAAGATAAATAGTCTAAAGAAATGTAATTGTATTTAATATAAGTTTCTTGAAGAGACAAAAAAATTATTAGGAATAAAAATTTGAATCTACGTCTAGGTGTTGGGCCTCATAGTTATAGAAATGAGAAAAGGTCAAACATTTGTTTGAAATTGTTGGAACACATTTTCCATTACACAAAAAGATCGACCTATTAATGCCTTATACAAATGCTAGAGATAAGCAGATCCATGGGAGGTGGTTAGTGCATGCCTTGAATTTGAATGGAAACATTAGTGATTAGTCTAGTGATCCCCCCTCATCATTACTTAAGGGGATTAAAACCCACGACCCAACTTTGATACCATTTGTTGGAACATATTTGTCATTGCACCAAAAGATCGACTTGTTAACACCCAATACAAATGTTGGAGATAAGCAAATCTATGGGAGGAAATTAGTCCATGTCCTAAATCTGAAGGGAGAAGTTGGTGATTATTCCAGCAAAAACTTTTGAAGAGTCATCAATATTATAAATAAGGAAATGTTTCTATAACAATCGAAGGAATATAAAAACAATTACTTACTCAAATTAACCTGAGTAATGGGGCATGAGCCTTTCCTCACTAATTTGGATTTTAATTTCAAGTTTGATTGATGTATAATTTTATTAACTTAAATGCTACCGATATATGATTATTATATCAAAATTTAATATAGAGAATCAATATAAAAATATATGAAGATAAATAATTTTCTTACTTAGATATTTAGAATTTTTTAAAAATAAATTAAAAATGCACCTCAATAATAAAGGTTATAATCTTATTTAATTGAACTAAAAAGAGACCTCCAAATTATAAAAATTTAAAATATATTTTTTAATTTTAAAATAATATTTATATCAATTTAACTAAAAAATGTTTTTAATTATAAAAAGTATATTGCAGAGAAAATATAATTCCAACTATACATACTAAAAACTCAATTTTATAAATAAATTGACGGTTCATAAATAAATTTAACAAAAACTATTCACATACAAATTCTAATTTAAATATTAGATGTTAAAGTACATTCAACTTTGAAAACTGCCTTTATTAGTCAAATTTTACGTATCTAAATTATAAATGATTTATTTGATGTTTATAGAAGTAAGAAGAAACCTTAGATTGTAAAGGTCAAATACATACTATATTAAAGATTATTATAGTTTTTGTGTGAATATATGAAATTTTATTTTATAAAAGATAATCTAGACAGTTATTTATAAAAAAATATAAATTACAATTAAATACAAATTTCTATTTAAATATTAAATTCTATATTTAACCCAAAATACCCTTATTATAAATGCCATTTTTTATGCATCTCAACTGTAAATGGCAGATATGGTGTATATATAGAAGAATTAACCTCCAATTGTAAAGGCCACATACATACTATATTAAAGGCAAGATAAATTTTCCACAGTTATAAAGGCCAGATCCAAATCCTACTGAATTCAACTCTAAAGATGAATCTCAATCTTAAAGATGAGATACAAATCTTACTAAATTTAAAAAATTATAGCAGATATAAATCTAACTCAGCTCCTCCGACGATAGACACAACCAAAGACACAAATCGCTTTGTTTACTCATTCTAGAGTCATCGTTGGATAGGCATGGTGGATAAGCTTGTATTATGGATTGAGCATTCAGTATCAGCACAGAATGAAGACGCTATACCAGGGAATACCGTAGCAGCCGCCTGCATTGTCAACAAACTGAGCATCTGCTTGGCCCAGACAGTTAGCAGAACTATAAACAGCGGCGGCTTGTCCTTCGTATACAAATTCAAATCCTTCCTGGAAGGAAAAGTTGGAACACCCACAATCACTGTAACGGAATGCCTGGGTAGTACACCCAGACCCTGACCACACGGTGAAATGACTACCCGCGGAAGGCTCTAGAAACAAGAGACATACAAACAATACTCCTATGTATTTCAAAACATTAGCTTTCTTCATTATTTTACAATCAAAAGTAGTAATACAGAACAAATCTTTACCTGTATAGCTGAAGGAGTTTGCGTTCTATTTGTAGAGAGAAAGTGGGTTTCAATAGCGTTACTCTTGTTGTTTGTAACGCCAAGATAAATATTGGAACAGTGTTTCCTTCGTTGCAGGAAAATGTCGCGAGTGCAGGTCGCTTTCGGTTTCCGAGGTCTGCTAATGTCTACTCTTGTTTTTTAGGGGCGTTGTTTCCAAAAGTTTCCATGTAGAAACAGATTGTCCATAAAAGATTTGGTTAGTTTTTTATGTTGTGTGTTGGCCTGGAGACGAGAATTTTGTTTTTCGTTATAGCAATTCATCGTTTCCTACTATGTTTTCTTTGTTTTCTTCCCCTCGTCATTTAATTGGATTTTGCTGGAGGCTGGAAATAATCATTTTTTAGTTAAGCAATGCACTACATAGGGTAATTCTCTACTTTGGGGGAGTAGGGAAGGGGTGTCAATAGTTGTATTGGTTAATTTTGTCATTGTGTAATGGTTATATGGAATTGAATAGTATCTTTATTTAGTTTTAAAAATGTATTATACATTGTTATCTCTCTATAAGTAAGGGGTGGGGTGTGACTCATCAAGCAATCTGTTATATCAACACTTTTAGTGATAAATATGGTTAAAATAAGTTTTGAAGTGTTTGATAAAAAATATTGTGCATTATCTATTAATTGAACAAAAGAAATTCATTTGTTTCTAGAATGCCATTTTCTGATTTAAAATGCAATTTATAAACAGCCTCAATAATCTTAATACCTAGAAGTATTGATTGTTATAAAAATATCATCTTCCTATTTAACATACAATGTATATTCAACAATAAATGATGGTAGAGTTTTTTATAGCCCTAAATCTTGTTATATATAATCCTTATATCTAGCATAAATAACCATTAAATATTTTTTTAGCCCTAAAACTTGTAATATCTAACCTTAAGTCTAGTTATCATGATTATTTCATTAATCTTGTTATATATAATTTTGACATATGAAGATTACATTCTAGATAGTATCTCCCAAAATAGATAGATTTGTCATCTCATGTTACTATAAGAGATGTTTTATCTCAAATCAAGTGATAATTGGGGATGGTTTTACTTAGAGATGACAACAATGATGGAAAGTGACTTTCTTTTCTTGAGAAGTTCCAAAAGGTGCTAGAAAATAAATGGTACGACATATCTTAACAATGATTAAGTTAAAACACCATAGATTCTTGTGATAGTGATGAATATTAAATACTGTAGCTAGAAAATAATATGGGATCACTCATGGGAAAGCATAGTAAGTTCTTCATATTTGTGGATGTAAATTTTTGTTTATTTTTGGAGGTTTGTGATGAAGAAATTTCATGATGATGACTATTAATGGATGAATTTTCATTCATGTAGAGAAATTTATAGTTATTATGCTCAAGATAGAGGCATCTTAAGATTATTTTGGATTTCATACATTATGAAGGCTCTCATAATTGCGAAGAGAAAAAATTCGCATTCTATGAAAGATGTTACTTATTCAAGATATCTTCAAATTCTAATGAACTATGTTTTGATGCTTATACATCCTAGCAAAGACAATCATAATTTTCATAATAAATTTCCAACACAAAATATTGTTTTTTGAGCTATAATAATCATTGTGCTATGCTAATTGATTCTATTAATGAAATGCATCAACACCATGGGAGATACTGGAAAATAAAATAAATTGTAAATGGTTAGGAAAATTCATATTGATTTAAATACTATTTCCACAATACAAATCTAAAGTATTAATGTGAGAATGAACATATGTACATGCATGAATATGAGATGTCAAGAAATAGTGATATCTTTGTAGAGCTTCTAAAGTACTGAAAATTTGATAATTTATCACAATCATAAAACAATCTATTAATTATTTTCATAGGATTATACGTATAATTATATATATCTATATATATATATATATATATATATATAATCTTCACAAATCATTTACATTAAAAGTAAAACCAACCAAAAAAATCCTTGATAGGAAAATAAACCTATTTGATCATCCATACTAAACCATCAAGAAAATATACCTTCAACTAAACTATATTGTAAGAGGACAAACTATCTCAATTATTGATGATGTTTAGAAATTCTACACCTGTTATACCCAAAAAAATAAAGGGTGACTAAATCATAATTAAGGTCATCCTAGTAATCATGAAAACTTAAATTTTACCATGACTACTCGAATATCATAATATAAAATAAAAAACTCTAAGAAAATTAATAAAAGATTTGTAACAACTACTTATTGTGAAATTGGAACTCAATCCATATGCATAGTTGGTGAAGTTAACCTTTCTCCCCCTCTCCCTTATAACAACTACAAGCTCTTGTTCCCAAACTTCCTATTTTGTTTCTTCATCTTCATGAGCTGTTAGGAATGGTTCTGAATTGTCAGAATCTATCACTCCGTCCCATGACTCATCATCTAGGAACTCCACGTCCCTAATAATCACTATCTTCTTGGTGACTGGATTATACAACCTATAGGCTTGGGATTCCTCATTGTAGCTCGTAGGAATTCACTTCTTACCCTTGTCATCCATTTTTTTCCTCTTTTATTTAGGCACATCTGAATAAGCTACACACCCAAACACTCTCAAGTGCTCAACCGTCCACTTACGTTTTTTCCATGCCTCTTGAGGGATCTTGTCACAGACCGCCTTTGTTGGACTTCTATTTATCATATAAATAGTTGTTACTACAGCCTCTCTCCAATATTCAATCAAGAGTCCCTTTGCTTTCATCATGCTCCTTGCCATCTCCATGATGGTCCTATTATTTCTCTCAGCCACTCCATTTTCTTACAGAGTATAACTAGTTGTTAGCTCCTTCTTTATGCCATTTTGTTTGCAAAATTTCACAAAATGATTGGAGGTATACTCTCCTCCATGATCTATCCTTAGGACCTTGATAAAATGTCCACTCCCCTTTTCAGCCTGGGCCTTAAATAATAAAAACTTATCAAAAGCTTCGGATTTATGTTGCAAAAAGTAGACCCATGTCTTATGGTTGTTTAATCATCAATGAAGGTTATAAATAATCTTCTTCTACCAATAGAAATGATTTGCATAGGGCCTACCAAATCTATGTGTACCAACTCCAATGTTGCTCTTGCCCTTGTAGAGTTGCCCGATTGAAAGGGTTTCCTATGTTGCTTGCCCAAAATGCAAGCCTCACACTTAACATTAGGCTCTACTATTCTTGGCAAACCATCAATCATTTTGTTCTTGGACAAAAGACTTAAACCAACCTAGCCTAAATGTCCATACCTAAGATGTCATAGCTTGGAGGGGTCTTGAATGGTGCTCTCGAGGGCTACTTGATGTACTACTGTACATTTTCCATTCATGAGAGGTGCAACAATAGACTAAGATGAGAAACATGTCTAAATCTTCAAAGGAAACATCCAGTTCTTTGTCATTTGAATTGTTGCAAACACCTTCGTCCTCTCATTTTTGTCATAAATAATGCATTGACCCTTCTCCATCAGCACTTTATATCCATTTTGGATCAGCTATCCAACACTCATGAGGTTATGCTTTAACCCAGGAGCTAGAAATAAATTTTGTATCTCCTTCTCACCTTGCTTGGTGCAGATCATGATAGATCCTCTTCCCAAAACTAGAACTACTCCATTGTTCCCCATTCTTATCTCATATTTTACATTTTTACCAATGAAAGAAATCAAACTTTCACTACAACTCATGTGGTTGCTACAACCGTTGTCCAAATACCAGACTTCAGGGCTGCCTTCTTCACCAATGTTGCATATGATGAAGGTTGTGGACTGATTTCCTTCACCCACATTCAAATTAGCCACATTTGCACTTTGTTTTGACTGATCACGCTACTTTGTCTAGCATTCACTTGCATAATGACCAAATTTATGATAGTAGTAGCATTCAACATTGCTCTTCTTGCCTCTTCAGGAGCTGGTTTGAGAGCTACTCACTCCCTCTTGGTAGTTTACTCATCCTGAGCTTTCTCCTCCAGCATTTCCTTGTCTGGAGTTGCCACGAACTCTACCTCTTGAGCTCCTCCCACCATTGTTTCTTCTCCCCCTTCATCTTGCATTTGACTAAGCTTTAAAAGCTTGCTCTTGGGAAGAAGTAGCAGACCTATTTAGGCACTGCTCATGGGTTTATAGAGAACCGATCAGCTCATCAACAAACAATGTTGTGAGATCCTTTGCCTCTTCAATGATAATCACCACTACATCAAACTTTGTGGGTAGGATCTTGAGGATTTTCTCCACAGTCCACTGATCATCAATGACCTCAACATTCAATCTCAATTGGTTTATCAAACTTGAGATTCTTGTGTGAAAAACTGAAATGGTTTATCAAACTTGAGAGTCTTGTGTGAAAATTTGAAATGGACTCATTGTCCTTCATTTCAAGAGTCTCAAACTCTCTTCGAACCATCTGGGGCTTCACCAATATGACCTTGTTAGTCCCTTTACAGTTGGTCTAGAGGATTTCCCAAGCTTCTTTTGTATAGTTAGTTGCTGCTATTCTAGGAAAAATGGCCTCTATCAAGGTTGCTTCTATCAAACTTAATTCCTTAACATCTTTCCTCCTCAACTCCTTCAACTGGGTCTTCTAGTTGTTTGTGAGAACTGCATATGTTGTAGGATCAATTACATCATTGAAGCCACTAACCACAAACTCCCACAAATCGTTTGCAACCATTATGGTCTTCATTTTCTTTGCTCAAACATCATAGTTTTGTCCATTCAAGGATGATGGTTGCTGCCAACTCTTTCCTTCATCTCTAGCCATGTCTCCTGCACAAGAAACTTAATACCCCAAAAAAAAAAAAAATCCCTAACTCACAAGGAAATGGGGTCTATGGCTCTTATACCATGTCAGGAATTTCCAGCAAAATAAAAGCACAGAGTTGTTGCTCTGTTTTCCAGCCAAACTAGACATGCCCAAATCAAAATGTGGAAGCACAAGGAGACATGCAACTTTCCTTTGTATTCAATAAGCTAGAAATGGAAATAAATAAAAGATTAAACATAAACTCAAAAACTAAACTCTAAGCTATATATTTCAAATTGTTGGAAGCTTTATGAGCTGCATAACCAAACACACAAACTTCAGGAGCTATGTAGAGCTCTTCAGGAGCAATCATTGCTCAATTACAAAAAAAAAACACAGTTGTTGTTCAGGAGCTTCTAGGAGCTCACACAAAACATTCATTTGTTCACAGACTGATGCTGCATAGAAAAATTCAACTTCTAATTGGCAAAACTAACTACCTTCAATTCCTTTTGTCTTCGAAAAACATTCCCTCTCAAATTTCAATTTACCTACCAACACTAATTCTTCTACATTCTTTAGCTGCACGTTAGGAGCAAGTGGGGTAACAAATGCCCCTGACAGGTAGGTGGTAATGAGAAGAGGCTCAAGAGAAATTAATTTTCCAACATAAAATTCCCAAAGATAAAGGCAAGATTGTTGTTAAAGATATATGGTTATAAAATAGTGCATTGGGAGTGAAATTAATTTTAGGTTTGTATAGGCAACCAAATGCCTTGTGGGGCAGATCACTTAAAGCTAAATATTTGGATTACGAGTAGCTAGATAAGATTCTTGCCATCACAAATCCTCATAAAGGATCGACTATATGGAAATTTATGTTAAACTACATGCCTTTAATCATAAATCATCTGACTTGGATGATAAGGGATGGGATTTGTTTCTCCTTTTGGCATGACTTGTGGAATGGAAACGAGCCATTGGATAAGCTTCCAGACATGGAGGAGTTAATCCATTTAACCACTATTTAGCTCGGGGTATATGTGAATTCTTATTTAATCCTTTGGGAAGAAAGAGGGAGATGGGAATTTAAATTGATTTTTTTTATTTGATTGGCAATGGCCCAAAGGAGATACTCAATGCAACATTAGCAAATAGGATTATTTTGGTTATAGGCATGGAAGAAACTATCAACTAGTGTCTAGAAAAGTCTAGTGAGTACTCGTTTAGGCTGGGGCATGAGGTTTTAAGCCTAGAGCATGCTCAAACAAGGTGACCAAAGTCCTTATGTTTGGGTAAGAATTTCCTTTTGAAAGCAACTGCTTTCACTTGGACAGTGCTTCACAACCATATTCTGATAGGGGAGAGGCTTAACCACATTGGTGTTTTGGGCCACCACAAGTGTGTCCTTTGTTTTTGCTACAAGGAAACTACTAATCATTTTCTTGTCGAGTGTGTAGTGGCACAAAAGTGTTTGTCAACCTTCTGTGTGAAATTAGAATGACAAGGCCTACTCCTAAATAATTTTAAAAGTATTTTTATTCTTGGCCCAAACTAGAGAAAGGTTCAGGTATGGCAACCTTGGGGAATGAAGTCCCTGCCATGATTATATGGTAGCTATAGAAAGAGTGGAACACAACATTTTTTGAGGAGAAAAAAACTCAAGTAGATGGCATTATTTTTAAAATTGAAGGTCGTATAAGTGAGCATTTCAATGTGGTGTCAAAAATGAAATACTATAGCTTTATATCTACTTGGGATCATTAGACGCTTACAAAATTTGCCTCTAATCAAAGCTCTGAGAGATTCTCTCCTTAAAAATAAGAAGTAGAGAGGTAACACAAAGTGGCTGCTGCCACCGAAAGGAAGACTAAATATGAATTTTGATGAGTCCTCAAGGGAAAATGGAGGGCCCTCAGGGGCTAGGTTTCACAATAAGGAAGAAAAGTGGGCTTTTGGTTTGGGTTGCATCGATTCAGCTCCCAATCGAGACCAATAATGAAGCGGAAGCATCACTATATGAAGGACTAAAATATTGGGTGGATAATAATTTATAGGAAGTTGATATGGAACATGATTCCAAAATTATAATAAGGGAAACTAGTTCGAAATTAGCTCAAAACTGGAAACTAAAGTCTTGGCTATCCAAAATCTTCCCTTTGCTAGAGCTCATTAAAAATTATGATCTTGGCCAGATCTTTAGGGAAGCCAACAATTTGGCAAACTCCCTTTCCAATAAAGGGATTGACCAGATGGACGAAATCAGTGCCTTAAACAACCTATACATTTGGTCCACTGTCGCTTAGATCATTAAGGCTGAGGCGAAGAAGGAATAGCCAGTACATCTTCACTCAAAGGAAGGCTTGGTAGTACTAGAAATCATAAATAGGAAATTTGAACTGGTGTAAGGGCGAGAAATCTGGGTAATGTGTGAAGGCTTAGCTTATACTTGGTAACTATTTTATGTACTGGAGTAGATTGCGAACAATGTCATAAGAGCCATCAAGTGCGCTGATAGAGTACTGACTCATGAAAAATCAGTGCCTCAATTTGGGTTGAAAATGCCAGGTGGAACAGAGTACTGAAAGCCTCTCTAATGGTCATCTTACCTGAAAAGGGATATGCAACCTTTTTAAAAAATTGACACCAACAATAGAGGGAGAAGTATATAAGTGGTCAGTTCTGGCATGATTGCTTTGTATTTAGGGGAAGCCCTGGTAAGGGGTCTAATTAATTGGTCTAGGTTTTGTTTTGGGTTAAATTTTTATTAAATTAAGGGTTTTAGTCAACATTAATTTGTGAATTTAATCAATATAATCTTTCTTAATTTGAATATATAATATAATGGAATAAGAATCTACTAATATAAGTAAACACTATAAAGGTCAATATAATATTTTATCTAAATATGAATATCGAAATTATTTAATTCAAAAAATAATCTTTATTTAAAAATGGTAGATGTTATTTAAGTGAAAATATACCCAATAATATTAATCATATTTTAACTAAATTTAACTTAAAAGACACACTCAATTATAAAGGTCTAATTAAAAGTTACATTTACCCAATAATATTAATCACATCTTAAATAAATTTAAAAGAAAAGATAATCCTCACTAACACCATCAAATACACAATCTTATTTAAATATTAAATCTCCTATAATTTAACTGAAAGATATAAAAAATATAATAATAAACTCTAAAATATATATTTTTTAAAATGCCCCTCAATCATAATCATAAATACTAGATCTTTGATAATTTGAAATGAGAATATATCTGAGGCTAAATTTAACTAAAAGAAACTTTAAAATTGTCCTCCAGTCATAAAGGCCAGATACAAATCCAATTAACTGGAAAGATGCATCTCAATCAGACAGACGAGATACAAATCTTTCTAAATTTGACAAATTAGAGAAGATAAAAGTCTTTAACTCATCTCCAACAGTCGTCGCAGAAAACACATTATTTATTCATACCAACAGTCATCGCTGAATAAGCATGGCACTTAAGCTTGTATTTTGGATAAAGCATTACATTATTAGCACTGAATGGAGACGCTATTCCAACCAAACCCAGTGCAGCCGCTTGTACTGGCACCAAATTGGCTATCTGCTGCACCCTGACAAGCATCAGCATTATACAGAGCGACAGACTGTCCTTCGTACTCAAACTCATACCCTGCATGGAAGGGTATGCTAAAACACCCACAATTACTGAAACGGAGACCCTGGATGCTACACCCAGGCCCTGACCACACGGTAAAAGAACTACCCACACAAGGCTTTAGAAACAAGAGCAAAAGCAATACTCCTAAGTATTGGAGAACATTAGCTTTCTTCATAACGTTACAATTCAATCAAATTATACACTGCTGAAGGAGTTGTACGTTGTATTTGTAAAGGATGTGTGGGTAATAAATAGCGTGAGTCCTCTTGTTTGTAACGCCAAGATAAAGATTGGATGAGTTTTTGCTTAGTTCATGGAATCGTCCGGAGTATGTCTTGTTTCGCCTTTCCAGGGCCTGTAGGTGTTAACTCTTGTTTTTCCTTGACGTTATTTCCATGGCCTTTAACTGTCTCCAAGCGGGAGAAGATTTTCCATTAAAGATACGATGAGATATTCCTTTTGTTTGTTGGCCCGCAGATGGAAAGATTGGCATCGTTTCCTTTTATGTAATCGTTTTGTATTATATAGTGTAATTAATAACATTTTGTTTCCACAGTCCATGATGTTAGTATGCAAGATTTTTGGAATAAACTGTGTGTAATTTTTATATCATCAACGTTTCGGATCATACTCCATGATCCATCATCAGGATGATCAACAGTAGAGAGAGAATGAAAGAGAGCAAGCAGACTTGGATATAAAGGAGAGGGAAGAGGGGTTTGGGAAGGTTGAGAGGCACACTCCCCAAAAAAACATAACATAAATATAAATATATATATAAGAAACAACAAAACCTAAGTATATATCAGAATTATATATTCAAAGGATAATGAAAAAATAGGGAAGAAACAAAACAAATATAAATATGAAAAATTAAAGGACAAACGAAAATAAATAACTGAATAAGAATTAAAAATTATTGAAAAGTGAATAAACAAGGTACCATTATAATAATGGATGAAAGGAAACAATTAACCACTAGAAACAATAGTAAATTGTAAAGGAGAAATGAAAGAGAAAGACTAAATAAGAATAGCTCAAAAAATATCAAAGAGTAAAGGAATCAAGTAGAAAACGAAAGAAATCAAATGATGAAAAATGGATGAACAAAAGAAATCAAATGAGAAAGGACTAAATAGAATAACTCAAAAACTATAAAAGAAACAGTTTTTGAGTTAACAAAAGCAATCAAATGATGAAAAATAAATTACCAAGAGAAAATGAAACAAGGTGAAAGTAAAAAAGGAAATTGATAAAATAGAGTAGATGAGAAGTAAATAAAAATAATAATAAATAATAATTAAAGAGCAATACAACCACACATACACATATAAATATATGTATATATATAAAAAAAACCTCCAAAACATAAATATGTATATATAACGGAGAGAAATTAAAGGACAAGAAAACAAAACAAAAAGAAACCAACAAAATGAAAGTAAAATGAAATTGATAAAATAGAATAGATGAGAAGTAAATAAATTAAACAATAAATAATAAATAATAATTAAAGAGCAATACAACCACACATACACATATAAATATATGTATATATATAAAAGAAACCACCAAAACATAAATATGTATGTATAACAGAGAGAAATTAAAAGACAAGAAAACAAAACAAAGGGGAAGCAACAAAATGAAAGTAAAAAAGGAAATTGCTAAAATAGAAAAGATGAGAAGTAAATAAAAATAGATAATAAAAATAATTAAAGAGTAATACAACCACATATACATATATAAAAATATATGAATATATATGAAAGAACCACCAAAACATAATTAAGTATATAAAGCGGAGAGAAATTAAAAGACAAGAAAACAAAACAAAAAGGAACCAACAAAGAGACAGAGAGGAAAACAAGGGGGGGAGAGGAAAGAAGGAAAGACAAGCAAGGAGAGGAGGGGACGGGACGGTCACAGGGCGGGGGGAGGGGGGGCGGGAGCGCGGGGCGCGGGAGAGGAAATGGAAGCAAAAGTGGGGATCAAGAAGGATTGGGGGAGATGACATTGATGCTATTTAATAAGGGTTTCCAGGAGAAATTTAGAGCCCAACCTCCATCCCGGTTGAGGTTGGAAGGGTGATTGTGGATTTCAATGGCCTCTTTAAGTTTTCTCTTAAAGAAGTTATCTTCTGTGAATAGGATTTTGGTGTTTTCTAAAGCAATGTGATGCTTCATCTTAGCGGAGTGTTCAGCTAGAACGGATTTAGAGATTCGGTCATGCCTTAGGTCGGCACAATGTTCTTTGATTCTAGTGTTGAAGGAATGACCTGTTTCCCCAATGTAGGAGGTGCCACATGAACACATCACTTTATAGACACCTGATTTGAGGAAATGGTCTAGGGGGTCTTTGGAGGAAGGGATGTGATTTCTTACAGTGCAAAAAGGTTTGAAAGTGCAATTGTTACCCTTTTTGAGAAGGATTTTGGCAATTTTGTTGGAGATACCCTCAACATAGGGGAGGGTTGCCAGAGGAAGGGAAGGTGGGGGAGTGGGGATGGGCTTGAGGGTAAGCCTAGGCTTGGCTTGGTTGATTTCCCTATTGATCTACTTCTTTTTGTATCCATTCAAGGATAAGACATGGGTAAGGTGGGCCAATTCTTGGTCAAGGTGCTCTTTATCACAAATTAAGAGAGCTCTATTAACCAAGGTTTTGAGGACCCCTGCTTTTTGGCTAGGATGATGGTGAGAGGAAAAGTGAAGATAAAGGTTAGTGTGGGTGGATTTTTGAAAGATGGACCGAGATAACGAACCATCTGAATTCTTGAAGAGAAGAACATCTAAGAAAAGCAGTTGGTTGTCAGTTTCAATTTCCTTGGTGAAAGAGATGTGAGGAGATAAGTTGTTTAAGTGGGAATGGAATTCTTCAAGCTTCTCCCGACCATGGGACCAACATATATTGGTGTCATTTACATAACATTTCCACCATTTAGGTTTGAAGGGAAACAAATGGAGGGTGGCATCTTCAAAGTGCTCCATGTAGAGGTTGGCCACAATGGGAGAAAGAGGAGAGCCCATAGCAACTCCATCCACTTGTTCATAAATGACACCTTGGAAAGAAAAGAAGGTTGATCTAAGACATAACTCAACTAAGGACGCAATTTGAAGGCTTGTCTTTTGTTTGATAAGCTCAATTGAGTCATGTAAGGGGACTTTGGTGAAGAGAGAAATGACATCAAAGCTAACAAGAATATCATTTACATCTAGTTTTTTATCTTTGATGAATTCCACGAAATGGGAAGAATTTTTTATGTAGGAACTTGAATTTCCAATGAGAGGAGAGATAAGTTTGGCAAGATGGGAGGCCAATCTGTAAGTAGGGGAGTTAATAGTATCAACTATGGGTCGGAGGGGGGTACCTGCTTTATGGATCTTAGGAACCCCATAGATATGAGGAGTCACCTCCTTAGAAGGGGTGAGCCATTTTTTGGTGGCATCATCAAAGGATGACCTCGAAATAGCAGCTTAAACATTTTTTAACAATTTGGGGGTGGGATTGGAATCAAGGATCTTGTAGCTATTAGTATTAGATAAGAGGGTGTGCATCTTGGACAAGTAATCCTACTTGTTCATGATCACGGTAACATTTCCTTTATCAACCTTAGAGATGACAAGGTCGGAATTACTTAAAAGACTCTTGAAGGCGAGGATCTTAGATCTGGAGATGTTGCACTTGGGGGGTTTAGCATGCCTAAGGGCAACAGCGCAATCCTGATGGACCTCTTCGGACACATCATTAGAGAGAGATTGGATGGCCTTTTCGATTTCAATGAGGAAATCCGTAAAGGGAATACGGTGAGGGAAGATAGTGAAGCCCATGCCTCTTTTTAGAAAGTTGAAAGCAAGAGGGCTCAGGCATGTGTCAGAAAGGTTAATGACCAACTTGTTTTCCCAATCGTGAACAATCTGAAGTTCATTGGTATTACCATTGGAGCTACCCGCTAAGGTGGAAGGGATGCCTAGGTGCGCAGAAGGAGGGGGAAGTGGGGGAGGTATGAAGACTTTATGAGGTGAGAGGAATGAACGGGCGAGGTGACTGATGAGGCACGCAAAGGTGAAAGGTGGCGAGCAAGGCCCGAAATTGAGGACGAGAGAGAATTGTCAGCTAAGAAAGGATCCACCGTGAGATCCGAGGAGGAGGGAATGGGCTGGGTGGGGGCTAGAGGACTGACAGCAGATATGATGGATCGGTTTCCACCTGACACTTTAGCCGAAAAAGGAGGACTACCATTGAGGCTAATGACAGAATTGGTAGATGGAGACGGAAAAGAAAGACTACCGTTGTGAGGGGAAATACGAAGGTTACAGCTAATGTCGGAAATGCCAGGAGACAAATGACGAAAGGAGGTAGATGAGATTGATAGAGGTTGCATACCTGGAGATGCAGCAAGAAGACCGTTGGAAGCCTGACACTAGTACGTGCTACAGGGATGGTCTGAGAACGAAGTCAAATCAGCAAGCTTGTTATCTGGATCAGGAGTTGCAAGAAAACATGGATTCTGGTGCCCGCCAGTGCTTGATTTCATAACTTTGTGAACCGAGTCTGCTACTTTCATGTCGCCATTGGAGATTGCTGGAGGATTACGAAGTGTGAGGCCAGGAGGAGGATGATGGATAGAGAGAAGGACGTGAGGAGAAGAGTGAAGCAGTGAAGAAGGGGCAAGCCGGGGTGGTGTGATGCAAGCATGAGACAGAGTAGAATTCGATAGAGACACAGAGGAGGAAAGCTGATGAGAGGGAGAAGATGTGGTCTCAATGTGAGAATATGAAACGTGGTGATGACCTGAGAGGGGAGAACCAACGGGGAGGGCAGAGGTTTGGTGTGGGGAGTCTGAAGTATGTCGAGAAGACTCCATGTGCGCGCGATTGAGCAAGGACTAGAATTTCTTTTTTTTCCTTTGTTCACATTTGAATTTGATGCCTGAGGCACTGGCTTGGGATGTAGTATCGAGCTAGTTCCACAAGTCTGAGCGGAGGGTGGAAGCCAATTTCAAGTGTAGCGGCAATAGTTTGGAAGAAATTTGATTGATGGTAACCCTTGTGGATTTGATCATTGCACGAAGGAGAGAAAGACCAGCTTGACGGACAATCCATTTGGTACGAGGGTTGAATAAGTGATGGCAGATTCTTACAAAAGAAGGAAGAATGTTGAAATCCTGACATCTTTTCAGGAAGGCCAAGTCTGCTAACTTCTTTGAAAGCTTGATTCTCATATTTTCTAGCTGCCTTGATTTGAAATGCAATTCCCTCCCATGAAGGGTGTCAATTAATAACATTTTGTTTCTACAGTCCATGATGTTAGTATGCAAGATTTTTTGAATAAACTGTGTGTAATTTTTATATCATCAACGTTTCGGATCAAGTAATAACATTTTGTTTCCACAGTCCATGATGTTATATAGTCTGTTTATCAAGTTTTACTCTTCAATTGTGAGAGTTGCACTTCCTATCATCTGACCAAGTGAATGTTGGTTGAAGTCTTGTGTCGAACTATGATTCCTCTATGTTGTGCGTACGTAGGCAAGGCCATCAAAGATTAGCCCCCGAGGAATTAGGTCCAGCCACTTAGGTTCCCCTGTTTCTTTCTTGAAAGCATATAGCTATAGTGAGAGGGTCTTGTGTTGTGATTGAAAATTTGAATTTTGTATTATTTAATTTAGATAAGTTTGTATTCAAAATTTTTGGGCATTACAACAAATCCCTTTACAACTAATCTGGCTTTAAATATTTTCTTACCTCCATCCTCCTCTTTCAGCCTATAAATCCATTTGTTTGGTAAAGCCTTTTTACCTACAGGCAACTTGCATAATTCCCAAGTCTGGTTTTTCAGCAAGGAGTCCATTTCTTCTTCCATTCCATGCTCCCACTAAACCTTGGTATCCACCTGCATAGCTTCATCATAATATTCTAGTTCACCAGCATCAGTTAACAAAATAGTATACAAAGAGGGAGAGAATCTTTCTGGAGGTCGACTTAACCTTGAAGATCATCTAACATTCACAAGAGTTTGTGGTAATTGTTATTGTTGTTGTTGCCCAGCATGAGGAACCACTGAAACATCATTGTTTGGAATATCATTCAACACTGCATAATCATTTTCTTTCTTCTCATGCTGCAGCAACAGATCTTTGTACAATACTTTCTCATTCAATATGACATCCCTGCTTCTCACAATCTTTTGATTTTTAAAATCCCAAAGCCTATAACCAAATTCATCAATGCCATATCCAACAAATACATATTTCTTTGATTTTGCATCAAGCTTGGTTCTATTTTCAGAATCTACATGTGCAAATACTTCACAACTGAAGGTTTTGAGAAAAGAATAACTCACCTTCTTACCTTTCCATGCTTCCTCTAGGATACCACAACCCAAAGGATTAGAGGGACCTCTGTTAATTAAATAAACAACAGTGTTTATAGTCTCTGCCCATATTTTTAAAGGCAGCCCAACATGCAATCTCATAGTTTGTGCACACTCCATTATTGTTCTATTCATGCGCTCAGCCACTCCATTTTCCTGTGGAGTCCTTGGAACCATTTTCTACCTATGAATATCATTAGAGGAACAATAATCTTCAAACTCTTTACTACAATACTCACCACCATTGTCAGATCTGAGACATTTTAACCTTTTACCTGTCTCATTCTCAACCAAGCTTCTCCATTTTTTAAAGGTTTCAAATACATCAGATTTCTGCCTAAGGAAATAAATCCATACCTTCCTAGTTGCATCATCAATGAAGGTAACATAATACAAAGAGCCACTGAGAGAAGATACCTGAGCTGGTCCCGATACATCCATATGCACAAGCTCCAATTTCTCATCTTTCTTTTGCTTCCCATCCTTGAGAAAACTAACTCTCTTTTATTTTCCATACACACAACTTTCACAGAAATCCATATTAACACATTTTATGCCTGGTAAAACATTATTTAAATGAAGTACTTTCATACCTTTTGCACTCATATGCCCAAGTCTATTATGCCATAGTGTTGATTCAGAGTCCACATCAACTGTATGATATTCTACCTGCTAAACTGCAACAACTGTTCCTGAACATTGACCTTTTTTTGTAACAATTAAAGTAGAAGGAACAGTATGACCTGTACAAAGATATAAGGTGCCTACTTTCATACCTTTTGCTACCACTAAGGCACCCTTTGTGACCCTCCAGTTTTTATCACTAAAAGTAACAACACAACCTTCATCATCTAGTTGCCCTACTAAAATTAAATTTATGCTTAACTTTGGAACATGTCTTACCTCACGTAGTAGCCAATGATTCCCATTCTGCAACTTAATCTTGATTCTTCCCTTTCCAACAATCTGACAGGGTTCGTTATCTCCTAAATAAACCAACCCAAAATCCCCTTGGACATAATCAAAAAAATAACTTCTATGGGGGGTAGCATGAAATGAAGCCCCTGAATCTAACACCCAAGAATCATCAGCATTATCAAGGGAAAGAATCAAAGCATCCTCATCAGATTTATTACTTACCACATTTTCCTCTTTACTTCCTTCCTTTCTATCTCCTTCTTTATTTTTCCGAGACCAACAATCTTTCTTTAAATGACCCGGCTTACCACAGTACCAGCAATCCTTCTTGTTTCTAGATTGGGACCTTCTGTCCTTTGATTTTCCTCGTGACTTCCCATGATTTCTGGAATCATTTCCTCTCTCCTTTGTTTTGCCCCTGCTTTCTGCATTCAAAACAATGCCTGATGTGGATGTTCCACTTGAGCTTTTTCTACGAATTTCCTTGCTCAAAATAACACCAACAACATCATCAAACTTCAATGTATTCAAACCAGAAATAGAATTGCTAATAGCCATTACCAAGCTATTCCAGCTTTTAGGTAAAGAACACAGAATCAAAAGAGCCCTAACTTCTTGATCAAAGTTTACTTTTATAGAAGTTAGTTGACTGGTGACCATATTAAACTCATTTAAATGATCAATAACTGACCCGCCTTCTACCATTTTCATATTAAATAAATGCTTCATAAGAAATACCTTATTCGAAGCGGAAGGCTTTTCATATAACTTCGCCAGGGTTTCCATCAACTCTTGAGTTGTCTTTGTTGTTGTAATATTGAACAACATTGATTGTTCCAGGCATAGACGAATACTGCCAAGAGCCTTTCTATCCAAGATCTCCCAATCCTCATCTGACATTGTTCCAGGTTTCTTGCTTTTCCCTTCCAATAGCTGCCATAAATCCTTCTGATAGAGATAGTCCTCCATCTGCATCTTCCATAACTGATAGTTCTGCCCATTAAACTTCTCAACCTTCTTACCCTCGTCTGCCATTATTCCAACTCAACTGTGAGATTCCCACTCATCCGCGAGATCTTTCTACAGATGATAATCGAAACACAACCTGCTTTGATAACACTTGTTAGGGTTAGAGATGGCAGATATCTAACAATTAAATGCAGATTAATAAATAGAGAAACTAAAACACACACAAAATAAATCATAACACAGATAATTTAACGTGGTTCACCCAATCCAGGCTACATCCACCAAACTGCAGCCATCCAATACTTTTATTATCCAGTGTAAAACCTATTACAATCTTGCAAATAATCACATTTTTCATCATACTGTAATACCCATCCGAACCCCTTTTTAACATTCTTAGAAGCTTCTAGATTTTAGGGTTCTACAAAAATGGATTTTTTTTTTTACATTGATTTTTTCCCTTTTTCGGTGATCACGCAAAAAAGTAGGAGGAAATTTTTTCCAAGGGGTCGGGGTGTATAGTAAACCATGGGCTATACAGTATAGCATGATTAGTCGCCACATACCAACATTAATTAAGGCCTATAAGTGCATAAAGGGGCCAAATAAAGCATAAGAAAGGTGTAAATAGTGATGGCAAGCCTAGAAAAGCATGAAATCTTGTTATAAGACTTTACAACACTTTGAAATAGGACTTGATAAGGGATAAAAAGGTTATTTTTAGATGAATTATAATAATAAGAGTCTAGAAAAGTGTAGAAATGTGTTACAACACTTCACAACACCTTCACAAGACATCATAATTTAAGTATTCAGGACCTAATGTGAATGCATATGTTACATTGCAACATTAAATCAAAGCAAACTAGGTCAAGCATCACAGGAAAAAAGACCTAAATGACCATGAAAATTTCCAAGGATCTATTTTTCTATGGTACAATGAATGACACCAAAATAATATAATGATTTTTATTCTTTTTCATAACATTTTAAACAAAACAAAATAATTTGTTGATTCAATTGGATTGAATACAAATAAAAAGAAAAGGTAAGGGTTTAATTATTTTGTAAGAGAAATAATGCAATTAAATCATTGTAATAGAGTTATTTTATTCTTACAGGTGATAAAAAGAAACACAATACATAATGTATTAGGTGATGATTTCTTTCACTTATAATAGTGTAAAACAATGCATCTCTTCTTTCTAAGAATAATATAAATTATATTATATTTTTTTACACAATATTTTATGAGGTTATTATATTAAGAAATGTTAAATGATAGAGATAAGGAAATTTCTACATCTAAATTTAGTTCTATCAATCAATATTGATAACATGTGGCCTTAAATGAGTTTTTGCATAGATTGTATTCACACATATGATAACATGAAATTTCTTACAAAATTAAGAATAGAGTGTAGTATATTTTCTCCTCCAATGCGTAAATGTTACAATAATCATACCACAATAATTTGTATTCTTATTTTCCAAATAAGAACAATACATTTTACATTTTTCAAAATGATATAAATACATCTCTCACAAAAAAAGGCACAATGACAATGATATAAAACTAAATTTCCTTATTTAGTATGACTACTAGCATTACAATGAAATTTGCAATGCCTATTTAATCAACCCAAGAAAAAAAAATAGATATGATGTTTTATCACAATTTTTTAACATCACAAAACCTATAACATATTAAAATATTCTCACCCAACAATAGTGCTTATGAGGCTAGACGATTAACTTATTCATTTATGTTTCAATAGATAAATATAACTATTCAATCCAACAACAAGTTTACTACATAAATATCTAACCTATCACAAGAAATAGTAAATATATAACCTACTATTGAAAATAGCACAAAATATTTTACATAGGTCTAATGGAAGCTCACCTCTCAGGCTTAGGACTGCAAATTTGTCAACCAAAAATCTTGGGGAGATGAATATGGTAACTAGGTGGCTACAACAATAATGCAAGAGCACCCAAGCAAGTGAAGTTTGCATTTGGAGGTCCATTTGTTCAAGTCTAGGTGTAAGGGGTCTTTTGTCATTATTTTGGGTCTATTTACATTAAATAAGGTCAAATGAGACCATTTTCTATGTAATAGACCTTGATTTGTGAGTCAGTGTTAAAATCTAAAAATTTCCAAAATGTTGTCATAAATGTTGCAAATATGCACATAATGGAAGATGAAGGGTTACCATTAGGAAAGAAGATCAAGAATCAATTGATATTTATTTTTTATGCTATGTAACACATTATTAGTTCCTCACACAAGTTGATTCAAGGCAGGAGTTATATTGTAATGATAAATCATGATTAAAGCTTTGTTATATTTTAGAAATTATTGGTAAAATGTTATTGTAGGTTGTTGTATAGCTTGGTACAGTCATATTGTTGAGTGGAAGTCATTTGATTTGATGGTGGAATAAATAGAGAACATTTTGGTTTTTGTTTCATTCATTTTCATTTAGTTTTTTTCTATATATTTCAAGTTTAGTCTAGGTGGTCAAGTTAAGATTTGAAGAGGGCAACAAACAATCAAAATTTGATATCTCTTAATTTCTCCATTGAAATATCATAAAAATTGGTGTGAAGGTCTATAAGGAAATAATATTCAATATTATCAAAGTTGAAGTGTAGACAAATACGTTCTTATGCCTTCTTGACAAAGCCCTAGGCTGTCCTAGGGTGTTTTTAGCAAATTTGTGAGTGAAAATGGTGGTTTTAGGTAGTGATTTGTTAAAATATGAGTCATCCAAGTTGGGTAAGGTTTGTGAGGCCAAGGAAGACCTAAAATTATTATTTGGAGGCTTTAATATAGTGAGAATAGGTTTGGATAATTGGTTTCTAGAAAACCCTCATGAAATTGAGCATAGGTGGCCCTAGAGTAAGGGTTTCAAAGTTAGGTATTTAAATTTGCATATAGGAAGATAAAATCGGTTGATTTGGTGGTTTGGAGGCATAATCCAATATTTTTTGCAATGAAATTAGGAGGGAAGCAAGTTTGGAAGGAACTTCGTTTGTAAATTAGGCCAAATTGGGGCTTGTAGGATAGTGGTGAAAATTGTGAAAACCCTATTGTTTGGGGTTTGGAGCTTTGAAGGCTACTTGAACTGGTGTTAGTTGGCGTGTTTGAATTTACATCCAGCCTTTCCTTGCATCATTTGGTATCATAGCTACAGGGACTAGATCTTTGAAGGAGAAGAATATAGTTGGAAGTTGAAAGGACAACATGGCAAAGAGAACCAAAGAGTTGATTGAAGAAAAGGAGATGCTATGGAGGAAGGAAATTTTTGAGATCAGATGCAAGTGTCAAGGAAAGGTATGTAAGGTAATGGTGGATTCATGTAGTTTGGATAATATGGTATCACAATAAATGGTAGACAAGTTAAATTTGGAATGGTTACCTCATGAGAATCCCCATTATGTTTCTTGGTTGAATGGTGAATATTCCTTTTGGGTTAGGGAGAAAGCATTTGTAGAATTTCAGATTGGTGTCTATAGAGATAGGCTTCTATGTGATGTGGTACCTATGAATGTATGTCATCTATTGTTAAGGATGCCATGGATATATGAGAGCCATTCCCTATATGATGGAAGGAAAAATACATATAAGATTAAGAAGAATGGGGTTTCATTTACATTCGAACCATTGATGGAAAATGAAGAAGGATAGGTTAAAACAACAAGGGTAATTATGTGTGCTAAGAAATAATTTGTGCTTGTAGAGGATGAAGAGGAAGAAAAAGTTGAAGCCATTTCAAGGATTGAAGATGAAAAGATAGTAGTATTGCAACATGATGCAATGGTAGAAAGGAAAGAGGAAGAGAAGGTGGTGATTAAATCTACGATAGAAGAACTCCTAGAGAAGGTACATGATAAGTCAGAAAAGAAAAATGAGATTGTGCAAGAGATAGTGCATTGTCCATTGATGGGACAAGAAGTGTGTGTGTTTAATGATACTAAAGTTTGTGAATTAGATGAGTTAAAGACCCTGATAAGTGAGAGAGATTAAGTGAGAGTGTGTTGCCTAGAGAAAGATAAGAATGGCATGGAGAGGTCATTGTTGGAGAAATAGTATGTCCACTAATTGGACAAGAGGTTGGAAGGAAGTTACAATCTACCATGTTAGAGGTCTGTAAGTCTGATTTCGTAGAGGTTTCAAGAGAAAATAACCTGAGAATAGATGAGAGGACAAAGAGTGAAGTAAACATGGATGTTTGGTCAAAGCAAAAGGATGAGTTCAAGTATGCAAAAAAGATGATGAAGAATAGAGTTTAAGGAAAAAAAGGTATGAGTTTCTTTGTAGGTACAGGTATAAGTAGACCATTAGTTCTTGGAAAGAAAAAGATCAAAGTACAATTTTTGAAGAAGCAATTGCAAGTTGTGAGCAAGTTCAAGGCTACTATTGGAACAATATTCCAATACTTGACACAATAGAAGGGATTACCAGGTGAAAAAGAAATTGAAGAGAAAGAAAACAAGAAGATTCAAGAAAATGAATGGAGCAACAAAGTCTTCAAGGGATTTGAATTTATTTTAGCAAGGAGTATGGTGTAGGAGCACCCAAGAAAGTGAAGTTTGCATTAGGAGGTCTATTTGTTCAATTCTGGGTGTAGGGGGTATTTTGGAATTATTTTGGGTCTATTTACATTAAATAAGGTCAAATGAGAAAATTTTCTCTATAATAGGTTGATTTCTGAGTCATTAGTGTTAAAATGTAAAAAAATTCAAAATGTTGTCATAAATGTTGCAAATATGCACATAATTGAAGATAAAGGATCACCATTAGGAAAGAAGATCAAGAATCAGTTGATACTGATTGGTTATGCTTTGTAACAGATTATTAATGCCTCACACAAGTTGAGGCAAGGTAGGAGTTTGTATTGTAATGACAAATCATGAATAAAGCTCTATTATTTTTGAGAAATTACTGGTAAAATATTGTTACAAGTTGTTGTACAGCCTTGTACGATCCTATTCCTGAGGGGAAGTCATTGAATTTGATGGTGAAATGAATCTAGAACATTTATGTTTTTGTTTCATTCATTTTTATTAAGTTTTGCTCTAGATATTTCAAATTTACTCCAGGCAGTCAAGTTCAAATTTGAAGAGGGCAGCAGACAATCAATATTTGATATCTCTTAATTTCTCCAAATAAATCTCATAAAAAATGGTTTGAAGGTCTATGAGTACATAATATTCAATATTCTTCAAGTTGAAGGGTAAAAAAATACGTTCTTATGCCTTCTTGAGAAAGCCCTAGGTTGTCCCAGGGTGTTTTTAGTGAATTTGTGAGTGAAAATGGTGGTTTTAGGTAGTGATTTGTTGAAATCTAAGTGATACAAGTTGGGTGAAGGTTTGTGAGGACTAGGCACACATACAATGATTTTTTGGAGGATTTGATATAGTGAGACGAGGTTTGGAGAATTGGTTTCTAGAAAACCCTCATGAAATTAAATAGATGCGACCCTAGAGTAAGGGTTTCAAAGTTTGGTATTTAGATCTGCATATAGGAAGTTAAAACCAGTTTATTTGGTGGTTTGGAGGTCTGATATAAGACTATTTGAAACAAAATTATGAGGTAAAAAATTTTGGAAGGCATTTCCTTTGTAAATCAGGCCAAATTGGGGCTTGTAGGACAGTGGTGAAAGTTGAGAAAACCCTATTGTTCGGGGCTTGGAGCATTGAAGGCTACTTTAATTGGTGTTATTTGGTTTGTTTGAATTTATATCCACCCTATCCTTGCATCAAACAATAACACAAAATAACAACACTTACAACACAACATATATCAAATAAGAAATTCCTCATCACAACACCCAATAACCCAAGCAAGAATAATTACACAAGCATTCTTACAAGAACCACAAAAGGAGGGAATGAGGAACACACTTGTGGGAATTATAAAAACTACTCATGTTCAACAAAAACATAGCCATACCTTCTTAATTCCAGAATTTTGACCATCACAACCTAAACACCTAGATTACCACTTCTTCCACCCAAAAGTATAAAGAAAAATATTTTCCAAGAAACACTAGGGTACACTTACCAAATAGAAAATCTTCCCCACAATGTCTCAAACTCACTCAAACATAAAATATTGAGTTCTCTCATCACTATGGTGAGCCTACTAAAATTAATCAAACAAAACAACTCATAAATTTGAAAAAATAGCTTATGGTTAGCTCTTATATACGCATAAAATAAAAAATTTAAGAAGTCTACCTAGGATTAGCCCTACCACTTAAAGAAGATTTGTGTAGCTCAATACACTAGTTATTTCCTCTCAAATTAGCTTCTTCTCTCTTTCCTTCTTCAAACTCAACTCACAATTATAAGATTTTCACATCAATAATTGAATGGACAAAAGTTTATGTTCTCATAAAATTTAAGAATTAAGTAGAACTCTCTCATTTCTCATCCCTCATTATAAAGGTGTCACTTGTCACCTTCACAAAGGATCTCCTACAAACCCTATTCAGTTTTCACACATATGTGTGGGAAATCTCCAAGGGATCGCATCTTTCTCAATTTTATCTCTCAAATGTGTGAGCATGGGTAGCGGAATGGATTCTCTTCTAAGAATCACTCCATGTATCCCACTTCTTCATGGTTCACTTCCAAATTTGACCACATAGTAAAAAATATTCACATTTGAAATTAGTGGTAAAAAGGGGTTTAAAAATTATTAAAGACTAACTTTATGACTTTCAAATGAGTCTTAACCCATATAACTATGATCTAAGACCTTAGAAAACACATTAAAAGGTTAAAATGACAAATTAAACTCACCTAAAATTTGAATAAACATTGACTCCATACTAGCCATGTAAATTTTATATTTTATCATTTATCTAAACGAAAATTGCATAGACGAGTACTTTACAATGTACATCATATTTCATAACTACAAGGATATATTTATATTGTAGAATAATTTCTAGATCACAAAATTCAAAGCAAACAAAATACCTTAATGTCTCCAAATAGGCTAGGTTGACTTAACTGGATTAATACAGTAACACAACATGTTATCTCCTTGATCCCATTTTCCAAGAATATTTACATTTTCAATCTCAAGCCTTTGTGTATAATGATAATTTTATATCCAAAGCAAAGGAACGTAAACATGTATGTAATAACATACATCATTCCACACTAACATCTCAAGGTAGATTTCCATTCATAAAAGAATTGCCTCCAACAATTAAAAAATTGATAAGCTAGGTAATGCAAATTATGCAACATATAAACATATTAATTCTCTAAGTCATAAAATAAAATCATGCATCACATAGTAAAGAAAGGTCATCTAAAACTAATCATATGCATGTCATCATCAAACTATAATCAGTATGAATAATGTATGAATGTATATATGGCATGTTTCTAACTAGAACTAAAGATAAATAGTCTAAAGAAATGTAATTGTATTTAATATAAGTTTCTTGAAGAGACAAAAAAATTATTAGGAATAAAAATTTGAATCTACGTCTAGGTGTTGGGCCTCATAGTTATAGAAATGAGAAAAGGTCAAACATTTGTTTGAAATTGTTGGAACACATTTTCCATTACACAAAAAGATCGACCTATTAATGCCTTATACAAATGCTAGAGATAAGCAGATCCATGGGAGGTGGTTAGTGCATGCCTTGAATTTGAATGGAAACATTAGTTATTAGTCTAGTGATCCCCCCTCATCATTACTTAAGGGGATTAAAACCCACGACCCAACTTTGATACCATTTGTTGGAACATATTTGTCATTACACCAAAAGATCGACTTGTTAACACCCAATACAAATGTTGGAGATAAGCAAATCTATGGGAGGAAATTAGTCCATGTCCTAAATCTGAAGGAAGAAGTTGGTGATTATTCCAGCAAAAACTTTTGAAGAGTCATCAATATTATAAATAAGGAAATGTTTCTATAACAATCGAAGGAATATAAAAACAATTACTTACTCAAATTAACCTGAGTAATGGGGCATGAGCCTTTCCTCACTAATTTGGATTTTAATTTCAAGTTTGATTGATGTATAATTTTATTAACTTAAATGCTACCGATATATGATTATTATATCAAAATTTAATATAGAGAATCAATATAAAAATATATGAAGATAAATAATTTTCTTACTTAGATATTTAGAATTTTTTAAAAATAAATTAAAAATGCACCTCAATAATAAAGGTTATAATCTTATTTAATTGAACTAAAAAGAGACCTCCAAATTATAAAAATTTAAAATATATTTTTTAATTTTAAAATAATATTTATATCAATTTAACTAAAAAATGTTTTTAATTATAAAAAGTATATTGCAGAGAAAATATAATTCCAACTATACAAACTAAATACTCAATTTTATAAATAAATTGACGGTTCATAAATAAATTTAACAAAAACTATTCACATACAAATTCTAATTTAAATATTAGATGTTAAAGTA